>CP139505.1:383361429-383760174 GCA_021014915.2 Artemisia tridentata subsp. tridentata
TTTCTTTTTTCTTCCAGGGAATACAGCATTTTAGTACTAAAAGAGGGGTTTTTGTTCTCAATTAACTTTGTTGTCTTTAATGGGTTTAGTGATTGGCCGAATGAATTCAATTTGTTTTTTTTTTTTTTTTTTTTTTTTTTTTTTTTTTTTTTTTTTTTTTTAAATTATAGTTTTAATTTTTAAAGCTTTTCTTTCCCAAGAAGTGTTTCAAGTTGAAAAATTGGTTATATATGTTTTTAATCTTTTAAAATTATTTGCATTTTATGTTGAAATTAATTTCAATAGTTGTTTTTTAGTCGAATTTTGTATTTCCCCGATCAAGGTGGGCTTTTAAGCTGTTTACTTGCAGAAATGGTTGTAATCTAATGACTGATTGGATCTTTAAATCCCAAAAAAAAAAAACAAAAAAAACCCTAGTTTGGCAAAAACAATTAAAAGTTGAATTTCATAAATTTGCAAGAATAAATATAAATCATGATTAATATAAAACCAATAAATGTCAAATGTAAAAACTTGGGATTGACATATCTAACTTTTATTAGAATTGTTATTTTGAACACTGTTGTAACCGAAATTTTTTTTTTAAACACACAAAGTTTCAACTCTAACGAATCAAAAAAAATATGCATGTGATGGTATCCCAAATGGGGCTAGGGGGGCTTTATGAGTTCGCGGATGGTTTTTCTTAGACAATTCATTTTGAACCAACAAAGCATTTATCTTAGATCAGGAATCAAGTACGTTTACTCGTGCCCCATAGGGCCCAATTTTAAAATTTAAAAACTTCATATAAGTTTTTAAAAAAATACGAAAAAACTATTATTACTGACTTAAACGCGGTTACAAAAACTAAAAACTGCTAAAATTTTTATTTTATCTTTCTAAATAATTATACGGTTTTTAACAATAATCCTATCTATTAATTGAAAAGTTTTAAGTTCGCAACGAAGAAAATTTGAAAAACAAAATCAGTTTTTAATCATAATTCAAATAATTAAAAAAGGTGTTTGAATTTTTTATTATTTTTTTTTTTTTTTTTCGTTTTTGAAAAAATATAAAAAGGTTTTTAAAAATAAGTAATTATTAAAATAAGTTTGAAATTACTTGGGGGGTATTTTTTATAAGGTAATAACCTAAGGAAAATAAAGCTTTATTTTAAAATTTTAAATCAAAACTGGTTAAAAAAATGATTAACAACAGCCAAACCGGGACTATGTAATGTCAAACCCTTTTGGGACAAATAATGCCCAACAGAAAACGTTATGTATGCAAATCAATTAAAAAACACTAAAAAAAAAAAAACAAAAGGGTTCGTTTGGTTCGTTAAAATCTGACAAATATACTAACTATAATCTATTCATTACGTAAGATTTTGGTTTTAAATAAAAAAAATTTGAATTCAATTATATACATGGGTTTTTTAGTTTGCAAAGTAATTTTTAATTAACACTCTCACATTAAGTATGAAATTAAGATAGATACATTTTGTACCAACAAATGCATGTTTTTCCCCCCTTTTTTAAGATTTATGCTGTCAATGCTCCTATTTCATTAAATTTGAAGGAATCAAGTATATGTTTAGCTCGTGCCCCATAGGCACAATTTCAAAATTTAAATACCTCATATAAGTTTAAAAAAAATACGAATAAAACTATTATTAGCCGACGTTAAACGCGGTTACAAAAACTAAATATGGCTAAAATTCTTATTATATAATTTCATAAATAATTATGACGTTTTAACTAGGGGTGTTAACGAGTCGAGCTTTTAACGAGCTACTCGAGCTCGAGCTCGTTTAACTCGAGTCGAGTTTGATAATTTTCGAGCTCGAGTCGAGCTCAAACAAAATGTAGAGCTCGAATAATTTCACGAGCCGAGCTTTTAAAACTTGTATTTAGCTCGGCTCGTTCGAAAGCACATTTACTTATTCGAGCCGAACGAGCCAAACGAGTTACTCGAGCTAAACGAGTCGAACGAGCTAATCGAGCTAAATATGTAATTTCAAAATATTTTGATTATAAGTTTTTAATTACTATTAGTATTATAGGTTAAACTTAAAACCAAACTAACAATATGTTAACCTTCAATCACATCAAAGATATACACTTTGGTTTATATATAAAATATAAATATAAATTAGTAAGCTTGGGCTTTTGTTTTATATACCTCACATTATCTTCCTTTTGTTTCACTCATCCAATGTGGGATGTGGAATAAAATCTTTTTTCTCATCTTTTTCCATTCAAGCTTAAAGCATTACTTAGATTCTTAATATGTATGAATAAGTTAAATGTGTTAAATAAATTGTTACTCATATATATATATTAATTGATCATATAAGTGTTACTATTAGTTTTATGCTAGTTAAGTATTTTATAAAGAAGTAACTAATATGTTTAATAACCATATCAAATATATAAATGAATTAAATCCAATCATAAATACCACTAAATAAGAATTATGAATCATTAGATGATTTCAACGAATCTCGCTCGTATAGCTCACGTGATGTTGAGAGTTATATCGAGGTTTTTGTGATTAAAATACAGCATATGTATGTATATTGTATATAAACGATTCCTTTTTATGATTTTCACGCTTACACACATAAAAGACACATACGATGAAATTCATATATTTGTTATCCACATGTGACACATATATATGATACTCAAATATGTATAGATACATAGGACACGTACGTATGAAAGCCAAATATGTATGGACACACACATATGAAATATATAAGTGCGACCAATTTTTACATATAAAAACACATATTTGATATATACATAAGCACAAACTCATTGTGAGGTTGCTAAAAACAATTGGTTCATAATTCTTAGACGATATAACATAAACAACGTTATCTATGGTTCTTAGACAATATAATATAAACAAATTTATCATCTTCGATCAATCTGATGATAAAACACGAAGATTGCAGTTGGTAATATTCTTGTAGAAACTCTTATTCTGAGTTTAGTTATGAAATAACTAACTCTTACACTCATTTAAATCATGTTAATTAGTTGATATATTTATGATAATGGTTTATTGATTATAATCCATTACATGTGAATACAAGCATGTTTATGCATACGCATACAATGCCTCTAATATGAGCATTTATACATACAAACACATACATACATTCTTACATATGATACACACATATATTTACAAGAGACACATGAAGACACATAAATACACATCACATAACATAACTGATTTGGTTCACGCTCAAACAATTCGTAATTTACTTGAGCTCATTAAATTAATTTATGATCTTGACTCTAGTTCGAATAAACAAAATTTCCTCGATCAATTTCATGAATCGAGCTTACAAAATTATATAATTGGCTATACTCATTTGAAAATCATGTATATAGAAAAAAGTAAAACATGTACATGGAATTAATAAATGATACAATATATCAATTATATGTTCTCTATGAACCTTAATTACTCATTTATTTTATTCTTTGAGCAATCATTTTTTTTCTTTTCTATTATTAGATCAAGTGTATCAACTTTGTTGTTTAGTTTAATTATTAAATTTGTTAGCATAAGTTAATGAAAAAAAAAATTATATTTTAATTAAGAATTATAATTATAAATAAAAAATGTAACAACATAAAATTTATGTTTTGAAAACTTTGTATAGTAGTTGTATATTGCCTAATTAAAGAAAAAAGATGACAAGTAATCTCACATTGAAAATAATAAGAAAAGTTGAGAGAGATGGACACTAAAAAACAATGCCCACTTCATTTCAATAAAGAACCACATACTACTTGAAATTATAAGAAATATAAGGTATGATTGTTATACTCTTTTGCTTCAAATGCAAACTAGTGTTTATTATAAGTTACATAAACTTTAGTTTAAGCATTAAAACAATTTTTATAATTGTTAATGAGCTTTCGAGCTCGAGCTTGAGTTAATAAACGAGCCAAAGTTCGATCTTCTATACGAGTGTCTTAAGCTTGAAAGTTAGGTTATTGTAAGATTACAAAAAAAAAGTTAAAAATTTTAAACGAGCTTCGAGCTCGAGCTCGAGCTCGAGCTCGAGCCAATTTATAAAAGTTTATTCGAGCTCGAGCCGAGTAGTTAATAAACGAGCCTAGCTAGTTTAGGCCAAACTCGACTCGGCTCGGATCGTTAACACCCCTAATTTTAACAATAATCCTATCAATTAATTAGAAAAGTTTTAAGTTCGCAACGAAGAAATATTGATAAAAATAAATAATCAGTTGTAATCATAACTCAAATAATTATGAAAGGGTGTTTGAATTTTAATTATTTTATTTTATTTTTTCCTGTTTTTGCTTTCACTTGAAAAAAAAAATTATAAACGTTTTTAAAGATAAGTAATTATTAAAATAATGTTTGAAATTACTTGGGAGTATTTTGTATAAGGTGTAATAACACTAAGGAAAAGTAATAGCTTGATATAAATAAATTTGAATATCAAAATTGGGTTAAAAAAATGATTTGCAAATCTGATTTACAAGCAGTCAAACCTGTACATATTATAGTGCAACCGTTTGATGCACAAATTAATGCCTAACAGGTAAAATGTTATGCATGCAAATCAATTAAAAAAGCACGGAAAAAAAATCATAAAGGCTTCGTTTGGTTCGTTAAAATCTGATGTAATATGATCTAATTATAATCTGATTATATTACGTAAGATGTTCGGTTTGCAGAATAGAGAAAATTGTAATTCAATTACATTACATAAGCTGTTTAGTTTGCAATGTAATTATAATTCAATCACTCTAGCTACATCAAGTATGAGAATTAAGATTATATAGCAAGTTTGTATGGAAAGTTATGAATTACGTTTCAATTATACTATATCTTAATTGTCGTGAGGTGCGACGTCGTATTGCCTTTACTTTTAACCGCCAAAAACAAAAGGGCCGCATACAATGTTCTTTAGCCCATTTTTGTTCCAAAGTTCTTTAGCCCATTTTAGCCCTTATTAGCGATATAAGGAAATGGTAAACGTATGGTGCAAACGCTATGAGTCATCTATTGGTTGTATAAACTTTTTTTTACCTAAATACTTGATCGTGTGGCGGAAATTTGATTTGCAGTACAATGTACACGTGCGTGTGGAGGTTAAGAACCTTCTGAAATCTTGACTTGCAAGAGTAACTCAAAAAATACTCAAGAAATAACCAAAAAAAATAAAATAAATAATAAATAAAAATAAATAAAAAAAATAAAATAAAAAAAATCCATCCAGCGATTAAAATCCTACTTGAGCAGGTATTAATTTTGTTAAAACCTTTTAGAAGGTATATGTAGGTTTATATTTTCATGTTTTTTTATTTTTCCATGTTTCATTATGCTATTAACTTTGATTTGCATTGGTACAACGTTTGCAGTTGCAACCATATTAACTTTGCATGCCTATGTTTGTTGATCATCTTTTTTCAACTTTCTTTTTAACAATTGCATGGAATATTAGTGATATATAATGATAGAAAAACTGTTATACATATGGTTGATGCTTATAGTCTGATGCTTTTTGTATGCTTACAAACGTTTTCCTAAATATGCGGACAAAAACCAAGGCCAGACCTAGGATTCCTCAGGTCAGTCCTTTAGAATGTAGTCATCTAGGTCAGGAGGGTGGATGTCAAACTTCTGTTGGTAAAAAAAACGATTAATCGCGAAAGTGTTAACTCTGGAATGGTTAACGACACTTTGCAACAATGTTTGGAAAATGAAAACTCAGAAATTCGCCAAAGTGTACAGATATTGCGAAAAAAACAAAAACGAAGGTGCAACAGGTTCATGGGTTAAGTTATCTTGATCGGAATGTATATGATTTATATCGAAAGATAGCGAAACCTTGAATGGCAATCATGATGACCCACAGGTTACTAGCATGCCGCCTGAAGAGCCTCGACCTATATCTAATGTTATATGCAAAGTCAGTCAGACAACGAATGGTGATCTGGTCAGGGAGATGTTAGTGACATGCCGACTGAACAGTCAACAAAAAATATGTATTTACTTTTTTTTTTCTTTTTGTATATGATAGCCTTCAATGTGTTATTCTAATGTTGAACTGTTACATCTTCATTTCAGCTGTTGTTGTTTCAGGCCATAATGACAAACCGGACAGGCAATACTCAGGAACAAATAGTTTGTGTACCGACACAAGTAGAAACACAACAGATAAAGAAAAATGTAAGGCCTTTGAGGTTGATTGCCAAAATCAGTGTAATATGCAACAGAAGATACAATGTCAGGGTTATCTTACATGTCGGCTGGCCTGCTAACAGATTTCTTATGTATGTTACATTGGCTATTTTTACCGTCTATTGTCGATCTTTTTAAAAAAAAAATATGCAGGCAGTCATTTAATGATGTGTGTTCTCTTTTTTTCCAGGTCAAGAGCAATTATATGAGAGGGAAAATAATGATTTATTTCATATGAATGAACGATGTGTACACTCGACGGCTGATTTAACCTATCCATCTTTTGAAAATCATGCTACTTCTTCATCTGCCGGAGGTAGATCTTGCTATGACTAACAGTTTCCATCTTTATTAAAGGAAAAAAAAAAACATTTTCTATTATTATTGAGCGTGAGCATCTTTATTTGGCTAACACATACCTGTTATCTTATCTGTCGTAGTTCGTACGACTCATTCATCGGCAACCAATCAGGGTACGTGCACCCAAGCAAATAGGCTAACACATGATACAGAAAGTCTTATCATTTTGTGTTAATTACGTGTATAAATTACATCTACACATGAATCCTTAGTCATACAATTTTGTCCCTGCCCATATTTCTAAATATACACATTACAGGTCATGCATACTCTGCATTAAGGACAACGGACGATGTAACACTACATGTGAACCGGCAAATGCCTCATTTACAAGGTTTGCTTTTTCTTCTTTTTTTTTTTTTTTTTTTTTTTGCCCCCCCCCCCCCCCCCCCCCCTTCTCATTCTTGACTTACTAAATAACATTTTTTTATGTGTTTCCAGCCCCTATATGTTCTTCATCAATAACCAATCACTCTACATACACCTACCAAGGCAGGCAAGCACGTAATAGACAAGGTTTAATATTTGTTTTCCGTCATATGTTTTTATACTTTACACAAACCATCTGTATCAGTACTATTTTTTCTATTATTAGTTGTTCATGTTAACATGTTTAATTAATGTACTTACTGACGACATGTAGTCACAACCTATTTTACCAAAAAAAACTTGTTTTGAAAATTCTAACACTAACCTCGCCAAAATTTATAATTCATTTTAACACTAAAATATAAATTTTAAAAATCCTTATTTATATTTTTTAAAACCTTTTTATAGTAAAATAGAAAATAATTTAGTTATAACAGTCGTCACCAAATATAAAATTAAATCAGTATAATATTTGGTGACGACATTGTCGTCCGAAAGTGGATGGCGAGCTTTGGCGGGTTATTAAAATTTTACCAAAATAATATACACACGTTTTTAAACCTTGTTATTAAAATGTTGGTGACGACTTTGTCGTCACTAAGTTATTTACCAAGAAAACTTTAAAAAAAATTAATTGTTAAAAAAAAAATAAGCTCTTTTTATTATAAAAAAGAAAGTAATATAGTTATAATAAAGGATTTGTGACGACAATGTCGTCACAATTTATTTTAACAAAAAAACTTGTTTTGAAAAATCTTTATTTATAATTTTAATAATTTTTTATTATGTAAAAGAAAATAATTTAGTTATAATAAAATCTTGGTGACGACATTGTCGTCACTAACTTGAGTGGGCCTCGATTTGTGTTTGACTAAGCCATTGTTGGTGGAAAAGGTTGAAAGTGGTGGGCCCTTCTAAATTTTGTGACGACTATGTCGTCACCAACAAAAATGGTGTCCCGAAAGGTGGTTTAGTTTGTAGTGTTTCTGATACGACTCTATTATGTTGCAAGTAACCGTGAAGTGGTAACGCCAACCTCCTAAAAAGGGAAGACTTTTACCTGGTTTGAGTCTCTATGACGGTGAGTTCAAACCTGGCGTCGGAAACCATGGTTACCCAGAAAAAATATTATGTTGCAAGCAATTTATCCTTGTTAGAATTTCACTTCATGGCAATAATTAAGCTAGTACAACCAAAGGGTTGTGTCCCAATGATATCCCTCGTTGTGTGAGAAGCTTCTCAACCAAATGGTTGTGAGTTTAAGTCTTGCTTAAGATATATGAGATAATTTATGGTTGTATACTCTCAGATAGTTAATTGTCGTTCTAAAAAAAAGCTAGTACGTATGAATGTGTGATAAGAGCTATCAATATAAAAGATCAACTAAGGAGGTGCTTGGTTGGAGGTTATGAGAGATGAGGAATGGTAAAGATAATGAAAAGTGGTGGTTGGTATTCTAATTTTTACAATGCTTCATTACTTAGAGCATCCACAATGCTCCTACCCTTTAAAAGACTTGATGCATTTATGGCAATAAGGGCTAAATTTGTCATGATTTGATGCATTTATTACAATACTTGCAAGTAAAAAGCTATTCCCTCTAACTCTTTGGCCAGCCAAGTCAATCTTCCAAATGTTTTAAAAAGTCATTCTATGCAATGGTAAAAAGCTTTTGAAAAGCTTTTTCAAATAGTAAAAAGCTTTTGATCAAGCACCGCATTGCGGATGCTGTTTAAGGTTGGAGGGAATGATAAAGTTATTGCCCACACTTCTCTACATCTCATTTTGGTTGTGTCTGCACTAATTTTTTTTTCTTCTGTACTGCAACTATCATGCATCTCATTTCGTCCTTTCAAGCTTCTAGAATTATGCTTCACAAATCAATCAAAGTTTCTCAAATGTGATCCTTATTCGCTTGGTTTTACATGTCCCATGCTACATGCCCAATTTGCATGTTAATTTTATATAAGACTATGAAATTATTGTAGAAGTTAGTGAATGTACCAAAACTAATTTTCTTCCTACACATTACGATTTAATCATATGTAGAAGATTCTGAAGGTACTACATGGTTTGAATAAGTAAAAAGTTTGTTTTAGTGTATGAATGGGTATTTCCGAAATAAATAAATATCCACAACTGTAACGTATATTCAGTTTCCAATATCTGATTTTAGTTAAGAACCATGGCTGTCTATATACCTCACCAATCACAATGCACCATTTCTTCTCATTAATTTCAACCTGTTAAACTTCCATCATCTCATATTTTTATGAGTATAAATCATACCATATGTCTAGGGCTTTCAAATCCAAACAACAATTAAATGGAAGAGATGGTGAAGTTGGGTCCAAATCAAGTTAATGGACGTATTTGGAGTGAAAAAGGTAAATCTAAGATTGTGCAGATTCTAATTTCATATGAAGAACATGCAATCAAATCTATCCAGTTCATATATGTTTTGAATGAGAACCTGTGTCATTCCGAACTCTATGGAGAACGCCACATTTCGAGCTTTAGTACGGTACGTATAAGTAAGAATATATATAATTTCAATTGACATGCATGTTTCCCAGTTTATATTTGTAGAATGAAGAAAATTCAAATTTTTCTAAATAAAATTTGCAGGTAACATTTGATTACCCATCAGAGTTTTTAACATCAGTAAGTGTAGAGTATTGTTATATAAATAACCACAATGACCGTAAATTGGCTACAATTGCATTTGGTACCAACAAACGTGACTATGGACCCTTTGGAAAGAAGCCTGATAGATATACAATGGGGATCCCAGTATTCACAGTTCAAAATAGTAAGTTTACGTATGAATTTGAACGCAAGTCTTGTTTTGGGGGATTTCATGGGACTGTTCTTCATGGAAATGTTAATTCTTTTGGAGTTTATATTAAGCCTGTCAAGTCGCTTTCTGAGCTAAAGACTGAAGAAGGATGATCAATTAAAGCTTATATGTACGTAAAAAGGGAAAAATATAAATTATGAACAAGACAGCAACAAGGGTGTTTTTTTTTTTTTTTTTTTTTTTCCCCTTATATATCGATTCCCGCTTGATTTTGTTTGGACATCATGATTTTTGTGATTGTCGATCAATTTGAATGGGGCTATAATATTTGTTTCCAGTTTATTTCTTTGGGCTTTGGCTAACCACTGTTATTCTTTGCTCATCTAATGTCTGTCATGATTAAACTCGACCCCCTTCTTTATGTGTTGGGGTGCAAATGACTTTAGTGTGATTGGGCTCGAGCTTTGATTATCTTATGCTATTCTTGAAGTCAGCTGACAAGCTTTTGAGATCGAGGCTGAAGAGCTGGAATTCAGCTGATCAAGAAGCTCGATTTTGTAAATAGACATTGCAGTTGACAATAAAAACCAAGTTATAAATTCAAATTAATAACACCATAACATTACATTAAAATAGACAATGATACAAAATCTTATATATAGTTATTCCGAAGTTTATAAAGCTAAAAATTTGAACTCAAGATTATGAAAATAGTGAAGATACTATTTTACAAGTGTGGTGGATATAAAATAGAGGCAGTGCCCTCCAATAACAGGCGCCAAGCACAAACCGCAAATTTCGCTGATGAACAACTTTTTTTCGGCAAATTACAAACCCTAAAATGAACCTTACATGTACGTTAAGTTTTGAAAAACTAATAATTGAAGGAAAACCAAATTGCACCATCACGATGAAGCTACACGACAATACCGACAATTCCTTGAGGGTGTTAAAGTATATTGTTAGAGTTTGTGGATATAAATTAATATTTGTATGTCCGGTTTCGAACCTGAGACTCGGGATTGCACACAATACGTAAGAGTTTCAGTGGTTTGAATAAATTAAAATATATTTTATATTTTAGTTATTCATTTCACAAACAATTAACTTAACGATAGTTAGTACTTAACGGAGTTAGAGATAACGGTCGTTAAAGGACTAATTATGTAAAAGGAGGTTAGAAGGATCTAGAAACCCTTAATTCGGTTAAGTCCAGCCGATCCAACCCTATGGGTTATGAAAGTCGGTTTGGTGGCTTGGAGGAGAAGAAAAGTGAGTCTATAAATACAATCCCATTGTATTTGTTAATCTCTAATCCCTAATTCTCAAGCTAACCAATTTCTTTCTCCTCTCCTCTAGTTCTAACCGATCGGCATCATTCCCTAACTCCTAGGGTTTTGCCGATTTCAACTTGAACACAAGTATTGGTTTTGTTTGTGAATTAGAACCTAGCTTTTCCCATTGAAACGCTAGTATTACGTGTGTACAAGAACGAGTAACAAGCTTATTTTTGTAGTGCTCGACTTTCACTTGGAAAGATGAACCGAACCCTTTCACTTTATCACATAAGAACTCGACAAGAACTATGATGATGACTCACAAACACAAGTTAATGTAGGTCCTCTTTAATACGTAAACCACATACTAAACTACGAATACAACTACTAATATGCTGCGTAACAAGAGATTAATCAAGGAATGAAATACAATAATGTAGAGAAGAGATTAATAGAAAGAAAGACGGAAGATTATCATTTCACTAAACACTTTGACAGAGCTTCGGTACAAGAAATGAATAACCAACAATAAACTAAGCACCCATGCCTTCTATTTATAGGCAACGAATTAGGGTAAGCACATGGGGTGATCTTCTAGAATGTTTTACACATAATTAGCCGGCCCATGGACTTCTAATGGACCGGGCTATGATTACTAACATAAAGTCCTAATATGAGCAACATAATTATCGGAAATGTACAAGACTTGAAATATGAATAAAAACGTGTTCCTAACAATCTCCCCCTAAGTCTTGGACATCAATGTTGCTCGACGTCGTCTTTGCTTCTTTGGCTTCTGACGTCTTGATAATCTTTGTTCTTTGTTCTTGATCTGATATGATGTGGTATGGTAATGATCTGCCGTCCTCCAATGGTCTTTAGTACTGGTGTCTTCACGTCGTTTCCATCATACTCATATGATCTTTGACTTTTGTTCTTCATACATCACGTAGTTCTCTCTTCATAAGCTTGATCTTAGACTTGTGAAAGATTAACATACTTGATCTTTGACTTTTCTTTAATAACTTTGAACTTTTGTTGTCTTGAGTCTTTGTGAGAACTAATCTTCAGGATATGAGCATGATGGAGTCTTGATGGTGGTAGAACTCTAGGTCTTCATGATCCTCCGCAGCAGCAGCAGCAGCAACACGAACCAACCGGCACTTACAGATTTGGACTTTGAGATCATCAACAGCATAGTGTGAAGACTTTCTCTAATCCAAACCCAAGCCGTTCTGAACCGGATACCCCCGAAAGGGCTAACACGGACACATCGAAGTGCACCCACGATTCAGTGAGTCACTGGAGATCACCCCACGACTGTAGACCGTTTTGGAACAGACACTAAGCGTAACCCACAAGGAGTTACCGAAGTGACCTGCTGTCATGGTTGTTTGATGTTACCTTGGCAGGATTTCCATTCTATCACTGAGAATCACAATTGTGAATTCTCTCAAGAATGTTCTTGGCAGATTGCTAGGATCTGCGAAGGACACTTTCCTAATTTACAACTGATGCCCATGATGTAGAACACCAGTGTAATTTTAAGTGTACCTAAGAGATCTTTGATGAATCTCATGGCTCTAGACTCAATTAGTGCACATTTGTTTGGTCGTCGGAGGCGTGGAGCAGATTGCCTCCTTTTCAATATCAACACTCTCGTAATGAGAGGTCGATAGGTTATGAAGGGTTCTCCGTGTGAATGAAACAAATGTCTTTTGAGAGACACTTGAGTGGCTTAGAAGGTTTAGTGCAGTGCGTCACTGGGTCCATGACGTCTTTTGTCTTCAATACCGGTGATGCTCAGTCAACCAGTAGATTATGTATTGAACCCGGTGTCTGCCCTAAGGTTGAACAAATGGAGGGCTATTTCTTTTGACCCTTTTCTTTGCTTTTCTTTTTAATTCTTCAACCCTTTCTTTCTCCTTTCATTCATTTTCTCCTTTTTTGTATCATACCTAGGACTTTCTAGTTCTAAACTATGGGAATTGTCCTTGGGTAGATCCCTCCGGCTCTGGCGGATCATAGGACGGTTTTCCTAAACCTTAGTCACCTTATTACTCCATGACTATCCTATGTTGATGCCATTTACCAAAACCTTTGAAAATCTCTCAAAGTGTCGATGATAGTAAAAAACATTTTATTGACACCTTGAGAGTTTTGTGTTTTTCAGAAAGACTCCCCCTTAACATGTGCTCAGAAGTAATTAATTTGAAATTTGCACATGCCGGGAAGAGTAGGCACTTTTGAATTGATAGATTTTCAATGAACATGATCATCGCGAGACACGCTTACATCACTAGTAGAACTAGCTTGAAATTATTACCCGTCCAGATCACATTCAAGGAAAATCACTCGAAATCGGTATATTCTACTCAGACATGTCCTTTGCGAGACACGCTTACATCACCAGATGATCTGGCTTGAAATTATTACCCGTCCGGGACATGTCCTTTCGACTACTGACTTTCCTACCGTCAATTCGAGGGTCAATTCTGAGTCGAGCACTTACGAGATTCCAGCATTGAGACACTATATTTTAATCATATTTTACTTCTCCCCCTCAAAAATAGCATACTCATGATGTTTTTGAAAAAACTTTATGATTAAAATATGCTGTTTTTGAGTTTTAGGGAAGAAAATCAAGAACATTTGTTTTTATGAACAAAGATTATTTTTTTTTTCAAATACTCCCCCTTGATGAGGGAATACTTGTCCTTATGAGCAGAATGTTTGAAAACTTAGAAAACATTCTGGTTTAATTCTGCTTCATAAGAAAGAAGCTTTCGCTCCTTTGATCAGGATTGAGGCACTGAAGCGTACCTCAGGGTCCTTTCTTTAGGGTCCGGGTTGTGCACTGTTATGTGTACACAAGCCGTAATGTCACAGGCATATGGTAAGAATAGTGAAATAAGAATTGATGAATTATGAACTCAAGTGCTTACATCAACCTCCTTTGCTAAACTTTGTGAATTCTGGGTCCGTCCTTTGATATAGTCTGATAGGAAATGGTGGACGACCGCCAACATAACTCTCTAGTCTCCTAATCTGATCCCTACGGTACAACCTTCTTTCAATCTTCAAGATGAACTGCATCACTTGTTTGAGCTCATTATGTGTCCACCTTGTTGACTTTTTCAACTCATGATCCCGAACTCTAAGAACTAACCCATCTCTAACGTTTTTCAGCGTATCGTCACAGAATTTATGAATCTCGTGAAATGACATGAAACGGTTTGTATGTGTTGCACTTCTGTAGACGAACCCAAAGACTGGGTGTTTCTTCATGGTATATTGAGCATCGCGGTTGTTTTCCAAGAACATTATGGGCTCAACGAGATTCAACTTCTGCTGATAACTTTCCACTCCTAACTGAAGATCTTCTACTCGTTCTTTGATTATCGTTCTTCGGATGAAGTGGCAGATAGCCGCACTAAAAGCATACTGAAGATCGGTAGAGAGATGTTGCAGTTTTCCTTGTATTTTGATGAGGTACAAGTCTTCAATATCATTGAGACTCAAGTCAGGAAAATCTGCTTCTGAGAACGAGTAGAGCTGGTTGTCATGTCGTCTGACGGTGATCTCAGATAAGAATGTGTAATCATACTTCTTCGATCCTGAAACACTAATCACTGCCATGATCCTGAGGTCACTGTAGACTTGTTCACGAGACTTCTGGCTAAGTTTATACTTGTACCAGTTCTTCCTTTTATCATACCAGTGATGGATTCCTAATTCAGCATCACGATCATAGATCACTTGTTGTTTGATGAAGATCTTCTGGTGAATTGCAGCTTCTTCAATGGCAGGATTTTGGTAACTTGCTACAGGATTGAGGGTAATTGAAGTTGCATACTTTGTTTTGCTCGATGCTCCATGCATGAGTAGTTCAAGATCGTTGTTGAAAAAGAACTGGAAGGGGATTTCTGAAGTTCCATGAGGTTTTCTGATCACGGGTAGTGGCTTAGTCCAGTCTGTGATGTACGGACGGTTTTTGTTGTCACGGCCACCCACCCTTAGTATGTCTGAATTCGTCCAGTCAAACTCACTTGACATTGCGCGAGCAATGTTTTCAAGATGATACTCCAGCTCAGCCGCATTTGCAGATTTGTCTTTAAGAAGAATGAAGGCATCATTTTTGATCCTACGAAGTTCTCTCTTTGTCATTTTCTTCACATTTAGAGTATGTTTGATTTTGTGTGTAAATTCAAACGTACTGTCTTCAACTTTAGAAGCTTCGTCGTCTTGGATCTGAGCACTGGCAAGTTGATCAAACCATTCATTGCCGTTCACATCTTTATCTTCATCAAGCCATGTGACAACAGCTGGTTCTTTGGAGGTTTTCTTGCTGCTTGAAGGTTTTGATTTTGGTGGTGATGGTGGTGGTGATTGTGGCTGATCCTCTTGTGGTTGAAAATCTACGTTTTCTGTGGGGAAGTGCTCATAATGATGCTCTGTTGCTGTCGGATCAGATTCTGGATTCTTTGGAGGTTGAGAGGATGTTGTAGTTGTTCCGGTGGGCTCTGTAATGTGAATTCCAGATCCGCCACCAGGCCTTTGTTTCTTTGTTGTGGTGTCTGGATCTTGGTCATCATTATCACGTTTACGTTTGCCTTTATCAGCTGCAGTCTTACATGATTCCATGTTGGCTCGAATAGCATCCATGAGGGGAATTTCAGTGTAGCTGATGGTGGATTGTGCAAGCAATTTGGTGAGGAGGGCGTCTTGAAGTTCTTCAACAGAGTATTCAAGAAGATGTTTCTGTTGGAGTGCTAGATCTTTAACCTTCTCATCTACTTTTGTGTTGATGTGAGCTTCAATATTTTCCTAAAGATCTGGCAGAAACTTCTTGACATAATGTCTCGTGTTGGCTTTGACTTTATCGCCTACATCATAAGCTAGAAACTCATCCGTTTTCAGCTTTGTCTGCTGCAGCTCTCCCATTTGTTGAGACAAATTCTTGACTAAGGTTTGCATCTCAGCCAGTTGTGCACTCGTTTGGCTAACTTTCTTGGCTTGGGCGAGTTTAACTGCTTTCTTGAGTTTCTTTGCAGCAGGTGAGACAACCTCTATTCTAGTCACTCGAGCTATTTTTCTCACATGCTTACCTTTTATGGCTGATTTGATTTGTTCAGATATTGTTGCTTTGGCTTTTGGTGATGGTGATCTTGAGGGGATGGAGTGAGTGAATGGATTGATGATTGTGAGTTGGTATGAGTAGAATCCTTAAGAGATGAAGATGGAGGTTTTGGATTCGAAGGAGGTGGCTCAGGAGGTGTTGTAGGTTTTGGTGATGATATGGGAGAAGATTGAACAGGGTTAGGTTTCTGCTCTTGTTGAGGTACATGAACTACCATAGCAAGGTCAGATGGAGGGACTGATGGTGAGCGAATGTAGCTATCGGCTTCTTTAGTTGCTTTTTCGTCTTCTTCCTTTTGCTTTAATGCTGCTGCATGCTCAGCCTCAAGTTTCTTTGCATTGTCATTAGTTTTCTCTCCAAATATTTCCTGTTCTTCTTCTATATTCCAGTCCATATCATCATTATGGTGTTGTTCCTCCTCCTGGTCATTGTTAAACATGGAATCTGAAATTTCTTTATCGGTTAAAACTATGTTACTCTCTTGATCTTTCTCCTTTTCTGACGTTTGAGCTTCCAAGTCGGGTTGATTATCCCAGCTTGGTGGTTGAGAAATAACAGATTCAGCCATCTCGGGTTGATTAACCGTGTCAGGCTGAACTGTGGATGTAACTACTCCAGACCCTCCAGGTTGATTAACCGGATCAGTGTGAGTCGGAGTGGCTTCTTGTGCAGTTCCAGATCCTCCTGCTCCTTTCTTTTCTTCCATCTCCCTCATCTTTTCTAATACCAATTTTGCCCTTCTCGCTTCATCCTCTTTTGTTGACTTCATACTGGCCTTTGTGGCATTAAGAATATCGATATCATGTTGAAGTTCAATTTCTGCATCAGTCATTTTAACTGTTACTTCTTCCTCTGATTCAGTTTCATCTGAGTTAGTTTCCTTTTCCTCATGTATCCCAACATCTTCCTGATGCGTGGTTTTGCGACCTTACAACAGGTTTTACCTCTCGAGGGATCTCAAGAGGCTTGCAATCCCCACCAGGCAGTGTACCTGACCGATGTAGTATAGTGAAGTGGCAAGTACCGGGGGATTGATCATTCTCTAGGGGAATAGCGTCGTTAGGATTGAAAAACTACTCTAATAGGTCTAAGGGTGAGGGAAGATTCTTTTTGTATTTTTATATTTTTTTATGAAAGCAAGTAAAATCTCGGGTTTGAAGGAGTGGGCGGAATTAGTTGCTAGTCAACTAACCCAAATAACTACAATTGCAAATAAAATAAAATAACTGAAAATAAAAGGTTGTGAAACTTATATGGAGAGAAATGTGTTTACTTAGATTTCCTTACTCCCTAACTATCTTTTACCGGTTGATTAGTGTGTATTAATTGCGTGGATGATGGGTGTATTCCTTAATACCAATCGTGGGGTGGCGTACGTACTTCCCCAACTCTATAAGCTCCTACTTCACTCCTATGTCGAGCCGGCTAAGAAGCTCCTAACATGGGATCACTAGAATTCGCTCATGCATTAAACACAACCAAAAAAACCTTAGTACGCATTGGTTCATGTTTCTTAAGACGTTCAAGCAAGTTACCGTATAGGAAGTTAGCCAGTTTTCTTAAGCCTAACATCGATAAACAATCATCCAATACAATTAATAACACACCAACAACTCATAATCAATAGTTAGGTTTCATTAGATCTAAGCAAACACAAGATAAATCTAGCCTAGCATGTTAATTAAAAGACAAGAACACGATATAATCAAACAACACATAGACATATTGAATGATTAAGTGATTACTTATCTTCAATTAAACATGGGAGATCCAAGGGTATAAAACCCTTAAAAATGGCAGAAAATTCGTCTTAGGGTTTCTCCTCACAAAGTTGCACACCAATGACTAAAAATTGCAAAACTATATATAGAGTTTAGGGTCTGACGGCGTCACGTTGTATGAGGTGACGCCGTCACCTCGCCGCGGCTAGGGTTCCCGGATGGTCTTCCTGACGCCGTCCCTCTTTAATCCTCCAAAATCCACTCTGGCGCGTCAGGGGTTGACGCCGTCAGAATTGTGCTTGACGCCGTCTCTCTTTAGCTTAAACCGTGATGACCTTGATCACCTTAAAGGGTGACGCCGTCAGATTTCCATTGCAAAACTCTCTGGCGCGTCACGTGTATTTTTCATATCCACCTCTTTTGCCAAGCCGTGACGCCGTCAGGAGCAATCCTTGACGCCGTCACGTGTACTTTTCTAGCAGCTTTGGAGACTTTGTCGTTTTCTTCACTTTTATGCTCCAAAAACGTCCAAAATGCTTCCTTTTCCAGATTTCTTCTCCAAAGTACCTAAAATGACAAAAGGAACTATTTAGGGCAATATTTGATCAAATAAATACGATTTAGGGCTTAAATGACCCCCTAAAAGCGGTACACTTTTCGCTTCATCACTTCCACTCTGGGTTTTGGTTGAGTTGGCACTCTTCTTTTGAGTGTTCTTGGATGTTTCTATGGTTGTCTTGAAGCACTAGAGGCACTCCCAGTCCTACTGCTTTCAGAACAAGTTTTTGTAGAACCCGTTCCTTCACGATGCTTAGAGAATCCGACCTGGCCTTTGCTGTATGCATAGTAATAGTCTCTGTAGGCTTTAGTCTCCTTGATTTCCTCGGTCAACAATTCTTCTGGTAGTCTTGACCCTTGCATGTGAGTACTATCTTTAGGAAAATAGACTGACTTGATAGGCTTATCCATCCTTATCACATGAAGTTCCCTGTATTCAGGTCGAGGAGAGATGTCGGAGTTCTTGTCAATGAGATAGCTGATCAGCATCTTTGTGTAACGGACGAATGGAATTCTTGTTACTGGTTTCTTACAGCCTCTTATCTGAAACACAAGATCTTCCCATACGAGTGCAGCATAGTCCAGATTTTTCTTGTTAACTATTCCCCAGAAGAGTTGAACATGTAAAAGTCTTGGGTGCTCATGCCCGCTATCTCTTCCTGAAACCGAGCGAACCAAAATGTAGTAAATGGCTCTCCACGGTTGTATAATTGATTTAGCATTGATGCTTGAAATTGTTGTGAGTGGAAGATCGGGATTCTCATCATAACCAATGTCGAGAAGAAACTTGAGAATATCTTGTTCAGATGGTACAGGCCAAAATTTGTTTGATGTTTAAGGTGGATCTGGTAGGGATAAGGCTTTGCGTAGGTGTATTGGTGTGACTTTGACTGGTTTTCTGTCCAGAGTGCATGTGAAATATCTGTTGTAGTCATCGAGATCAATGGTACTCCACATTTGATGAATGTACAATTCTGGGACATTATTTGAATTTTCCAAGATGCTGTTGCATTCATGTCTTCTGAGAATTTCAATGGCTATTTGGCAGCTTGTCTCAGCACATTTGATGTTGTCAAATACCACTCTTGCATTGTTGTTTCCATACTTAGCCTTGTAACCTTGAGGAAACAGTTCTTCCTTAGAGATCATGGGTAGTGGTTGTTGTACTGGTGCAGACATTGTGAATAATCTGAGACATCATTTGACACCAATTTGCAAGATACATGTGGGTTAGCATTAGTTAAAACTTAATGATTCACATGAGATCCTTAACTTAGCATGATATTTCAAATTTATGACACAAGTTGGAACATGATCATTTCTTTAGAAATGACAAATTTCTATATCATTTGACACAACTTAATAGAATTGAAAAATTCTTTAGAATCTGATAATTTCGAAAGTAATTGACAATTGCGAAAGAATATGTCAATTGCGAAAGAAATGATCAATTGTGAAAGAATTAGGCAATTGCGATACAGTTTGTCAAATGCGAAAGAACTTGTCATTTGCGAAAGAAATGATCAATTGCGAAAGAATTTGACAATTGCAAAAGCAATTTCGAAAATTTCTTATACAAGAAATTTCGATACTCTTTGAAGACGTACGACTCAGCAGATTTTTCGCATTTTATTTTCACTTGAGTTTTTGTTATCACGCTTGATACAATAGAATCCTATGATGTTTCTAAGCATTCTGACCAAGTTATAACAACTTTTAACCATAAAATCCTAAGAATCAAACTGAACGTGCACTCGTGTTCTTCATAAACCCTTAAAATCAATTAAGCATATCTGATGTTTCTGGGTTCAATCCAAGGCAACATTTACTCAATTCAAGGCATAACAACAACACTGGAACACATTAATTACACTACAACACTTGCAAATGATTTTCCCCAATTCGTACGCTAAAACCCTAAATCAAGAACATTCAAATTACAAGTATCTGGGTTCAATTAAGCATGCATACATGGTTTACAATCATATTCTAAGCATAACCGTACCAATAAACACATCACAAACACTTAAAATTGAGTTTCCCCAATTTTACGCAAACCCTAGATCTAAAACAATTATTTCTGACAGATTCAACCGTTGGATTGTAAAATCCTTTAAAACCATTGCTTAAGATTATGTTATAATCGTTAAAACACTCACACTTTTGATGAATCTTTAATCGATTTCCAGATTGAATGTGGGCCGTTGATTGGTTTGGTGATAGTATTTACTGCGTATGGTGATTATGTCAGAGAAGTGGTTGAGCGTATTAACTGCAGTGATATATTCTTCTTTTATTTGAATTTAATCTTTTGTCACTTTAACACCATTAGTCCCTAAACCTCATGTTTTTGAAATTAAGATCCTAACCACTTAAGTATTTTCATGTAACACATTTGGCACATAGCACTAAATCCTAGATTATCACCATCATATCATTTTAGAAGCAACAATTTTCAGAAACCATGCAAGTACAGATTTGAAAATTTTGAAAAAATTTATGTCTCCCCCTCAACACTTGTTCGAAAATAATTAATGATGGTTAAGAAAAGGAACCAAGTGTTGATAAGGATTGTACTTGCATTTTTTTTAATAGATATATACATAGATAGTTTAGATGTTTGACTCATTTAATTGTTTTTGAGAAAATTTTCCAAATCACTCGGAGTCAAACATCTCATACCAATCCGGTGAACCAAATCCACAAATCTTGCATGAGGCAAGGATTTTGTGAACAGATCCGCCAATTGGTGTTCAGTACCCACAAAATACAGTTCAACAGTACCCTTCTCCACGTGCTCCTTGATGAAATGGTACCGGAGATCAATATGCTTGGACTTGGAATGCTGCACGGAGTTTCATGAAATGGCAATGGCACTCTTGGAGTCGCAATACATAGGAATCTTGTTGAGTACGTATCCGTAGTCCATCAGTTGTGATCGCATCCAAATTGTTAGGACTATAAATATTCAGATGAAGGCTCAGTCACCCCGAGCATCTATTTAGCATTCACATAGCTCGTAGGCTTATTTATATTAGTTTAGTAATATTAGTATTATTAGTTTTATTAGCTTAGTCGTATTTATATTTGTGGAGTGGGTCGGGGCTTTCCCCACTGTCAGCTCACTCCACAGCCCACTAGGGGCACAATATGCTAGTAGTATATAAGCCCCTTCCCACACTTGGGAAGGGTTGGAACTCTTGTCACAATTTCACCTACTAATCTAATACACACAAGTTTTCCCTTCCATCTCTCTACCTTCTCTCTAACATCTCTCTAACTCTTCCACCATGGATCTAATCTTCCATAACCCAAGACCACCCGAATCATCCACATAATCAAGATGGTTATTTCCTACAATTGGTATCAAGAGCCATGGTTAGGTTCGGTTTGATTGTGTGTTGGTTTCATTCTTTTTGGTTCGTATATTTGTGTACAAACTGCTATACTCTATTCTTGGTTCTCATTTTGTACAATCTGGTTTATGTTCGTGGGCCTCAAACCAGTTTTTGGTTCGTTTGTCACATTTTTCTTGTTAAATCTTTGTGTCAAAGTGGGCTTAACTGATCTTGGTCTCTATACTTTTGTTGTTGCTCTCTTGTGTTGGTTCGTACTATTTGCTCCAAAAGTTTTTTTAACTGATCTCAACAAGTTTATGATTTTTTTTGTGATTAAAAGTTCACTTGGGCCTTAACAGTTGGTGACTTGTGTTGATATTTGGTTTTTGTTGCTTCTGGGTTTTAATGCATACGTTTGGAGTATGCAGCAGCAGATGGTTGTTTTTGTTTGGTCCTTGGCTTTTTGGTTGTTCTTGGTGATGATGTATTCTTGGGTGCTGTTTGTGTAAATATGCTATGTTCTTGTATGCGGTTTGTGTCATCTTGGGATTGTAGTTTGGATTGTAGCTGCAAAAAGAGGATGCGGTTTGTATGGTCTAAGCATACTGTTTTGGTTTTTTAACTAAAACCGGCATAAAGACAAAAATGGGTGAAAGTGACAGCTTTGACCGGTCATGGATGCGGTTTGTCTCTATGTTCATGGATGCGGTTTCTATGTTCATGGATGCGGTTTGTCTCTATGTTCATGGATGCGGTTTGTCTCTGTGTTCATGGATGCGGTTTGTCTATCTGTTCATGGATGCGGCTTGTCTACTCAAGACCAACCAGTGACTCGTTGACCTCAGTTCCATAACCATCATCAGTCTTAATCCAAGCCAGCAACAACCCACTTGATCACAGACGAGCCAACCAAATTAATAACAACAATCTAATTAACCCCACGTCCTTACAACATCAATACCAATATCAATATCCCATGAACTTACATCACTCCCCAACACTCGCAATTAACAACATGACTCGGATTTAAATGTAAAAACAAACTACTCCTCGACTCCAACACTAGACTCAAATTAGAACAAAAGATCTCAGTATTGTTTCTGCTCGTATCTTTTCAATAATTTGTAAGACCTTAATAGATCTTTACAACTCGAGCTTTAAACATAACCATCATTGATCTTTGAAGAGCATAGCCCCCTTAATATCCGAATCTACCAAGAAAAGAAATGTAACAAATCTGTTACCTTCTTTCTCTCGTTCGGTAATAACAAAACAAGTTGATCTCAGCTGGTTCACTTTTGTTCCACACTTAATGATTAACGTGAGTGAACAATAACATCATAGATTAGTGAAAACCTACCTTAGACCTTGTTACCCAGAGCTTGTTACCCAGAGCTTGAAGCCGCAAATTATTGATTAAATTCGATTCTTCACTCATGGGGCTCGTTTGTTTGAGATTCGGCTATGATTTAGTGTGTTTCGGATGGGTGTGTTTGTGTTGGAATAGATAGAATGGTTTGGATTGATGGGTGGACCTAGTAATCAAAGGAGGGATGAGGATGAAGCAGTTTTGTGGCTGCGTATGGTTTGTTGTAAAAGCGTGAGTTAAAGTTTATGTGGGGATTAGGGTTGGATTAAAAGTGTAGTTATCTTATATACCGGAAAAAAAAATTAGGGCTACACTAATTCAGCTCATGGGGATTAGGGCGTTGAGTTTATGTGGCGTTTGGTGTTGGGCTGGTGGGCTCATGGTGAGGAAACAAGTTGGGCCGCATATTTGTGAGGTGAACTGGACCAGCGATTTTAATGGGCCAAGAATGATAATACATGGACGAATTTTTAAACTTAGGATTGATTTTTAGATTTTGATGGGCCGAGAATGATTTTGATCCAGGAGTGTTTGGCCGCAATATGCTGACATAGTCTATCAAAATTAGTTATCCAAATTTAAATTTAGGATACACAAATTTTTGATAATATTTGATAAAGGGTGTGGTATATTTTGGGTTATTACAAAGTTTCACAAGGTCTCACACGTCATGGCAAGTATTTGGGTTTATGAATATCAACGTTGTTTCAGAGGTGTGGATTTGGCAGCATTGTCCTATTGGTGTCCACAATCTGAGTGAACCTCAATTTAATCTTTGCAATTTGAGTTATAGCTGACAAATAACAATTTGTTTAAATTGCGATTTGTCAAGTTGCGTTTTGACTTGTTGCAACTTGACTGATAGCAATCTGACCAATTGCGATTTGAGATTGCGAGTTGACACTTGCGATTTGACTAATTATGATTTGATTGATTGCAATCTGATTTGTTGCAAGTTGACAACCTGTGACTTGACTTGTTGCGATCTGATCAAGTTGTGATTTGACTTCTTTGACTTGAATTTTAAAGATTAGTATTGCAATTCACTCTTAGTTGCTCTTGTTGATTTCACGGTTTCTCTTGTTGATTTTAGAAAATCCCGCGAAAGATTCAATTTCTCGGTTTAAATCACAAGAGCTGTAAAATCCCGTGAAATTAATATTGGACAAGTAGGCTGGACTTGGATGTAGACATAATGAAACTTACGGGGTTTGACTACTTTTTCGGGATAAGTTTGTGCTACAAGATCGGCAGGAATTGGGACATTATGATAACTTGGTTGGTTTGTTAATTCACGGGTTGGTGTACTTAGTGTCTCAAACTTCTCGGGGTGGATGGATGCACGATGTTTGATGACCCTTGCTCGAGCGTATTTAAGGTGATTAGACTTGGATGTTCAAGAAGTGGATATATACAATAAAGGATGGAAGGTTGGGTATATATCACTACCTATATTTAAAGGAGTTACGTTGTTGTGCTCATTATAGGTTCTAAATCACAAATTTAGTGCAAGTATAAGTCGCGAATTTGTCTTTTATCAAGCTTCATCAAGAGATCGTTGTTTCTCAAGCTTCTAATGGGATTGCAGTACAAGATCTTCTCAAGAGGTGGTCACACTTAAAGACAGGAGGTGATGTGTTTAGAGACGTGTTTTAACCTTTTACTCACTTTAAAGTCATATGCATTTCATCAAGCGGTTTTGGCATATTACGAGCTTCAATGAATTGTTAATCTACTAAACCATTGATGATGAGGAAAGCAAGGGGTTACTACAAGAGAGTCTTAATCACCATCTTCGTTGCAGTAGTTTCATTTGTCTCTTTCCATGTTTTGTGCCTGTCAAATTCACGATCATCACAGACTCTTAACTTTGGCAAAAAGGTCATTACATGCCCTTTTTGAGGGGAGAATTAGCGCATGTTTCTTCTCCTTTGGCTAGTCAACAGCACAAGATGATCACGAAGTTCATTTGGTATTCCTCATTTGAGATTGAAGCTGAATTTCACGAAGGCGTCTACTTATTTTATCTTGAAGTCGGGGTTGGTTGGATGCATGACCTTCAATGATAACTTGCTCGTGCTTAAAATTTAAGTTGAAGACTTGGGTTATCTAGTTACCAGCAGTCGGGGTAACTATCACTTAAGAGTTATTGGAGTACTCAGTGTCACACGTCAATGACGATGTCGATAATCGCAAGAGGTGTTAATGTCTCATACTTTGGTTAGGTATTGAGCATTTAGAGATTTGCTTGGAGCATTATTTCTCTACATCGTTCTTCCAACATTAGTGCAAGATTAAGTAACAAATTTGGGAACTTCTACTTCAGTTTTCAGTATTGGTATATCGGGTTTCCTTCCTCAAGTGGTCACTAATCTGTGCACAAGGTTGGTTAGTTGGCCAAAGGTTTTAAAAGTTGTGATGTGATCTGTGAATCTCACAAGATATTCTTAACCTAAACTGATGTTCATCTAAATCTAATCAGTCAAGCCACATTCAATCTATTACTGTCTCACGGTTTCTTCTTGGTTTTGTAAAATCCCGCGAAAGAACTTATTTCTCGGTTTAAATCATAGATTTGTAAAATCCCGTGAGAATGGACTATGCGCTCTTAACCATGATCGGGTTAAAACCACTATCAAAGTTCAGTTAAGCATCATAAAGGGCTAGATTTGGGCATTAACCACAAGACGTGACTACGGCGTTAATTCATTATTGTTTATTTGAAGCTGAAGTGAAATTTCATGAGTGCGTGTACTTAGTATCTGAAGATATCGGGGAGGTTGGATGAAGATTCTTCGAGATCCTTGTTCGAGCTTTCAATACAATGACAAGGACTTGGATATCTAGTTATTTTTTCTTTCTCTCTATTACAAAATAACTATCACTTTAAGGAGTTACGTTGTAGTGCTCAGTGTCACACGAAGTTGTGGATATCCAAGAGGTGATGTACGTCTTATACTTGTTGGTTGGTTGGTTGAAGAGTATAGAGTACTTAGGGATTCAATGTTGCACGAAGTCTCTACACCGCTCTTTGTCACGCATTAGTACAAGTTTGAGTCACAAGTTCGGGTTATATTACTTCAGTCTCAAGTTCATCATATTGGGTTTTTCTCCATCAGTGGTCACGACATCAAGCCGATAAAATGATAATGGGGTTGTTAACGAGTTAGATGAGAGAAGTAGTAAAGAGAGAGATAATGACGTCTGTACACATCAGTGCAGGCCTCGCTCTTCATCATAATGACGTCTGTACACGTCAGTACAGGCCTCGCTCTTCAACATTATGACGTCTGTACGCATCAGTGCAGGCCTCGCTCTTCATCATAATGACGTCTGAACACATCAGTTCAGGCCTCGTTCTTCAAAGAAAAGAAAAGTGTACGCTTGAGTGCATTTTATCTTCAAAAGAAGAGGAATCTTCTTATTTTTATGGTCATTATCATCAACAAGTCACATGCTCTTTCCGTGCTTATTCAGTCTTCAAGTGGATCGGCGCATATTGGAGTATATTTTTATTCACGTATTCAACCAAAAATTGCAGTTGACAGGCATATGCAATTTTTGAGGGGGGGAAAGGGTGAATAAACAACATGTCAGTCTTCAAGAACCGTCAAGTGGAGCTACTTACCGTTGATGGTATTCATATTCACTAGTTCAATCATCAAAAATTGCAGTTGGCAGGCATATGCAATTTTTGAGGGGGGGAAAGGGTGAATATTAATCTACATGTTAGTTGATGATTGAGAAATGGTCATACGACTCCTGAATACGTCAATTCAGGAGTCGTGCAAACCATGGTTCTCCAACACTACATCTTCTTCCTCTATCAAGGTGTTGAAGAACATGGTCATGGAATGCTAATCGACATCGTCTCATGGGCTGGTTCAATCAGCATCAGAAGGGTTTCTAGTCAATGCTTCATGTACTCGTCATTAGGCTGTATGTACACATCATGATGATGATTCCGATTAATCGTAACCATTATGGGGGAGAGAAATGTGTACACCAAGGACGCACAACAGGTACACGTGATCGGGCGTAATCATTTATTCCGGTGTTGATAACCGCAGAGATGATCAGTGGTTCAACTTGTTACCTTGGTATTTACGTTTCACTGTTACGTCATGGGCTGATTAATCGTAACCATCAGGGGAGAGAGAATGTGTACATCAAGGACGCACAACAGGTTCACGTGATCAGGGCTTAATATCCAAGGATGGATACATACTATAGATGATCAGTGGTTCAACTTGTTACTTTGGTGTTATACTTAAGACTGAAGAAGGTCGAGTCGTCAGTCTACTCTTCATTCTCTGTTGGGTGTTATCATCTCATGTGTATGCTGCGGGCTGATGGGTTATATGTAAGGTTACTGGAAGGCATTTGGTGAGATGAAGATGATTGGTATTCTGTTCCTCCACATTGGGCAATCTTGAAGAAGGTCGAGTCTACAGTCTTCTCTACATTCAAAAATGTTGAGTTCTTTTCTTACAACTTGATATTTAACTTAATCCCATGACAGTTCTTGTTTGATGAGTTGTGGGGTTAAGTTAGGTTCAAGTTGGTCTGTAGTTTAAGGTTAGGTCCAACTTGATTTTAACCTAATCTCATGACAGTTCTTGTTTGATGAGTTGTGAGGTTAAGCTGAAATCAAGTTTGACCTAACCTTAAACTACAGACCAACTTGAACCTAACTTAACCCCACAACTCATCAAACAAGAACTGTCATGGGATTAAGTTAAATATCAAGTTGTAAGAAAAGAACTCAACATTTTTGAATGTAGAGAAGACTGTAGACTCGACCTTCTTCAAGATTGCCCAATGTGGAGGAACAGAATACCAATCATCTTCATCTTACCAAATGCCTTCCAGTAACCTTACATATAACCCATCAGCCCGCAGCATACACATGAGATGATAACACCCAACAGAGAATGAAGAGTAGACTGACGACTCGACCTTCTTCAGTCTTAAGTATAACACCAAAGTAACAAGTTGAACCACTGATCATCTATAGTATGTATCCATCCTTGGATATTAAGCCCTGATCACGTGAACCTGTTGTGCGTCCTTGATGTACACATTCTCTCTCCCCTGATGGTTACGATTAATCAGCCCATGACGTAACAGTGAAACGTAAATACCAAGGTAACAAGTTGAACCACTGATCATCTCTGCGGTTATCAACACCGGAATAAATGATTACGCCCGATCACGTGAACCTGTTGTGCGTCCTTGGTGTACATATTTCTCTCCCTCATGATGGTTACGATTAATCGGAATCATCATCATGATGTGTACATACAGCCTAATGACGAGTACATGAATCATTGACTAGAAACCCTTATGATGCTGATTGAACCAGCCCATGAGACGATGTCGATTAGCATTCCATGACCATGTTCTTCAACACCTTGATAGAGGAAGAAGATGTAGTGTTGGAGAACCATGGTTTGCACGACTCCTGAATTGACGTATTCAGGAGTCGTATGACCATTTCTTAATCATCAACTAACATGTAGATTAATATTCACCCTTTCCCCCCCTCAAAAATTGCATATGCCTGCCAACTGCAATTTTTGATGATTGAACTAGTGAATATGAATACCATCAACGGTAAGTAGCTCCATTGGGCAATCTTGAAGAAGGTCGAGTCTACAGTCTTCTCTACATTCAAAAATGTTGAGTTCTTTTCTTACAACTTGATATTTAACTTAATCCCATGACAGTTCTTGTTTGATGAGTTGTGGGGTTAAGTTAGGTTCAAGTTGTTCTGTAGTTTAAGGTTAGGTCCAACTTGATTTTAACCTAATCTCATGACAGTTCTTGTTTGATGAGTTGTGAGGTTAAGCTGAAATCAAGTTGTTACTGGGCTTAAATTTGTGGTTTAGCTTAACCTCATGACAGTTCTTGTTTGATGAGTTGTGGGGTTAAGCTAGATTTCAGTTGAGGCTCAACTTAAACTAACGAAAAGATGCCTAAGGTTTTTGACGGCGTTACTCAAGGACGGGAGTGTTAGAAGACTAAAGACGGCATGCATTTGGTTATCAAAAGACTTCTTCATATTATGGGTGTTCATCAGAAAGGTTGTCAGATTGGGGGAGAGCACTAATTAGGGGAGAGTGAAAAGCCAGAATTAATCCCTGATTAAAAGTGCTCACATTGCTCTTCAGCAAGTCAAGTGATGGAAGCGGAAAAGATTCAGAATGCTGAGGAGTAATGGTTTTCGGTTCGTATCCTTGTATATATTTTGCTTCTTACATTCTTTTTCATATCTTATACCATTTTTGTAAATAGATATATAGAAATCTTGCTAATTGTAAATAGAGAAACGTAAAACCAGAAAAACCATAAAAATTAAAAAATTAGAAAAGACCAAAAATAGTTTCACCTAGGCATGTCTTCTGTTTATCGATAACATTTAAGGACTTAGAAATGTCATTCAATAATGGCACGGGTCTTTAAATGAAGCTCGAGCAGAAGTTAAAATGGATGGTTAAAACATGTCTAAATGGCTTGCTATTACTTTAGATAGCAACCCGCGCTTCATACTGGGGAAAGCACGTCGCCAAAAGGACGGCTGTTCCTCTAACTGGGTGATGTTCACCTGGGCATGGATTACTTTATATCCATGTTTCTTCGATCTGATGTACGTTTCAGTGCATCATTTCTTGAAAAAGAAGAGAAATATTCTTTGTATACAAATAGTTTTCACTCTATGATTCTTCTGAAAATTATTTGTAAGACACTTGGTGATTTTGTGTTGCTTGAAATTTGTTTAAACTTGGATTATGCATAAAATGTGTCACTCAATCAACGACCACAATACTTTAATACGGGTCATTGATTGAGGGGGAGAGTGAATTCAAATTTTATATCATCAAACGGATTTATTGGTTAAATCATACTTGTTGAAATGGTTTTGCAGTTAATGGGGTATTAGTTGAAGAGGATCTTGCTAAAATTTTATATCAAATGGCCAAATGTGTGAATTTCTAGAAAGTTTAGGACATTATGTGCAATGTGCTTATAGTTTCCTAGCTTTATATATCTAGAAGGTTCATTTGTGTTACTTTGGAATCCTCGTGTAATCCCCTAAATACTTTAAGACTCAAAACCTAAAAGAAGTAAGAAAACCAGTTGCAGTTGATGTTTTTGAATGCTCCTATGACATGTGTATGATCTGAATGAATGAGTTTCAACTGTTGTTTGACTCTTGTTAGTCGATTGCTGCTTAACTGTTGTTGATATTGTGCATATGTTCTCAGGATATCCTTAGGTATATATCTATTGTGTTAGAATCTTGTTCCTAAGATCCTGAATTGAATGATGAAATATGAGTGAATTGCCATGTTCATGATTGCTGTTTGCTCTTCATGCTAGATAGTAGTTTGACGTATTTCCTGACTGTGGTTTGATTAAATGAATTTGGTATTATAATGTGGCAAGCTGCTGAAGGGTAGCTATTAAGGAATAGTGTATCTGTATGTATGTATATCTGTGTTGATATTCTTATGCAGATTCCATAGCCAAAATGAATGTACCAGTTCCCATTCTAACCATTTGATCAGACGTTCAAACTCTATTGATTGGCTCGGAATTCACCACGACAACAACATCGGCAGCAACAACAACAACAACACCGTCATCACCACCACCACCTTCAGTAAAACAAAGCAATATTTGTTCCGATCTCGCCAAGTGGGGATCTACAATACTTGGACGTTCTTGTTGGTGGATGGATAATCGATGTTGACCAATGACTCCTTCAGAGAAGCGGATGATCACATCATCTGTGCAAAAAGGTCAATATCATTCGTGTCATTAACAATCACTTTGTGCAAAATTAGAAGCAGTGAATCTCCCTCTTAGATTAAGGGGGAGCATAGTATGTTCCATTATCAGAAAATATTAAATCGGACACATTTTCTCCCACATTTTTCTAACTTATTTAAATCAATTGGGATCACAAATCTCAAATGGTTTGAAATTTTTGATCGGGGGAGAGAATGTGATTTAAATATGAAATCTGATAAAATGTGATGTTTTGGACATGAATGTAAGCTCTCTCATATGTGCTAAACTCTTTCGTATATCGATGCACATATTGAGGGGGAGCAAATGTTTTGTGGAAACAAAAAGGATTTGGCATCGCAAGAGATCGTGACTCAGACTTGACAAATGAATTGACGATAGCTAAATTCAGTAGTCGAAAGGACATGTCCTGGACGGGTAATAATTTCAAGCCAGTTTATCTGGTGATGTAAGCGTGTCTCGCAAAGGACGTGTCTGAGTAGAATGTACCGATTTCGAATGATTTTCCTTGAATGTGATCTGGACGGGTAATAATTTCAAGCTAGTTTACTAGTGATGTAAGCGTGTCTCGCGATGATCATGTTCTTGAAAAATCAATCAATTCAAAAGTGCGAGCTTCACCCGACATGTGCAAATTTATAATTAAAACACTTGAGCACGTGTTGAGGGGGAGCATTTGAAAAATTCAAAACTCTCAAGGTGTTTGCAAAAATGTGTTTCAGAATCATGAACACTTTGAGAGATTTTTCAAGGATTTGGTTTTATGGCAATCGTGGAAGAATACCAAAGACCGACCATTTTAATTAATGCATGGAGTTATAAGGATGGTTAGGTTAGGCTCAAGTTCCCACGATCCCGCCAGAGCTGGAGGGATCTACCCAGGGACAATCCACTAGTTAGTGTAGAAGTCCTTAGGTATGATTAAAAAGGAGAAAAGTGAGAATAAGGGAAGAGTGCCGACTGAGATGGAGCTAGTACTGGAACAAACCCAACAAGGTACTAGTAATGAAGTCTCGGTAAGCACTGAAGGGGTTGAAGAATGAAAAAGAATTGTAAAGATAAAGGGTGAAAAGAAAGAAGCCCTCCTTACAACTTAGGCAGAAACCGGGTCAATTCATATGCTGTCAGAATCACTTAGATGATTGCTGGCATTAAAGACAAAGTATCATGGACCCAGTGATACGCTGCACAACCCTCCCTAGCCACTCAAGGTCCCTCAAAGGACTCTTGTTTCAATTGTCACGGAGCTCAACACATTTCTATCGTCTCTCTCACTCCGAGTTAGATGATATTGAAAAGGTGGCAGTCCTCTCCAGCCTCCGATCACCAAATCAAAACGCACAATAGAGTCTAGAGCCACGAGATGCATAATAAGATCTCATAGGGACACAAATTATTTCTACACTGGTTGTTCAACATTAAGGACACCAGTTGTAAACTCATAAGTCCTACGCAGATCTTAGCAATCTGCCAGAACATTTATGAGAGAATTTACAAATGTAATTCTCAATGATTGAATGGAAATTCCTGCCAGGGTCAACATCAAGCAGCCCTGAAAGCAGGTCACTTCGGTAATTCCCTGGGGATTACGCTTAGTGATCACGGCGGTTTCAAACGGTCTACAGTCGTGGAGTGATCTCCAGCGACTCACCTAATCGTTGATATACTACGGTACGATCTTAAAAAGCCCTCTGTGGGTTTTCGATTAGGAACGGTCTGGGTAAGGATTAGAGAAAGTTTTCACACTATGCTGTTAACAATCTCGAAGTCCGAACCTGTAAGTACCGGACGTTTTATTGCTAACTGTCGTATGCAGGAACTTCTGGCGGTTGTGGCTGTTGGATGCTGTAGCTGGTTGCAGAAAAGATGCCAATCCTCTACCACATGCTCACACTACATCATCATTGTAACTCAACAAAGTCATGATCAACCAAAAAGACCTTCAACACGGCTTCTGCAAACTCTGATGCTAAAGATCATGACACCAAATAGTGTGAGCATGTCGGCTCAAAGATTTACACATCGCATGGAAACATACTACTGAAAGATGGCTTGAAGATACATGTTGGATGATATTTTCGAAGAATACTCAGAGTCATCCAAGACAAAGGAAAAGTCATCAAAAGTTCATTGCTGAAAGCACAATGATCAAAGACGTTGAAGAATCAATGACTACGAGCTATGAAGACAAGTTCTGAAGACGGAATGCTAGAAGTCAAATTATTATTTCCGGGGTGACCTCCCTTAGGGGGAGATTGTTAGGAATATAAATATTCAGATGAAGGATCGATCACCCCGAGCATCTATTTAGCATTCACATAGCTCGTAGGCTTATTTATATTAGTTTAGTAATATTAGTATTATTAGTTTTATTAGCTTAGTCGTATTTATATTTGTGGAGTGGGTCGGGGCTTTCCCCACTGTCAGCTCACTCCACAGCCCACTAGGGGCACAATATGCTAGTAGTATATAAGCCCCTTCCCACACTTGGGAAGGGTTGGAACTCTTATCACAATTTCACCTACTAATCTAATACACACAAGTTTTCCCTTCCATCTCTCTACCTTCTCTCTAACATCTCTCTAACTCTTCCACCATGGATCTAATCTTCCATAACCCAAGACCACCCGAATCATCCACACAATCAAGATGGTTATTTCCTACAGTTGTGATCGCATCCAAATGACTTGAGCACAGCAGGCAGACATGGCTACATATTCAGATTTTGTTGACGACAGTGATGTGCAATCTTGTTTCTTTGACTTCCAAGAGACGAGCTTGTCACCCAAAAACTGTACTCCTCCAGATGTACTTTTTCGCGTGTTTAAACACCCTGCATGGTCAGCGTCTGAAAAAGCTACAAGTTCAAAGCCAGAATCCTTTGGATACCAGATCCCCAAATTAATGGTTCCCTTTATGTATCTAAGGATTCTTTTAACAGCTGACAAATGCCACTCAGTTGGTCTTGACTGATATCGGGAGCATAGATACGTGGCAAATACAACATCCGGTCTGCTAGCTGTGAGATACATGATTGACCCAATGATGCTACGATATTTTGTAGGATCAATGGGTGTCCCATTTATGTCAGCATCTAGCTTCGGGGATGAGGAGGACATAGGTGTATTATAGGTGTCACAGCTGGTCATACCATGCTTTTTCAGGATTTCCTGAGCATACTTGGACTGACTAAGGAATATACCACGGGGTGATTGATGAACTTTCAGTCCTAAGAAGAACTTCAGTTCACCCATCATGGACATCTCAAAGTTATTTTTCATCAGTTTTGCAAAAGCATTTGAATATTTTTTATGTGTTGATCCAAAAATTATATCATCGACATAAATTTGTACGATGAGAATGTCCTCCCCGTATTTTTGTATAAACAAAGTCGGGTCCACAGTTCCTTTAGTAAAATGGTTTGCAAGTAAGAAAGCAGATAACTTGTCGTACCATGCCCTTGGGGCTTGTTTAAGGCCGTAAAGGGCTTTCTTTAGCCGATATACGTGATTCGGATGTTCTTGGTCCACGAAGCCTTCTGGTTGAGAAACGTACACCTCTTCCCGGAGTTGGCCGTTGAGAAATGCAGTCTTCACATCCATTTGGTAGACATTAATGTTCTTGTGAGCCGCATAAGCCAGGAACATGCGAACAGCCTCAAGCCTTGCGACTGGAGCAAACGATTCTTCGAAGTCGATTCCCTCTTGTTGACTGAATCCTTTGGCGACCAGGCGGGACTTGTTACGAATCACAGTACCATCTGCATCTAACTTGTTTTTCCAGATCCACTTCAATCCAACGACATAAACCCCATCTGGTCTCTCTACCAGTTCCCAAACTTCTAACCGCTTGAATTGTTCCAACTCCTCTTGCATGGATTCAATCCAGTTTTCATAAGTGAGGGCTTCCTTGATGTTTTTGGGTTCGGCTTGACAAACGGTGAGTGCATAAATGCAGGTTTGATGAAGCGAAAAGTGTACCGCTTTTAGGGGGTCATTTAAGCCCTAAATCGTATTTATTTGATCAAATATTGCCCTAAATCGTTCCTTTTGTCATTTTAGGTACTTTGGAGAAGAAATCTGGAAAAGGAAGCATTTTGGACGTTTTTGGAGCATAAAAGTGAAGAAAACGACAAAGACTCAAAAATATGCTGGAAAAGTACCTGTGACGGCGTCAAGCCCCAGTGTGACGCCGTCAACCCTTGATAAGCCAGAGAGGATTTTGGAAGATTAAAGGGGGACGGCGTCAAGAAGGCCGTCAACCCCTGACGCGCCAGAGAGGATTTTGGATGATTAAAAGGGGACGGCGTCAAGAAGGCCATCAAGAAACCCTAACCGCGGCGAGGTGACGGCGTCAGCTCTATAACGTGACGCAGTCAGATCTGATTTTCTATATATATTCTCTTAATTTTTAGTCATTAGTGTGCAACTTTTGTGAGGAGAAACCCTAAGACGATTTTTCTGCCATTTTTAAGGGTTTTATACCCTTGGATCTCCCATGTTCAATTGAAGATAAGTAATCAATTAATCATTCAATATGTCTATGTGTTGTTTGATTAAATCTTGTTCTTGTCTTTTATTTAACATGCTAGGCTAGATTTATCTTGTGTTTGCTTAGATCTAATGAAACCTAACTATTGATTATTGGTAGTTGGTGTGTTATTAATTGTATTGGATGATTGTTCATCGATGTTAGGCTTAAGAAAACTGGCTAACCTCCTATACGGTAACTTGCTTGAACGTCTTAAGAAACATGAACCAATGCGTACTAAGGTTTTTATGGTTGTATTTAATGCATGAGCGAATTCTAGTGATCCCATGTTAGGAGCTTCTTAGCCGGCTCGACATAGGAGTGAAGTAGGAGCTTATAGAGTTGGGGAAGTACGTACGCCACCCCACGATTGGTATTAAGGAATACACCCATCATCCACGCAATTAATACACACTAATCAACCGGTAAAAGATAGTTAGGGAGTAAGGAAATCTAAGTAAACACATTTCTCTCCATATAAGTTCCACAACCTTTTTATTTTCAGTTATTTTATTTTATTTGCAATTGTAGTTATTTGGGTTAGTTGACTAGCAACTAATTCCACCCACTCCTTCAAACCCGAGATTTTACTTGCTTTCATAAAAATATAAAAATACAAAAAGAATCTTCCCTCACCCTTAGACCTATTAGAGTAGTTTTTCAATCCTAACGACACTATTCCCCTAGAGAACGATCAATCCCCCGGTACTTGCCACTACACTATACTACATCGGTCAGGTACACTGCCTGGTGGGGATTGCAAGCCTCTTGAGATCCCTCGAGAGGTAAAACCTGTTGTAAGGTCGCAAAACCACGCATCAAGGTTTCACCGTCTGTGTGGAGTCTTTGTCTTGTCATGACTGGTTTTTCTGGATTACCAATGATGTTTACTAAGGGATGATCCTTTGTCCATTTATGAGTGGATGGATAGTGTTGATAACTGTTGTGCAGGTTTGACGGTTCCAAATTACGTAAAGAAGATTTTGCAATATCAGGAATGGTTGGTGCAGGTGCAAATGGATTAAAGAATGCATCTCCATCATAACCTGATGGTGTGGGTACTTCAACAGAATTGTGGGGGGAATCTTCAGCTGTGGGTGTAGAAGTGGAAGGTGTTTGATCAACAGACGATGATGGTTCTGGTTGAGGTGCGTTGTCAGCAACTGTTGTGGAAGTAGTTGCTGGTGTATCAGGTGCTTGATTGTTGATGATGTGAGCAGTGGAATTGGTGGATACAGCAGAGGCACGATTAACTAGAGAATCATCGAACAGAGGAGCAAACAAGTCTTCTATATCCTTTCTGTTGAACGGTAATGGTTCAGCTGAAGATTCAGGAAAGTTGAGACGGTTGTGTGCGGGTTCTAAGCGGTTTTGCTCAGAAGCCATTTCCGTGAGCTCATCAAAATTAGCATGGATTGTCTCTTGAATTTCCCGAATACGATGATTCCAAATTCTGAATCCTTTCGAATTCTTACAATAGCCAACAAATACTCCTATGTCTGCTTTGGCTTTTAGTTTACCAAGATCATCACGATCATTCTTTGGATAACAGAGTGCTCCAAAGACATGAAAGTAATTGATATTTGGTTTTCGACCATGAATAAGCTCATATGGTGTTTTGTCATGGTGTTTGGTGATCATGCATCGGTTCTGGGTATAACAAGCAGTTGAGACAGCTTCAGCCCATAGGTAGTCTGGTAATTGGGCATTAATCAACATAGTTCATGCTGCCTCCACTAACGTACGGTTGCGTCTTTCGACTACTCCATTTTGTTCAGGGGTGCGAGCAATTGACGTTTGATGAACAATACCATTTTTCTCAGTGAACTCCCGAAGAGTTTGATTCTTGAATTCAGTACCATTGTTTGTTCTGATGATTCTGACGGTGTTACGAACCTGAACTTGAATCTTCGTGAGAAAAGTAATGATCATCGAAGGGGCTTGGTCTTTGGTATGAAGAAAGTAGACCCAAGTCCACCTCGAGTAATCATCCACTATTACCAAGATGTACCGTTTCCCATTGATGGTTTGAACACGCATAGGACCACACAAATCCATATGAAGCAGTTGTAGGACATGATCAGTGTTGTGATCTGCTTTTGGAGGAAAGTGGGCACGATGACTCTTTCCTTGTTCGCAAGTAGGACACAAGTGATCTTTGGCATATCTGAATTTGGGAAGACCGTCGACCAACTTTTTCCTAGCAAGATCGGTCATCGTCTTGAAGTTCAAATGAGACATCCGTTTGTGCCATAGCCAGGCCTTTGTGGGATGTGCCTTTGAAAGTAAGCATATGGGAGACGAAGCTGTCATGTCTTCAAAAGAAATGGTATATAGACTGGTGCCACGTTTTCCTTTCATTAGATCATTTCCTTGAAGATCCCGAATAAAACAAGTTTTCTCTCTGAATGTGATGAACTCAAATAAGTACATTTTATTATCATCATGTATCCTATTTATTTGACTTGTTTTATTATATTATATACGAGAATCGATACATTAATGTTTACTTTAGTAATTCTCAGGTAAAAACAAGCATTATGTGAAACTTGGCGATTTTGGACTAATTATGGAGCAAAACAAGCGAGATGTCAAAAGTCTACTGAAATCCAGAAGATGCGCCGTATCTCACTCAACAGATACGACGCAATATCATACTTAGATGAATTCGAAGACCATTGCCAGACTTTGAAGAATGCGCCGCATGCAATTTTGTCATTCGCCGCATATGAAACTTTGGTCAAAGAAGAAGATCAAGCTCGTTCTACTCCAGATACGCCGCAATATACTTCTAACATACGGCGTATCACTATCAAGATTTCACCAGTTACAATCCAAGACAGCTAAAGTACATGTGCCGCATACAGAGATCAAGTTACGCCGCATCTGAAGACGGTGTACGAATATTCCAGAATATATTAATCTTGGACCCCACGCGAAGTTAAGTCAATGCGCCGCATCTATCAACTCAATGCGCCGCATCGATCCCTCAGACAGAAACTATAAATACCCCAAGGTCAAACGAATTTGAGGGACGGATAGATAGACCTTAGATATAACCCTAGAGCCAAATTCAGACGACCAAGCATCACAAGACACACCTCAAACAAAGATACAAGAGCTGTAAGAAGGTCCTGCACGTATTCAATTCATTAAGTAGTTTTGTTTTATTGTTTTAGTACGCTTTAATTCATCAGGATTGATGGGCTTGTGTCATGTGACTACGGAAGATCATGCACTCCCCTTAATATTTCTTTCCCATTAATTAAAGTTTATATGTTGATGTCTTTGGTGACTTTTATTAGTGCATTGATAACCTCTGTGTCTAGCTGAGTCTTGCTTGGGTCGCCATGCCCCTTCCTCGCCTATTTATTCTAGCGTCTCTAGAAAAGTAGGATAGACATAAGTAATCATTAAGGGTTTACTCGCCGATAAGATTAGAGCCAACGAGAAAGGTTTAATTATATACACTTCATATAAAACTAGCAATAAAACAAGTGACAAGCTATTTAATTATCAGGACATGTCTTCTTATTGTCTCGAGTATCTATCTGGGTACGTGTGTGCTAATCGCTGATTCCTGCTCATTAGTTAGTTTTCTATTTAATTATAACCAAACTGTGCCAGTCTCTCAGGCTGAACCCCCCTTGCGTTAGATTAGGTTGTATAACTAACATAGGATATTAAAATATTGATTAGAATAACTAGATAATATGTTCCACTCTTAGTGATCGACACTCTGCTTACCATTATATTCATACTGACCGGGTACACTGCTCGTTAAGTGTGTGTGTTATTGATAAGTTGGCTAAATATAAATTTAAAACTTGAGTAGGCATTAATACTGCTAAACCGCAACGACACATCACGCGCATCAAGTTTTTGGCGCCGCTGCCGGGGAGTGAATTGTTATTATCTGTTAATTTGATTAAGTATTTTAATTAGGTTTTTCTTTTTAGTTTTTTTTAGATTCTAACCTCTAACCCTGTTGTATATTAGATAGATTGCATTCATTGTATAATTTGCATATTTTCTGTTTTTGTGTGTTTTTGTTTTCTGCAATTTTTGTTTCTTTTTGTTTGTTTTTATTTTTGTTTTTCTTTTTTCTATTTTTCTGCATTCTGCTGTCGTTGTATTGTGCTAATACAAACGATACGGCGCATCTGTTTTCACAGATACGGCGTATTGCGTTTAATTTTTATAAAATACAACGCGTTTAATAAATTCGAGTACGACGCATCTTTCCCCAAGATACGGCGTATTCTCTTTTTAATAAGAAATTTTTCTAAACGCTAACGCCATACGACGCATCTGTTTTAACAGATACGGCGTATTTTCTATTTAAATTAAAAACAGTTTTTCGAATTATTAAACAGAAGCGACGCATCGATCTTTATCGATACGGCACATCTACTAAATCAAAAATCTTGTATTTTGAAACGTAACGAAAATACGGCGCATTAGCTTTTGTTAATACGACGCATTTAATTTTAATAAATATAATCGATTTTTGATAATTTAAACTTGATACAGCGCATTCTAATTCATAAGCGGTGTATCTGTTTTCTGAATAAAAGTCTGATTAAATTTTAACGTAATAAGATACGGCGTATCCAACTTTCTGGATACGGCGCATCGTTTGCAGATATCAGTAACTTTTATTTTTCGTATTCCGTTTTCGTTGTTAATTTTCTGATATCATACTTTCTTGAACATACCCTACTGATGCTTTTGTGATGATTTCAGGAAGTGCATGACCAGGAGTTCAACTAAGAACTTGATTAAACCTTTCGAAGATCCTGAACGAGCCTTACATTCGCTTAAAAGGCTTTTCAACACAAAAAGCTTTGAAATTTCAAGTTCGTTCGAGCTTGATTACTTTTCTGAAGAAAAGGAGAAAGAAGAAACAGAAACAATGACGGAAAACACTACTATGGAGGAATGCATGAACAAAACCTGTGTTGATTACAGTTCAGGAGTTGCTAGACCGAAGTTTGATGAAAAGTCAAAGTTTGAGTTGAAGGGTCAGTTTCTCAAGGAGCTAAGAGAAAATGCTTTCAGTGGAACAGAACATGAAGATGCTAATGAACATGTTGAAAAAGTCCTCGAGATTGCAGATTTGTTTACTACAGAAGGAATCTCTGACGATCAACTTATGCTAAGAATCTTTCCAATTTCGCTTAAAGGAGCTGTTAATAAGTGGCTAAAGAATGAACCTGCTAGTTCAATCACAACATGGGAAGATTTGAAGAGCAAATTCCTGAAAAGATATTGTCCACCTGCTAAAACTGCTAAAAAGATGGAGGCTATCAACAATTTCAAGCAAGAGCCTGATGAAACTCTTTATCAAGCTTGGGAGCGATTCAAAGACTTATTGATGAAATGCCCTCAACATTATCTAAATCCAATGCAGGAGATAATATTGTTCTATCAAGGATTGGACGTGCCTACTAGACAAATCTTGGATGCTAAGGGAGCTGTGCCTCAAATGAGTGCAGCCGATGCTAGAAAAGCTATCCAAGAAGCTGCTGATCACTCTCAAAAATGGCACGATGGAACCTCTACTAGATCTAAGAGCAGCACTAATTTTGATGGGTTTGCTGCAATTCAAGCTCAATTGGATAAAATTAGTAGAGAGATGAAGAAGCGTGATGAGAAAGTTTATGCTGCCCAAGTTGGATGTGAAAAATGCGAAGGACCTCACTACACTAAAGATTGCCCTAAAAAGAATGAAAGTGAGACTTTTGAAGAAGCATACTACACACAATTTGGACAACCATTCCAACCTTCAGGAAGATTTAGGGAAGCTGCTTCGGGATACTATCAAATATCCCCCCACTTATAACTTGATCTCTGTATGCGGCGCATGTACTTTAGCTGTCTTTGATACTATCAAAAGAACAACTATAATCCCACTTATCAAGAAAAGACTTTGGATGACACTCTAAAGCAAATTATGGCAGATGATGCTAAAAGACATGAAGAAGACACCGCTATGATCAAAGAAATCCGAGCCTCAACGGATACTATAACAAGAAATCAAGGAGCTTCGATCAAAGCATTGGAACAACAAATCGGACAAATGAGCAAGGTTCTTCAAGAAAGGGGATACGGAAGTTTACCTAGCTCAACTGAAACTAACCCAAGAGATCATGTCAAGGCCATATGCACTACTGAAGAAGCCACGCCTAACATACCTTTTCCTAGAAGATTGATGAATGGTAATGATGCTGCAAAGCCCGAATTTTTCTTTAATTCTTCAATCAGTTTAAGGAGGTTACTCAACGAGAAGGCAAAGATTGAAGAGGAGATCAAGGCTACAATGAAAGAAGAGAGCTTTGCAACCGACTTACGTGCCTTGCCTCATAAAGAAAAGGACCCAGGAAGTTTTACTTTACCTTGTTCAATTAATGACATATCTTTCAATAATGCATTAGCTGACTTAGGAGCTAGCGTTAGTGTTATGCCCCTGAAGAAATTCACTACCCTAGGACTAGGAAAATTAGCACCAACTAAGCTGCTTATTGAATTGGCTGATAAAACGGTTAAAACGACCTGAAGGGGTTGCTGAAAATGTGCTAGTTAAGATTGAGAAGTTTGTTTTCCCCGTAGACTTTGTTATATTAGATATGCCCGATGATGTTAAGATTCCTTTAATCCTTGGAAGACCTTTCTTGTCTACCGCCCATGCTAAGATTAACGTGTTTAAAAGAAAAATCTCATTAAAGGTAGGGAACAATAAACTAGTCTATAAGTGCCAAAATCCTGCTAAGAGCATAATTAGAGGCGTCTATGTGCTAGGATTAAGAGAACGTATGGACCTCGATCTAGAAGCTAGGCTTATGGGAGAAACATTGATTCAAAACAACTCAACTAATCCTAATCATAAGAACCTCGAGGAATTTATTGACCTTAATGTACCTACCGAACTTAGGCGCTATATTGTTAATGATTCTGATGATGAGTGGTATGATTGCGAAGTGATTAAAAAACGTAGGAGAATAGTTGAGAATACAAATTTGAATAATGATATGTTTATTGAACTACCACCCCACCTTGCATATTTATGCCTATATAATAATAAGAATTTCCCGTCTATCATTTTGTCATCTCTGCCCGAAAGGGACAGAACTTTGTTTATACAGATATTAAAGAAGAATGGCATGGATATTAAGGACGAGCAAGGAGTGTGCAATATTACTGGACTGGCGATGAGGGAGCGCGATGCTTCCGACTCTTTCAGTGATCGGTATTAAGGAGCTGAACGTGAGTCTAACTTGAAGACTCTGGAATAAAGACAAGTGCTGACCGGGAGACAACCCGAAGGAAAAATTTTTACTTTTCTGTTCCGTGTCGAGTCTGTCAGACCTGCAGAAGATGCGGCGCATCTCCATCATAAGATGCGACGCATCACCCGCACTGGTCATATCTTATTTCATTTTCTGCATTTTTATTTTTGACTTTAAAACTTTCTGTCAGTTTATTTAATGCGATGCATCCCTGGTTAAGGATGCAGATGCGTGCGCGTGTCGTTGCGGTTTAGCAGTATTAATGCCTACTCAAGTTTTAAATTTATATTTAGCCGACTTATCAATAACACACACACACTTAACGAGCAGTGTACCCGGTCAGTATGAATATAATGGTAAGTAGAGTGTCGATCACTAAGAGTGGAACGTATTATCTAGTTATTTTAATCAGTATTTTAATATCTTAAGTTAGCTATACAACCTAATCTAACGCAAGGGGGGTTCAGCCTGAGAGACTGGCACAGTTTGGTTATGATTAAATAGTAAACTAAACTAATGAGCACGAATCAGCGATTAGCACACACGTACACAGATAGATACTTGAGACAATAAGAAGACCTGTCCTGATAATTAAGTAGCTTGTCACTTGTTTTATTGCAAGTTTTATATGAAGTGTATATAATTAACCCTTTCTCGTTGGCTCTAATCTTATCGGCGAGTAAACCCTTAATGATCACTTATGTCTATCCCACTATCCTAGAAACGATAGAATAAATAGGCGAGGAAGGGGCATGGCGACCCAAGCAATGCTCAGCTAGACACAGAGGTTATCAATGCACTAATAAAAGTCACCAAAGACATCAACATATAAACTTTAATTAATGGGAAAGCAATTTTAAGGGGTGCTCATGATTTTCCGTAGTCACATGACATCATCCCATCAATCCTGATGAATTAAAGTGTACTAATACAATAAAGCAAAACTACTTAATGAATTGAATACATGCAGGACCTTCTTACAGCTATTGTATCTTCGTTCAGGGTTTGTCTTGTGCTGCTAATACGTCTGAATTCGTCTCTGGTTTGGTACTCGTACGTATAGTATCTTGCACACAAAATTCGTCTGACTTTGGGGTATTTATAGTTTCTGTCTGAGGGTTAGATGCGGCGCATAGGATAAGTAGATTTGGCGCATTGACTTAACTTCGCGTGGGGTCCAAGATTAATATATTCAGGAATATTCGTACACCACCTTAAGATGCGGCGTAACTCCATTTCTCTATGCGGCGCATGTCCTTTGCTGTCTTGGATTGTAACTTGTGAAATCTTGATAGTGATACGCCGTATGTAAGAAGTGTGTTGCGGCGTATCTGGAGCAGAATGATCTTGATCTTGTACATTTCAGTAGACTCTTAACATCTTGCTTGTTTTGCTCCATAATTAGTCCAAAATCGCCAAGTTTCACATAATACTTGTTTTTACCTGAGAATTACAAAAGTAAACATTAACGTATATGTTGATGCAAATAATGTTATAAAAACGTTATTTATATCTTTCGATTACTTCACGTTTTGAGGATGACAAAATGTGAACTCACGTTACGTTAAAATTAACGTTAACAAGTTTTTAATCGGAAGATCCCATTTCTACGCAAATCACTCTTGAACAAAGTTACAACTTGAACTAGTGATCAAAGAAGTGGATTCATGTTTTGAAAATTCACATTTTAAATAGGACAAAACATTTTTTCAAAAATACACATGACAAATTATTTTTGAAATATTAAGAAATGTTTTAATGGAAAAATAAGTTTGAAAATCACAACAGCTATTTTCCCCCCCAAAATCAGCTCCAACCTTCCCCAAATACGTTTTCACCAAAAAAGACAAAATTTGGAGCGTCCTAGTCTACCACGGCTCCACGGTTCCACTAAATTTAGTGGAGCCGTATTGTATTTAACGGAGCCGTCGTACAGAAATTCTTTCTAACGTTCAGATTTTCTTTGCCTATATATACCCACCTCTTTCACAGTTTTAGGCACCCTTCACACACAGAAAAATCCCTTAGCTAAATCCTCTCACACCTTTCACTTCTTAGGTTCATTTAGATTAGTTTTTCTTTGTTTCAAGAGTGATCCAATAATCCTTCAAGTGATCCTCTTCATACCTCTTCACTAGCAAGAGAAGAACACAAGTATCCAAGTTGATACAAGGTGTTGTCATCCCTCTTCATTAGCAAGAGAAGAACTCAAGTAATCAAGAAGATACTAGAGTTATAGTTGATAGGTTATTGTAACACTTGTTACAACCTTGTTGTGTCTTAGCATACATCAAGTTTATTTTCTTTTTGTGAGTGAGAGTGAAGATCAAGTGTGATCTATAGAGATAGTGAACATCTCTTGAAGCCATTGGGCTTGTGTGATTGATCAAGAAGATCAAGGGTCATTAGGTTAGTGTTAGTTGAGTAGAGTGAAGTGAGTGTTGATCATTGTGATCGTGTTGAGATCTTGGTGATATCTTGAAGCCATTGGGCTTGTGTGTTTGGTCACGTGGACCTTGGTAGATTGGTGCTAGCTAAGATTAGCACTCGACATCTAGCTTAGTGTCGGAAAAAGGATAAGCGACGTGTACGGTTTTCTCCGCCTTAAGGGAGGTTGTTGACATAGTGCTTGAAACTCTCGAGTGTGGTACTCGGGGAGTGGAGTAGGGCGAAGAAGAGCTTCGTAGCCGAACCACTATAAATCCTCTGTCTCGGTTTGATCTTTCCAACTCTACTCTTTACTTTTATTATTTATCATTAGTTAGAATAGTGTCTAGTTCATATTGGTGTTGATTGATTACATATAAGTGTTCGAATCAAAGTTTCCAATATCATACTTTTAAAACAAGATTTTTAAAAGAAGTTTTTAAACCGGTAAACTATTCAACCCCCCTTCTAGTTTCCCACAATATCAATTCTCATATATAATATAATAAAACAAGTCAAATAAATAGGATAAATGATGATAATAAAATGTACTTATTTGAGTTCATCAAATATCCCCCCACTTGAACTTTACTTGTCCCCAAGTAAACCTTAGAATAAATCTTATGAAAATGTATCCTAAAAGATATTAGGATTTATTTTTATATTTAAGCATGTATTCGTTTTGTCATAATTGCACAACCAAACACTTAACGAATTAGAAATAAAATAAAATATTTTGATAAAAGCAAATCTAATCGTTTAACTGTCCAGTCGTGACGAATATTCTATCATAAGCTTGGCAAGTATACGCATCTCCCCCACTAAAGCCAAGGAATAACAAGTCTAAAGCGGTAAAAAGGGTTTGTTGGTTAAGGGTTGACCATCCTTTTTAATCTCTATCGATCTCAAATTCCAGAAAAGGCGACAAAATCACAAATACATGATCGAATCCACGACCACGATACTTGCAATTGCTCAAATCCTTAACTCGAATGGGCTAAAGATAGGACCAAGTAATCTTTACCAATAATATTATATCAAAAAGGGCGACAAAATCATAAATACATAGCCGAATCCACGACTACGATACTTAAGATTGCTCAAATCCCTAATCTCAATAAATCAAAGGTTTGGATAAAGAATGATGTAGGGTATGGATAATATTTGGGATACAAATTGGTGTAAAATGAAAAATAAACAAAACAGATAAATTAAAATCCTAAGTGTGGTAAATTATTTTCCCAACCATCCCATGAATAAGACTCATATCATTGAATAACTCAAGCTTTAACACTTGAAACACACGCTTTAGGTAGACACGAATTATACTCAACAAGATCTCAATCAAAGAATAACCTTAGTTGGCGTTCCCATTACGGCCAACTCCCATTCAATCCATAAATATAATATATAACAACAATTAGTGGTGATATCTCCCACTTAATACAAAACTTTACATAAGTTGGTTAAAATAAACATCCAACTTTTCATTTTTCTTTTTCTTTTCTATTTTTTTGATTTTTTTTTTGACATCAACATATATGTGTAAAATTTCACAACTTTTCTATCACTATATTTCCGGATAATTTTTCCATACTTTTCATACTTTCAGAAATAACTGTAATAGTGAAAGTAGTAAACACACGAAAAATAAACTCAAAGATATACAATATTTACTTTCATACCAATTGCATTGTGCAATTTCCTGACTCAACCAAAGATAATGAATTACGCACGCGAACACAGGTAATGTAAGGAAACACACTTTGCCTAAAGCAATTAACCACGGATTTTAATCTACAGGGTAGGCTAAGGTGTTAGGGTGTATCGAAACATTATAACAAAGGTGTAAGAAACGAAATGAATGGCTCTGAGTGTTTTTCTAGGGGTATTTTACTCTAAAAGTGAGAGTAACAAAAGGGTTTATACGGGGGTTAACTAACCAATGTAGTTAGTTAATATCACATAACATATAAAGGCTATTTGGGTGTAATCCTAGAAATTTACCAATTTAAACAAGTCACTCCAATTATATAGATAATACTTATTATGGTGGTCTCGAATAGTATATAAGCCAAGTTCTAAAGTTTGCAAGTCACCGGCACACTCATAGATTTGTGAATTTTGATAAGTTCACAATTTATGGAAATAATGTTATGTGTGCAGCTATGTAATTTAGACTTTAAACAAAAACATGCTATAAAAATTTTAAATTTTGATATATTAAGCGCATTTTAAGCATATTTTGAAAAAGTTTTGGACAAGTAAGTGTTCTAATTCTCCAATCCCCCCACTTAAGTTAAACAACGTCCTCGTTGTTTGTGTCAAAGGTTAAAAACTGGAAAATAAAAGAATTAGAACAGAATAACTCCCTGAGATTTGCTCGGTATGATCCTCTATTATTCGTATAAGAGCAAAAATCAACTTTCTTGTGGATGAGAACGTTTAAGCTTCAAAAATGATGTATCCACAAGAATGCAGGAATCTATAATACCATTCAGACTTTAACACACCTGAGTTAAGAAGATTCAAACTTGCATAATACATTAGTAGTTAGTAAAAATAAAACTAAAAAATTAAAATGAAAATCATCAGGTCAGTCGATACGCCGTATCTTATGGAAGAAGATACGCCGTATCGAGCCTGGAATAAATACGAATCAGAATAAAAGATGCGTCGCATCCTTAACCAGGGATGCGCCGCATTAAAATACTGACAGAAAGTTTTAAAGTCAAAAGATAAAAATGCAGAAAATTAAATAAGATATGACCAGTGCAGGTGATGCGCCGCATCTTATGATGGAGATGCGCCGTATCTTCTGCAGGTCTGACAGACTCGACACAGAACAAAAAAGTAAAATTTTTTCTTCCGGGTTGTCTCCCGGTCAGCACTTGTCTTTATTCCAGAGTCTTCAAGTTAGACTCACGTTCAGCTCCTTATTCCAATACTTCGGGTTCAAACTCGACAACTTCGTTATCAGCGTTGTCGATGTAATTATCAAGGTATTTCCCTTTAGGTCGTGCCTTTGGAACAAAACTCCTTTAATCACCCTTGACAATTGGTGCACTTCAATCGTCACTTCTCTAATCATATTGTTTTGTTCTTTCACCAATAGTTCCTTTCCGCTTTCTTGGGCAAACTTTGATATAATCTCGTCGATTGTAAGTTTGATCCTTGATCCTCCGAACCAGCTTGGGAAAAGATCAATCATCATTCCTGAAACATAGAACAAATAGGCTTCGAAGTAAAATTTTCTAAGAGACAGGAAAGATGATTAGAATTTTCTCCGTTCGAGATAAATAAAAGTTACTGATATCTGAAGACGATGCGCCGTATCCTATAAATAGGATGCGCCGTATCTTATAATTGTTAAAAATAAATCAGACTTTTATTCAGAAAACAGATACGCCGCTTATGAATTAGAATGCGCCGTATCAAGTTTAAATTATCAAAAATCGATTATATTTATTAAAATTAAATGCGTCGTATTAACAAAAGCTAATGCGCCGTATTTTCGTTATGTTTCAAAATACAAGATTTTTGATTTAGTAGATGCACCGTATCGATAGAAATCGATGCGTCGTATTTGTTTAATAATTCGAAAACTGTTTTTAATTTAAATAGAAAATATGCCGTATCTGTGAAAACAGATGCGTCGTATGGCGTTAAGGTTTAGAAAAATTTCTTATTAAAAACAGAATACGCCGTATCTTGGGGAAAGATGCATCGTACTCGAATTTATTAAACGCGTTGTATTTTATAAAAATTAAACGCAATACGCCGTATCTATAAAAATAGATGCGCCGTATCGTTTATATCAGCACAATACAACGATAGCAGAATGCAGAAAAATAGAAAAAGAAAAACAAAAAAATAAAAACGAACAAAAAGAAACAAAAATTAAAGAAAGTAAAAACACACAAAAACAGAAAATATGCAAACTATACAATGAATGCAATTTATCTAATATATAACAGGGTTAGTGGTTAGAATCTAAAAATAAAATAGAAAAACCTAATTAAAATACTAATCAAATTAACAGATAATAACAATTCACTCCCCGGCAGCGGTGCCAAAAACTTGATGCGTGCGCGTGTCGTTGCGGTTTAGCAGTATTAATGCCTACTCAAGTTTTAAATTTATATTTAGCCGACTTATCAATAACACACACACTTAACGAGCAGTGTACCTGGTCAGTATGAATATAATGGTAAGTAGAGTGTCGATCACTAAGAGTGGAACGTATTATCTAGTTATTTTAATCAGTATTTTAATATCTTAAGTTAGCTATACAACCTAATCTAACGCAAGGGGGGTTCAGCCTGAGAGACTGGAACAGTTTGGTTATGATTAAATAGTAAACTAAACTAATGAGCACGAATCAGCGATTAACACACACGTACACAGATAGATACTTGATACAATAAGAAGACCTGTCCTGATAATTAAGTAGCTTGTCACTTGTTTTATTGCTAGTTTTATATGAAGTGTATATAATTAACCCTTTCTCGTTGGCTCTAATCTTATCGGCGAGTAAACCCTTAATGATCACTTATGTCTATCCCACTATCCTAGAAACGATGGAATAAATAGGCGAGGAAGGGGCATGGCGACCCAAGCAATGCTCAGCTAGACACAGAGGTTATCAATGCACTAATAAAAGTCACCAAAGACATCAACATATAAACTTTAATTAATGGGAAAGCAATTTTAAGGGGTGCGCATGATTTTCCGTAGTCACATGAAATCAGCCCATCAATCCTGATGAATTAAAGTGTACTAATACAATAAAACAAAACTACTTAATGAATTGAATACATGCAGGACCTTCTTACAGCTCTTGTATCTTCGTTCAGGGTGTGTCTTGTGCTGCTAATACGTCTGAATTCGTCTCTGGTTTGGTACTCGTACGTATGGTATCTTGCACACAAAATTCGTCTGACTTTGGGTTAGATGCGGCGCATAGGATAAGTAGATGCGGCGCATTGACTTAACTTCGCGTGGGGTCCAAGATTAATATATTCAGGAATATTCGTACACCGCCTTAAGATGCGGCGTAACTCCATTTCTCTATGCGGCGCATGTCCTTTGCTGTCTTGGATTGTAACTTGTGAAATCTTGATAGTGATGCGCCGTATGTAAGAAGTATGTTGCGGCGTATCTGGAGCAGAATGATCTTGATCTTGTACATTTCAGTAGACTCTTAACATCTTGCTTGTTTTGCTCCATAATTAGTCCAAAATCGCCAAGTTTCACATAATACTTGTTTTTACCTGAGAATTACAAAAGTAAACATTAACGTATCAATTCTCATATATAATATAATAAAATAAGTCAAATAAATAGGATAAATGATGATAATAAAATGTACTTATTTGAGTTCATCAGATGCGACGCATCTTTTATTCTGATTCGTACTTATTCCAGGCTCGATACGGCGTATCTTCTTCCATAAGATACGGCGTATCGACTGACCTGATGATTTACAGTTTAATTTTTTAGGTTTTATTTTTACTAACTACTAATGTATTAAGCAAGTTTGAACCTTCTTAACTCAGGTGTGTTAAAGTCTAAATGGTATTATAGATTCCTGCATTCTTGTGGATACATCATTTATGAAGCTTAAACGTTCTCATCCACAAGAAAGTTGATTTTTGCTCTTATACAAATAATGGAGGATAATACCGAGCAAATCTCAGGGGAGTTTTTCTATTCTAATTCTTTTATTTTCCAGTTTTTAACCTTTGACACAAACAACGAGGTCGTTGTTTAACTTAAGTGGGGGGATGGAGAATTAGAACACTTACTTGTCCTAAACTTTTTCAAAATATGCTTAAAATGCACTTAATATATCAAAATTAAAAAATTTTTTTAGCATGTTTTTGTTTAAAGTCTAAATTACATAACCGCACACATAACTCTATTCTTTCAAAAATATTAAAACTTTAGTGTGCCGGTGACTTGTAAACTTTAGAACTTGGCTTGTATACTATTCGAGACCACCATAATGAGTATTATCTATATAATTGGAGTGACTTGTCTAAATTGGTAAATTTCTAGGATTACACCCAAATAGCCTTTATATGTTATGTGATATTAACTAACTACACTGGTTAGTTAACCCCCGTATAAACCCTTTGTTTACTCTCATTTTTAGAGTAAGATACCCGTAGAAAAACCCTCAGAGCCATTCCTTTCGTTTCTTACACCTTTGTTATAATGTTTCGATACACCCTTACACCTTAGCCTACCCTGTAGTTTAAAATCCGTGGTTAATTGCTTTAGGAAAAGTGTGTTTCCTTACATTACCTGTGTTCGCGTGCGTAATTCATTATCTTTGGTTAAGTCGGGAAATTGCACAATGCAATTGGTATGAAAGTAAATATTGTATAACTTTTAGTTTATTTTTCGTGTGTTTGCTACTTTCACTATTACAGTTATTTCTGAAAGTATGAAGAGTGTGGAAAAATTATCCGGAAAAATAGTGATAGTAAAGTTGTGAAATTTTACACATATATGTTCAAAAAAAAAAAAAAAAAAAAAAAAAAAAAAAAAAAAAAAAGGAAAAGTTGGAAGTTTGTTTTAACCAACTTATGTAAAGTTTTGTATTAAGTGGGAGATATCACCACTATTTGTTGTATATTATATTTATGGATTGAATGGGAGTTGGCCGTTATGGGAACGCCAACTAAGGTTATTCTTTGTTTGAGATTTTGTTGAGTATAATTCGTGTCTACCTAAAGCGTGTGTTTCAAGTGTTAAAGCGTGAGTTATTCAATGATATGAGTCTTATTCATGGGATGGTTGGGAAAGTGATTAACCACACTTAGGATTTTAATTTATCTGTTTTGTTTATTTTTCATTTTACACCAATTTGCATCCCAAATATTATCCATACCCTATATCATTCTTCATCCAAACCTTTGATTTATTGAGATTAGGAATTTGAACAATCTTAAGTATCGTAGTCGTGGATTCGGCTATGTATTTATGATTTTGTCGCCCTTGTTGATATAATATTATTGGTGAAGATTACTTGGTCCTATCTTTAGCCTATTCGAGTTAAGGAATTGAGCAATTGCAAGTATCGTGGTCGTGGATTCGATTATGTATTTGTAATTTTGTCGCCTTTTCTGGTATATGAGATCGATAGAGATTAAAAAGGATGATCAACCCTTAACCAACAAACCATTTTTACCACTTTAGACTTGTTACTCCTTTGTTTTAGTGGGGGAGATGCGTATACTTGCCAAGCCTATGATAGAATATTCGTCACGACTAAGCAACTAAACGATTTAGAATTGTTTTACATTAAAAATTATTTTGGTTTCTACTTCGTTAAGTGTTTGGTTGTGTGATTATGACAAAACGAATACGTGCTTAAATATAAAAATAAATCCTAATATCTTTTAGGATACATTTTCATATGATTAATTCTAAGGTTTACTTGGGGACAAGTAAAGTTCAAGTGGGGGGATATTTGATGAACTCAAATAAGTACATTTTATTATCATCATTTATCCTATTTATTTGACTTGTTTTATTATATTATATATGAGAATCGATACATTAATGTTTACTTTAGTAATTCTCAGGTAAAAACAAGCATTATGTGAAACTTGGCGATTTTGGACTAATTATGGAGCAAAACAAGCGAGATGTCAAAAGTCTACTGAAATCCAGAAGATGCGCCGTATCTCACTCAACAGATACGACGTAATATCATACTTAGATGAATTCGAAGACCATTGCCTGACTTTGAAGAATGCGCCGCATGCAATTCTGTCATGCGCCGCATATGAAACTTTGGTTAAAGAAGAAGATCAAGCTCGTTCTACACCAGATACGCCGCAATATACTTCTAACATACGGCGTATCACTATCAAGATTTCACCAGTTACAATCCAAGACAGCTAAAGTACATGCGCCGCATACAAAGATCAAGTTACGCCGCATCTGAAGACGGTGTACGAATATTCCAGAATATATTAATCTTGGACCCCACGCGAAGTTTAGTCAATGCGCCGCATCTATCAACTCAATGCGCCGCATCGATCCCTCAGACAGAAACTATAAATACCCCAAGGTCAGACGAATTTGAGGGACGGATAGATAGACCTTAGATATAACCCTAGAGCCGAATTCAGACGACCAAGCAGCACAAGACACACCTCAAACAAAGATACAAGAGCTGTAAGAAGGTCCTGCATGTATTCAATTCATTAAGTAGTTTTGTTTTATTGTTTTAGTACGCTTTAATTCATCAGGATTGATGGACTTGTGTCATGTAACTACGGAAGATCATGCACTCCCCTTAATATTGCTTTCCCATTAATTAAAGTTTATATGTTGATGTCTTTGGTGACTTTTATTAGTGCATTGATAACCTCTGTGTCTAGCTGAGTCTTGCTTGGGTCGCCATGCCCGTTCCTCGCCTATTTATTCTAGCGTCTCTAGAAAAGTAGGATAGACATAAGTAATCATTAAGGGTTTACTCGCCGATAAGATTAGAGCCAACGAGAAAGGTTTAATTATATACACTTCATATGAAACTAGCAATAAAACAAGTGACAAGCTATTTAATTATCAGGACAGGTCTTCTCATTGTCTCGAGTATCTATCTGTGTACGTGTGTGCTAATCGCTGATTCGTGCTCATTAGTTAGTTATCTATTTAATTATAACCAAACTGTGCCAGTCTCTCAGGCTGAACCCCCCTTGCGTTAGATTAGGTTGTATAACTAACTTAGGATATTAAAATACTGATTAGAATAACTAGATAATACGTTCCACTCTTAGTGATCGACACTCTGCTTACCATTATATTCATACTGACCGGGTACACTGCTCGTTAAGTGTGTGTGTTATTGATAAGTCGGCTAAATATAAATTTAAAACTTGAGTAGGCATTAATACTGCTAAACCGCAACGACACATCACGGCCATCAGAATGCTACCTCCAAATCACCATCACAAAATTGTCCTACTGAGAAGAGATTATGACCTAGGCCTTCAATGTAATAAACCCTGCTAATTTCAATGTTCCCATTTACATAGTCTCCATAACCCATAATAGCAGCGAAGTGATCATTCCCGAATCTGACCGTTCCAATGAACTTTGCGACAAAGTTTACAAGAAGCTTGAGATTGCCGGTCATATGTCGGGAGCAGCCGCTATCAACAATCCATAGAACAATTTGGATCACCTGCATCACCAGAAGTTGACACAGAGGCAAGTTTGGTAACGGTGGAATCCGTTAGGTTAGCAACACATGAGTTAATCATTTTTGGTACCCATTTAAAGCTATGTGTTTTATGTAACCAACGCTGCCACGTCCAACTAGTCTCAGCCATTCTCCTAATAAATGCACTTGGTGATTTTTTTGTCCTAGATGCAGCTATGGGTTTGTCAACTGATACTTCAGAAACTACTAGTGGTGGTTTTCCTAATATGGACTTGGCAGCAGTAGTGGGCCTAGAGGAAATGCCACTTGATCGTTTCTTTTTGCGATTCAACAGAGTTTTAGCAACACATTTCTCATGATTTCCAGATAATATACTAGCATGACAAAATACACAACTAGCATCAACCATAATATCATTCATAACATTCAACGATTTAGCATTCATTACATCATCTATAGAACTAGACTTAGACAAGTGTGATTCTACTTCTGACATATCATGCTTTTTATTCAAACTGCTAACATTAACTACTACTTCTTCAGTCTTAGATAGTCCACTCTTAGGGCGCCAGATACTAAACTTCCTTGGTCTCTTGGTGTTTCTTGATCTGCTAGCCTTAGAGGTGTTTCCTAGTCCTGTGGAAGTGGAAGTATTCACATTAGTGGTTTGATCTGATGCTTGCTTAGTTGGCTTGTCTACTGAGTACATTCCTGGGGCAATCACATCTTTTCCTTTTTCTAAAACTCTGAGTTTCTTTTTCAAATCAACAATGATGTGTTGGAGTTCTTGATTTTTTGAATCCAAAAGTCTGTTTAACCGGACAGTGTCATTTCTGTTTTTAGAAACTTCATCTATGTCTTTCTCATATTCAAACAGTTTATTTCGCAAAACATCAATTTCATTTCTATTCTGACTTTCTGAAGCATGACTGTTTTGGAAAGACAAAGACTCTTTTAGATTTTTATATTTTAACTCAAATTCAACACTTTGAGTTTGACACCATTCCAGTCGTTTGTTAAGTTTGAAAATTTCTTTTTCACACTTATCTTCCACATCAAAGTTGATCTGTCTAAGACTCTCATTCTCTTTTACTAAATTATCAATCTCAATTTGCAACATTTCAACATTCACAGCATGATCATCAACAAGCATTGCATGACAAGATTCAAAAATAGAATTCATAATCACAGAAATCACATCATCACACAAAACACGTTCCAAGAGTCGATCAACCTCATTTTCTAAAGCTTTCTTTTGACACTTTTGTTTTGCAATTTTGTCATCTTTAGCTTTAAAAATACTCATCATTGATCCAACTTCAGTCTGTAGTTCCTGTTCCCACATTGTTGCACAAAGTCTCAGGTGTTTAACATGTGGTAAAAATTGTTTCTGAAAAATTTCTCTCTTTTCTTTCTCAGCAGGAGAAAAAAAAGAGATTTTGATTTCAGAATTAAATTCTATCACTTGTTCCAAAAGTTTAATGTCATCCATAAATGTCTTAAAATATCGAAGAATCCGACATTGTTGAGGCATTTGTGGATCTACAGTATCGTTTGGACCATTGATTTGTGTAACAGGAGTGGTAACAGGAGCAACTTCAGAAGAGGGATGTTTTTCAGTTAAAGACAGTATTTGTTCTGGTTTGTCCTTTGGAGGAACAAAAGATTTACTGATGTGAGGTCTTGCTGAATAATCATATGGAACTCTTGAAAATTTGTTTTCTGACTTTGATCGACTCTCAATCTTATTTTCAAGATATTTAGTTTCTTCATCATTACTATACACAACAATACGTTGAAAAGTATCATCAAACAGAAATTTTGCATTGTATAACTTAGGATTATCTTTGAGTGCTTTGTGTAAAAAACGTGGTTTGTCACTGCCAAGTGCAAATCCAAATCCTTTAGGACTCGGTTTCACAGTTAGTCTTTGAATTTGTGTTAATGAATTACCCGTTTTATATACAACATTCTGAAATTCTTTGAGCTTGGATTCCAAGTCCACAATCTCCTCAAGATATGAGTCAACTCGTTTCCTAGTGGCTTGCTTTTCTTCAAGAAGATCCTTCTGAGATGTTGAAAGCTCTGATTGAGATTTTAACAACTCAGAATTTAAAGTATCAATTTGTTTTTTGAATTCAAATTGCTCCTTTTCTTTTTGTGAAAGCAAATCAGCTTTGGAAACTGTTAGCTCACGAACTTGATGCTCTAAATCCTTGACCTGAACGTATGTCTTTTGGAATGCAACCTCAAAGCCTTTCTCACGTTGTGCTTGTTTTTCATAACTTGAAAGTTGTGTTTTATAACACTCATTGTCCTTTGTTAACAATGCAATTTTAGCTTTTAAGTTCTGGTTAATCTCATTGCATTTGTCAATCTGTGACTTTTGTGCATTCAATTGTGATTGGGTGGTCAGCAATAAGGTCATAAGCTCTGGATCTTGATCAGGCATAAGATCATCTTGTTCAAGGTGATCATGATTATCATCATCAATAGGATCATCAAATGAGACATTGGTGTTATCATCATCGAATGAAACAACAGTGTTTATTTGATCACCTTCTTGATACAAGAATGATGAATCATTTTGAACAGGATTTTCTTGTGAAGATGAAGATGCAGATGGTGAAGCAATCTCATGAATAAGGCATTCTGATTCAAGTACCCGAGATAAGCCATCGGTATCATATACCGGGCCTGTCTCGTTGACATTAATTTCCTGCATGTTGGCCATGAGCATCACTGCAGCATTTGCTTCCAAATCTTCCATCTCATCATCGGAATAAGCGTTGGCCATAAAGCTTTGCTCGTTCTGAGTCAACATTCCTGCAGCCTTTTCATCTTTGAGAGCCATTAGAAGAGCTTCTTTATGAAATGCACTACCCTGAGTCCTAGGCTTAGGGCAAGCATTTGCCATATGACCACTGCCTCCACAATTGTAACAAGTGATTGACGTATTTGCAATTCCTCTTCTGTTAGTGCCAACATTCTGAATTCCCCTTTGTGCATTCCCCAGATTATTTCCACTGCCCCCAGCTGTGTTGAACCTCTGACCCCCTGAGTTAAACCTTGTACCATAATTTCCCATATTTCCAGACCCAAATCTACTAGACGACCGATTCTGAATCTCAACTCTACCATCATTTACGACTGCTTGGTTCCTGGTGTTGGATGAAGAACGAAGACGGTTGTTGGACTTGTTAGAGAACTTGTTGAATGCTCTTGCAATTAATGCAAATCCTTCATTGAGGGAGTTAAACACATCATCTTCTTCATCATAATCAGCATTGGAATAGAACATGGAGTCGGTATTGTTGTATGGGACCAGCTGGTGATCAGAATTTTGAGATGGTGCTTCATAAGGAACAATCTGATTGTTTGGTTGTGGTTGGAAACTTGGTTGAGATGGTGTTGGAACAAATTCTTGATTTGAGGGTGGAAAGTGTGACTGAGCTATCAGAGCAAGAGAATTTGGAGTTGGTGCTGGTGAGTAACCTCCTCTTGCTGCAATGTCCTTGTCTACCTCAGTTTGATGTTGCTTAAGATAATCATACAAAAGCCCATATGAAACTTGATTAATCTTTTTGGCTTGCCTCACGAATGTCACATACTTTTGCCAGTCTGGTCGAAGACATCCTAGGAATTTGGAGTTGATAGCAATCTTTGGTAGAGGTATGTTAAGACGTTCCAGATCATTGACAACATTGGTGAAGCGGTGATAGTATGATTCTAAGGATTCCCCTGGTTCCATCATGAAGTTATTGTATTCCATGTAAAGTTTGGATTCCAGATCCTCTTGGTTCAATTTTGTGCCTTCTATAAGAAGATGTACATGCTCCCACATGTCCTTGGCTGTTTTCTGAGCATCAATACTCTTGAAGATTGGGTTAGGAATTCCCTGGAGTATGTAAGCCATGGCCATCTCATTGGCTTCTTGCTGAAGAGTTTGTTCAGTGGAATATTGAGATACTGGAATGGGAGTTGTAGTGTCATCCCGTGGAGGTATAGCAGTTGGATCACCTGGAACCAATGTTGAAGGAAGTGGATAAGGTCCTTCCATTATGACCATTTTGAGATATTGACCATGAGGTTTCGTTAGTTCAACAAATCGAAGAAACCGGCTAGACCATTGCATATAGTTTCCAGGAGTCAGCATTGGTGGAGTTTCAAACGATCTTGCTTCATGCCTGGATTGTTGACTACTGATAGCTTCACACATTTTTGTAAACCAATGAGGTTCTCTTGATGAAGGTTGGTAATTTTGCATCTGCATTTGAGTTTGTGGAAGGATTTGTTGCTGAGGTACTGATTGTTGAGGGAAAAACTGATGTTGTTGCACAAAAGCATGTTGTTGTGGATATTGAGGATGAAATTGTCGTTGTTGCTGATGATATTGTTGCTGTGGATATTGTTGTAGCTGGTAGTAGTAATTGAAATGTGGTGGTTGAGACATTCTTGTGTTTTTGTTGATCGTTAAGATAACTAAGATGTGTGTTATGAGTTATGAGGTTTGGTTTTGGTTAATTAAGATTTTTGTCCAATTTCGAAGAAATGTTACTGTTCACTCCAATTGCGAAAAAACACTGTTCACACTGCCAATTGCGAAAGATTCTGCGAATTGTGAAAGAAACATCCAATTGCGAAATAACAAAGAATTCCGAAACTTCAACAATTTGCGAAAGAGAATTGATAATTGCGATAAACTATCTAATTTGCGAAAGAACTTAGCAATTGCGAAAAAATTATCTGAATTGCGATATGAAAAGGCAATTTCGATAAATTATTTAGAATTACGAAAGATCAAGCAATTTCGAAAGATTATCAAAATTACAATTTCGATCACTTTCTCAATCTCTTATACAAGAGGTGAGAATTAAAGCCAAGTCGAAGTATTTTCACTAACTTATACAAGCTAGAAAAATACTGAGTACCAATTCCGAAGATTCTTGTGATTTGCGAGAAACACTGTCAATTGCGAGAAACCCTCTTTTCGCCAATTCCGAAAAACCCTCTTTTCACCAATTCCAAAAAACCCTCTTTTCACCGACTTTTTCGAATTTCGTCTAGAATTTTCCACGATGATGATTAGTCGATAACGATGGTTTTTAATGATTAAAGCTACGTAAATACGAAGATTTTTGTAACTTTTAAGGTGAAAAACTAAGATTTTTGTGAAGATCTACAACTAACAACGATTAGAACCCTTGTTTTTTAACACAACTTCGAACAAAAACACAAAAAATCCAAACGTAAATGACAAAAACCAAACTTAATGACGATTTAATCTACTCTTAAACACACACGATAACTATCCTTAGGCGAATGATACCACTTGTAGGTCCTCTTTAATACGTAAACCACACACTAAACTACGAATACAACTACTAATATGCTACGTAACAAGAGATTAATCAAGGAATGAAATACAATAATGTAGAGAAGAGATTAATAGAAAGAAAGACGGAAGATTATCATTTCACTAAACACTTTGACAGAGCTTCGGTACAAGAAATGAATAACCAACAATAAACTAAGCACCCCATGCCTTCTATTTATAGGCAACGAATTAGGGTAAGCACATGGGGTGATCTTCTAGAATGTTTTACACATAATTAGCCGGCCCATAGACTTCTAATGGACCGGGCTATGATTACTAACATAAAGTCCTAATATGAGCAACATAATTATCAGAAATGTACTAGACTTGAAATATGAATAAAAACGTGTTCCTAACAGTTAAGAACAAGAAGAGTAGTGTGGATCATATGGAAAAACTATGGTCGAATGTATATTATATTGAGAAGAAAATAATACAAAGAACAATGGGAAACACACACACACTCTCTTTCTACAATAAGAGACATAAGAGATAATGTGAGAGTGTATGTCGTTTTGATGTGTCGACAGCCATCAAGCAAGGCTTGATGGGCTTTACATTTGGACCTAAAGTGGGCTAAAATATTGCACTACACTTATAACTTAAGATGCTATCAATACTAATGCTACTAGCCCACTAAACTTAATACATATTATACATGACACTTTGGTTCTAAATAGCAAATGACCATCACTTCCTAAATAGCATAAATTAAATGCTAACAATCTCCCCCTAAGGGATGGTCATTTCAATGATGCTCCCGTGATTGGTCTTTTGCCTTCAATGTCTTGAACTTTGTGTGTCGATGTATAATAGTCTTCATTCAATGTTCCTTCATGCACTGTGATCTTCAAAGAATCGTCTTTTGGTCGTTCCTGCCTTGATCTACTTCTTCTGTCCAGATGCGTCGTCGTTGTAGATGATGATGGTAGATGGACTTTCGTCAGTACCTGCATAAGACAGTTAGCAATAAATCGTCCAGCGGCCATCATGTCGTGAGGCAAGATCCTTAGATCTCATTAAGACTCATACAACTTGTATCCTTTTGGTGAACACAAGTGTATTGCATAGGAAGTGTTCCTAAGAGATCTTTGATGAATCTCATGTCTCTAGACTCAATAATGTGCGTTTTGGTTTTAGTCATCGAAGGCATGGAGCAGAGTGCCACCTTTTCAATATCAACACATCTCGGAGTGAGAGGTCGATAGATTATGCAGTGTTCTCCGTGAGAAATGAAACACATATCTTTTAAGAGATATCTGAGTGGCAAGGAGGGGTGGTGCAATGCGTCACTGGGTCCATGACGTCTTGTCTTCAATATCAGTATCACCTTAGTGAGTACCGATAGCAGATGTATTGACCCGGTTTCTGACCTAAGTTTTCATGGAGGGCTATTTCTTTTCACCCTTTCATTAAATTTTTCTTTTTCATTCTTCAACCCCTTCTTTCTCCTTTCTCATTTACTCCTTTTTTCAATCTTACCTAAGGACTTCTAATTCTAAACTATTGGAATTGTCCTTGGGTAGATCCCTCCGGTTCTGGCGGATCATTGGACATAACCTAACCATAATCACCTTATTACTCTATGATTATCCTAGATTATTTGTCACATGCCACTAAACCTTGTGAAAATCTCTCAACGTGTTTATGAGAAAACACATTTATTTAACACATTGAGAGTTTTTCATTTTTGAAATACTCCCCCTTCACATGTGCTCATGCATTTTTGAAATAAATTGCACATGTTGGGTAGAGTTCGCACATTTGTAATGATCGATTTTCAATGAACATGACCTTCGCGAGACACGCTTACATCACTAGTTAGACTAGCTTGAAATTATTACCCGTCCCGGTCATATTCAAAGATCATCTCTCGAATTGGTACATTCTACTCAGACAAGTCCTTTGCAAGACACGCTTACATCACTGGAAAACCAGCTTGAAATTATTACCCGTCCAGGACATGTCTTTTCGATAACGGACATTTAGTTTCGTCAATTCGAGGGTTATCACTGAGTCTTGAGATTCAAACCGCAAAAACTTTTAGATCACATTTTAATCACGTCCTCTCCCCTTTATATTTAATAAACACTTAATCTCCCCCTCAAAAATAGCATGAAGTGGTATTTTTGAAAATAGTTGATTAAAATGAAACTTTTTGTGGAGAGATGGACTGATTTTAGCATGAAATTAGAACATTTTTCTTTTTATTCTCCCCCTTAAACAAAGCGTAAGTTTTAAACATTTGAGTTTAAAAGCAGTTAGTGAGCTAACCAGGGGTGAATCGAGGTGTTTTGTGAGCACAAAATTTATAGAAAGACTTTGAAAAATCTTTTTGAAACAATTTTGATTAAGTGCTCACGGGTTTAGCTTTTTGCCATTAACATTGCGAGTCCTGATCGGAAATAATCAGAAGTCATTCAATGTAGCGCGGGTTTCGTACTGAAATGCACGAAAGCCTTAATGAAGAAAAATTTGAGAAACGACATGTTTTAGAAGAACATAAAAAAGAACTCTCGCTCAAGCATCTGTACATGCCCGTATCATTGTTGAATGACATTTCTAGATACGTACAGAATATCGATTATACGAGAGACATGTCGTGAGAAGAATATTTTTGGTTTTTGAGTTTTATATTTTTTTATGTCTTTTTGAAATTTTCTATTTTTATATTTTTGTTTTTGAAAAAGTATATATTTACAAAAATATTTACATGCGAAGCGTGTTGATATAAATCAAGAAGATTCGAGAAGACTTTCTAACTCTTCGGGAGTTAGGCTTCGCATTCCAATTCGACGAACTAAATTTTCAAACCGCTCTTTTGGGAGGGCCTTAGTAAAAAGATCGGCGAGTTGATATTCAGTCTTCACGAAGAACAATTCAACAGTACCCTCTTCCACGTGCTCTTTTATGAAGTGATAGCGGACTCTAATATGCTTGGTCTTCGAGTGTTGCACTGGATTGCACGAGATGGCTATGGCACTTTTTGAATCGCAATACAAAGGTATGCGGTTGAAAGAGAAACCATAATCTGTGAGTTGTGTTCTCATCCAAAGGACTTGAGCACAACACGCAGATAGAGACACATACTCGGCTTCTGCTGTTGATAAAGTAGTGCAGTCTTGTTTCCTTGATGACCAGCCTACTAGTTTTTCTCCCAAAAATTGTGCTCCGCCTGATGTACTCTTTGCTATAACTTGGCAACCGGCATGATCTGCATCTGAAAATGCTATCAGTGTAAACTCCGAATCATTCGGATACCAAAGTCCCATGTTAATGGTTCTTCGTAGGTACCGAAAGATCCGTTTAACCTCTTGGAGGTGAAGTTCGGTAGGCCTTGCCTAAAACCGTGCAAGTAAGCAAACAGCAAAATGTATATCTGGTCAGCTTGCAGTTAAGTACATGAGAGACCCAATCATGCTCTGATATTTCTTCGGATCCATGGGTTTCCCATTTAGGTCAGCGCCTATTTTTGGTGAAGTGACCATTGGAGTACCAACAGAGTCACAATTGTCCATTCCATGTTTTTTCAAAATCTCAATTGTATATTTAGCCTGATTAAGAAAAATACCACGTGGGGATTGATGAATTTGTAAGCCTAAAAAGAATTTTAATTCACCCATCATGGACATTTCGAATTTGCTTTTCATGAGATTTTCAAAATGTTTTGAATGTTTCGGATTAGTGGACCCAAATATTATGTCGTCCACGTAAATCTGAACAATCAAAATGTCATTTTTGTATTTTCTTGTAAACAAGGTTGGATCAATTGTTCCTTTGGTGAAATTATTTGACAACAAGAAAGATGATAACTCGTCATACCACGCCCGTGGGGCTTGTTTCAAACCATAGATTGCCTTCTTTAGCTTGTAGACGAATCCGTCTGGCTGACTCACGTACACTTCTTCTTTCAGAGTTCCATTCAAGAAAGCTGTCTTGATGTCCATCTGATAAACCGTGATGTTCTTGTGAGCCGCATAAGCTAAGAAAATCCTGACTGCTTCAAGCCTTGCAACTGGTGCGAATGACTCTTCAAAATCTATCCCTTCTTCTTGTCTGTATCCCTTTGCCACCAGACGAGCTTTGTTGCGAATCACAGTCATTTCTTCATCCTTTTTGTTTTTCCATAACCACTTAAGATCAATGACTAGTTTGTCAATTGGTCTTGGAACTAAATCCCAGGTGTCATGGATTTGAAATTGAAGAAGTTCTTCCTGCATCGCTTCAATCCAGGCATTATCTGCCATTGCTTCCCGAATGTTCTTAGGTTCTATGAGACTGACTGAGCAGACATAGATGCACATGTCGCAATCGGTGTTTAGTTGTTTTCTCGTCTGAATTGGTCTTGAGGGTTCACCAATAACCTGTTCTATCGGATGGTCTTTTGTCCACTGTAGTGTTGAAGGGTACCTTGGACTGAACGAATGCGTGTTAGACGGTTCATGTAATCTGGAAGATGATTCAGCAGATTCCGTTCCAAACGGGTTTTCAAAGACTTCTTCGTACATAAACTCGAAGAAATTATCCAGTTCTTGAGTTGTGGGTTGTTCGTCATGAATTGATTGAGCTCCTTGAGGTGCGAGTCCCGAACTGATATGTCCGGAAGTCATCGGGTTAAGCGCGGGTTCTAGAGCGAGTCTCTCAGAAGCCATTTGTGAAATTTCATCAAACTTCACATTCATCGTCTCCATGATCTTTTTCGTTCTCCTGTTATACACCCTGAATGCCCTCGAGTTTTCCGAATAACCAATGAAGATTCCAATATCACCCTTAGCTTTCAACTTTCCCAGATCTTCTCTATCATTTGTTGGATAACATAAAGCACCAAATACATGAAGGTAAGAGATATCGGGTTTTCGTTTGTTGAGAAGTTCATATGGGGTTTTATTAAATCTTGGATGGATTAGGGATCGGTTTTGAGTAAAAAAAGTAGTAGAGATAGCATCAGCCCATAAGAATAACGGTGCACTAGAATAAATGAGCATTGTGCGAGTAGCTTCCACAAGAGTTCTATTTCTTCTTTCAACTACCCCATTCTGCTGTGGAATTATAACAGCTGATGTCTGGTGTGTAATACCAGTTTCTTCAAAGAATGTTCTTAACTCCTGATTTACAAATTCCGTGCCATTGTCTGTTCTTACTATCCTAACTGGAGCTTGAAGTAGAACTTGAATACGCTTCAGAAAGGTGATGATGGTGCCTGGTGCTTCGTCTTTTGACCTCAAAAACTTTACCCATGTATATCTTGAATAGTCGTCAACAATTACAAGAATATACTTTTTCCCATTTATGCTTTGAACTCTCACTGGGCCACATAAGTCCATATGCAACAAATGCAACCTTTCCACCGAACTAGGTACGGGTTTAGGTTTATATGTTGCCCTTTTGCTCTTTCCTTGCTCACAGGATGGACATAAGTGTTCTTTGGTGTATTTGAATTTTGGGAGACCGGAGACGATGTTGTCTTTGGCAAGCTTGTTTATGGTGTCAAAGTTAAGATGGGACAAACGTCTATGCCACAACCAGGATTTTGTTTTACCTGCCCTGGTCATGAGACAAATTGGTGATGAAGAGGCCATTTGGTTTATGTCTATTGCATAGAGATTGGTGCCACGATTACCAATTAAGAGATCATTCCCCACCAAATTCCTAACAAAGCAAGTGTTTCTCCTAAATGCAACCTCTAAATCTGCATCACAAAACTGCTCGACTGAGAACAGATTGTGTCCCAACCCTTCGACATAGTAAACCCGAGTGATCAAGTAATTTCCAAACCGAAGATCTCCATAACCCAGAATAGCTGCAACATGATCATTCCCAAACCGTATAGTCCCCATGAACTGCCATACAAAGTTGATCATCAGCTTCAGATTCCCGGTCATGTGCTTGGAGCAACCCGAGTCGACGATCCAAAGACAAATTTCAATGACATGCAAAGAACAGATGATTTTGTATATGGAAACCGTTTAACATTTGGTTCCAAGGGGTTAGAAGTAACAGGTGTATTACACTTAGAACTGGTTTCCTTAGATGCATTGGGAACTATTTCTAATGTGCCATTCTTAAGTGCAAACTTTCTACCCGTTGGTTTCCATTCACAAAACTTAATGTGATCCTTAGGCAATAGGCTGCTAGTGGTTTTCCTAGCTTTTGCAATAAGTCTTCGAATATATCTAGACTTAGCCCTAGTTACTGAAGGAACCTTTTTCTGTTCAGGCATATCATTCATATTATCAGAAACAATATCATCACAAGCATTTTTAGACAAAGATTTCTCTTGCATTAAACAAACAGAGTCATTACATGCATTCAAAACACTGGTCTTAACATTACATCCAGATGACATATGTTTCTTATTTGAAAGCTTTAAATTCCTAGGGTGTTCTTCTACTTTCTTGCATGCACTCTCAGATACAGGCGAGACACTAGTTTTCTTGGTATTGCTCCTAGTCTGTCTTTTGCTCCTAGAGTTGCTTTCTAGTCCTGTAGAAGGTAAGGCACACTCATTAGAATTTGTGTTGTTGTCCTGAGATGTTGTTGTAGCATTCCTAGACTCGTTTGGATTATCCTTTTTACTTTTATCTACAGCCCTATATGTTTTAGATGTAGAGGCAGATGTAGTAGTGGGACTAATCCTATACAGGCCAAGCGCTATTACATTCGATTGTTCGACAACAGCTTTTCCTTTTTGTTTCTCACTAGGCAAGGGGGTTGATGGTGCTATACCCGTAGGTTCCTCACCCTGCCCTTTTTGACTTGCAAGCTGAGATTTCAAACGATCAATTTGTTTTTGCATGTTATGGTAAGAACGCTCATACGACAATTTGTCATACTTGCATTCTTCCTTTTTCTGATCAAGTTGTTTAAAATATGTGACATTTTGTTTTTCAATCTTGGCAAGTGCCTTTTCATATTTTACAACAATTTCGGAAGTCTCAGCTCGAAGTCGTTCATCATCCTCAACAGAATATGTTTGGTAAATAATAGACATAATGTCATTCGATAGAGCTTCGAAGGAGAGAGAGTCATTTTGATGTTCCAAAACCTTTATCCGTTCCAAGTATTCATTTATTTTTTCACTAAGGATTTGTGATCCTTAACGAATTCTGCAGACTCTTTTAAAAGATTATTTTCCACATTTTGAACAACCGCATAGATTACCGCAATATGTGGATTAATTTCCGTTTCAAAAATCTTTTTAATTTCATCCTGAACACCTGGAAACCATTCAAATTTTTGATTATTTGTTTTGGAAGCCACAATACGTTGAAGTGTTTCAATTCTCTGTTTAAGATCCACCAAATATAGTCTAGCTGCACTTGTATCATAAGTGTTTTTAGATGCCATTTGTTGAATGTTAGACAAATGTTTTGAGACAAATATTCGTTTTGCGACAGCCACTGGTTTTTTGAAAAACAGTGGTGACTCTTTTTGAACAAGATGAACCCCAGAAAGTTTGTTAAGTTCATTATAGTCTATGGGTTTTATTTCTTTGTTCAATTGTCGCATTTTGATTCTACTCTCTTCGGAAAGCTTAATCATCTCAACAGAATCATAACCCGCTGGAGGGCCATGGTTATCATTTATAAGCATACCATCATATAACACATTCTGGTTTTTCTGAGCCTTTTTGAGATTATAAGGGTTTTCACATCCAATTGCCATTTTCTTTAAAGTATGTAAAATCAGGTTTTTATCGTTTATTAACAAATTAATTGTTTGTGCAGAATGTCCCGTTTTTACAAGTAAATCTTCCAACTTTGCAATGGTTTCCTTTTTGTCAGTGATATCTTTTTGAAGATCCTTTTCACGTTTTAAAAACCTTTCATTCAACTCCTTCTTTTCTTTTTCAAGATTGGAATAAGTTGATTTTTGTTTTGAAAGTTGGTTGGTTAGTTCAGAAATTTCTTTGTTTAGAGATTTGATTTGCAAATTCAAATTAACATCGAGAGTGTCAAATTTTATTTGCAAACGTTTCTCTCTTAACTCAGAATCTCTTAAGCTAACCTCAAGATCTGACTAACGTTTGTTGTGAAAATCAAAAGCTTTTTCATTATCCTTATAACTCTTAAGCTCAGCGGTCAATTTGTCATTCGCGGCCTTAACATCGCGATTAATCTTTTTGACCTTTTCTATTTCCATACTACAATTTTGCAATAATGATTCAAACATAGCACGTGTTTCCTCATCATTATCAGTATGCTGTGACTCGAATTCTCCATTATGATGCATGTCTGGAGTTACCAAATTAGTATTGCTACAACTTGGTTCGTCCATGTATGTATCGTAAATGAGATTAGGAGTCGCATGATGCTGTTCATTTTGAGGTGACATATCAAACATTTCATTATTGTGACATGTAGCATATGGTTGTACCTCAGAAACCGCATTTGTGTTAAAAGCAGGAGGTGCTTCCGAGTCCGTGTCGTACTTTGCCTCCTGGAGATTTGCCATAAAAATGCAGTTTGCATCGATGTCCTCTTGATCTTCAGAATTATCCATAATAGCCATGAAGTCATTCTCTTCTGCACTCAACTGAAGCCCAACCGTTTCCTTCTGTGCCAACATTAATGCTTTCTGTAAATACGCTGGATCCCTCTTATTCGGCTTATCTGGACAGTTCCTAGCCATGTGACCAACACCCTGACAGTTGAAGCACTTCATCACATTACCCTGATTCATATTCCCAGCTCCCTGAGCAGCAACATTCCCAAACTGATTCCCAGCATTCTGACCCCTTTGATTACCAACAGCTGTACCCATCTGATTCCCTGCATACTGACCCATCTGATTACCAACATACTGCCCTGCATTCTGATTACCCATCTGATATCTTGGAGCATATCCCTGCTGATTCCCATATCCCCCAACCATCTGTCCTTGTTGTCCCATGTTGAAACTCGGCTGTGCAATTTGCTTGTTGCGAGTGTTCGATGAGATTCGTTGATTGTTGTTGGTGGGTGTGGAGTAGCGTCCTTGGAATGCTTTTGTTAGGTAAGCAAAAGCTTGAGTCAAAGCAGCAGTTGACTCATCTTGATCATTAAGATTGGGTTCTTGGTGTTGCGGGATCACATGTTGTTGTTGTGGGTAGAACGGTGTTTGAGGATTGTATTGTTGTTGCATGAATTGTTGGGATGAAGATGATGAGGGTTGTGTATTAACTGTTGCAGGTGTAGGTGTTTGGACTATGAGTGCAAGAGGATCTTGTTGTTTTGCTTGTTTCTCTTTTCTGACTTCATTTGCCTCTGCTTGGTTTTGATTTAGAAAGTCACAAAGCTGATCATAGTTCACCTCGTGAAGGTTCTTTGTTTGGTTGACAATAGTGACATATCGTCCCCATTCCACTGGAAGGTTGTTGATGAACTTGATGTTTTGAACAATTTGGAAGGTGCCAACTTGTTTCTGATCAACTCATTCATTAGAGTACAAAACCGTGTGTAGTAAGATTCAATCTGTTCAGCTGGAGTGGATGTGAACTTCTCCCATTCAGTCAGAAGCTTGTTTTCCATGTCTTGTTTGCCAATTTATGTACCATAGCAAAGCCGTCTAACTCGATCCCACATTTCATAGGCAGTTTCACAACTATCTACAGCACAAAATATTTCTTGTGGTAAACCGAGTTGGATTAAATGCATTGCCAAGTCATCAGCTACAATTTGCTTCCAATCTTCTGGAGTATAATCCTTTTCTTCTTGGATTTGTAAGTTGCTTCAACGGGAGGTTCTGAAGTTCGATCTTTAGCTGTTACTTCAATCCTACGAGGCTTGAATGGACCTTCCTCTATGGATTTGATCAAGAGTCTACCTTTTCCATTAGGCTTGGTTTTCATGTATCTTTTCATACGACTCGTCCATGGAAGATAACCACCTTTTTCTAACATTGGAGGACGGTTTTCTGAACCGGCGGCATGAATGTCTTGTTGTGTAGTCATCTTTAAAATTTTGTATGATAAAGTGGATTGAGGATCGTTGCAACAAAATAGGAGATGTTGTTGTTGAAGGTTGAACTTGGTTGTTGTTTTGAAGCCTTGGTTTGTTGTTGATGATCGTTGAAGTTGTAAGTTGTGGGTTTAGATGAACGAAACAAATTTAAATAAAGTTACAAAATTTGATTAGAGTATAATTAAGACAAAGTCAAAAGTTTACAATTTCGACAAAGTTATGTAAATTACAATTTATATAAAATGACAATTTCTATAGAAATTTCAATTTGACCAAAATTTATATAAATTATGGCAAAATATAAATTTAGATAGAAATATATCTAATTTATATAAATTGGCAATTTATATAAAATCTAACACTCTTATACAAGAGGGTAGATATCCGTTTGTCGAAGTATTTTACACTCTTATACAAGGGTGAAAATACCGAGTTCACTTTTGAGTTGACGAAATTACGTTCGAATCAAATCCTTAAAAGTTATTTAACTTTGAAATCGATTCATAGAAGTACGAGGGCCAAAACTGTCAATTCTGGAACTTCTCTTAGGCTGCTGGAAAGGACAGGGACTGAAACTGTTAATTCTGAAATCTAGTGTTGATGTTTTACACTTTTATTAATTAAGCTACTATAATTAACTACTAATTACCTACTAGATCTAGAGAGAGAGAGAAAGCTAGAGAGAGAAAGAGATGGAAGGGAGATGATTTCACACACTTAGTAACAATAATTCTAATTTCATCAACCAACAACCCTTTCCCTAAGGAGGAAAGGGGTATTTATAGTTTTACATGGTAGAGGGCATGATGCCCTAATTACACTAACAATACTTAATAAAACAAAACAGAATAAATAAACGACACAGCCCATGGGCCTTCTACACGGGCTCGGCCTTATAACAAACCTAAAGGCCTGAGCAACCTTGATACAACATGATCAATACTTGAATAATACAAAACTGTTTCCCAACAATCTCCCCCTAAGTATTGGTCATCAAGGTTGCTTGACGTCGACTTTGCTTCTTATGGCTTTGACGTCTTCAAAATCTTTGTTCTTTGTTCTTGATAGTGATGTGATACGATATGGTAGTAATCTACCGTTCTCCAACGATCTTTGCTTCTGAGGTCTTCACGTCTTCTCCACCATGCTCATATATCTTTTGACTTTGGTTCTTCAACTTGTTCTCACTTCTTCAATCTTTAACTTTGAGAAAGGTTGTTGTACTTGAATCTTTAGACTTTTCTTTAACAATTCTGAACTTTTTGATGTTTCTGAGTCTTTGTGAGAACTTCTCTTTGGGATATGAGCATGATGGAGTCTTGATGGTAGTTGAACTCCAGGTCTCCAAGCTCCTCCGCAGCAGCAGCATGAACCAACCGGTACTTACAGGCTCAGACTTGAGATCGTCAACAGCATAGTGTGAAGACTTTCTCAAATCTTAACCCAGACCGTTCTGAACCGGATTCCCCCGAAAGGGATAACACGGACACACCGAAGTGCACCCACGATTCAGTGAGTCGCTGGAGATCACCCCACGACTGTAGACCGTTTGGAGCAAACACTAAGCGTAACCCACAAGGAGTTACCGAAGTGACCTGCTGTCAGAGTTGTTTGATGTTGCTCTGGCAGGATTTCCATTCAATCATTGATAATCACAATTGTGACTTTTCTCATGAATGTTCTCGGCAGATTGCTAAGATCTGCGAAGGACACTTTCTTAATTTTACATCTGCTGCCCATGATGTAGAACAACAGAGTAATACTAAGTGTACCTAAGAGATCTTTTTATGAATCTCATGGCTCTAGACTCAATTAGTGCACATTTGTTTGGTCGTCGGAGGCGTGGAGAAGATTGCCTCCTTTTCAATATCAACACTCTCGTAATGAGAAGTCGATAGATTATGAAGGGTTCTCCGTGTGAATGAAACAAATGTCTTTTGAGAGACACTTGAGTGGCTTAGAAGGTTTATTAGTGCGTCACTGGGTCCATGACGTCTTTAGTCTTCAATACCGGTGATGCTCATCAACCAGTAGATTATGAATTGAACCCGGTGTCTGCCCTAAGGTTGAACAAATGGAGGGCTATTTCTTTTCACCCTTTTCTTTGCTTTTCTTTTTAATTCTTCAACCCCTTCTTTCTCCGTTCATACATTTTCTCCTTTTTTTATCATACCTAGGACTTTCTCGTTCTAAACTATTGGTATTGTCCTTGGGTAGATCCCTCCGGCTCTGGCGGATCATAGGACGGTTTTCCCTAACCTTAGTCACCTTATAACTCCATGACTATCCTATTGATGCCATATACCAAACCTTTTGAAAATCTCTCAAAGTGTTTATGATTGTAAAACACATTTTGTTAACACTTTGAGAGTTTTGTTATTTTCAGAAGAACTCCCCCTTAACATGTGCTCATATTCGTTAAAGTAAAATCTGCATATGTCGGGAAGAGTTGGCACTTTTTTGAATTGATTTATTTTCAGTGAACCTGATCATCGCGAGACACGCTTACATCACCAGTTGGACTGGCTTGAAATTATTACCCGTCCAGATCAGATTCAAAGATCATCGCTCAAAATTGGTACATTCTACTCAGACATATCCATTGCGAGACACGTTTACATCACCAGATAAACTGGCTTGAAATTATTACCCGTCCAGGATATGTCCTTTCGACTACTGACTGTTATTATCGTCAATTCGAGGGTCAATTCTTGAGTCTTACACTCATGAGATTTCATCGTTGCTTCCACCATATTTTAATCACATTTTCATTCTCCCCCTCAAAAATAGCATAGATATGTTGTTTTTGACAAAACTTTTGATTAAAATATGCTCTTTTTGAGGTGTTTGTGGAAGAATGTCAAGAACGTTTGTAGATTTGGAACAAATATTTTTCAAATACTCCCCCTTAACAAGGGAGTACTTGTCCTTATGAGCAGAATGTTTGAAAAAACTTTAGAAAACATTCTGGTTTTAATTCTGCTCATAAGTAAGAAGCTTTCGCTCCTTTTTCAGGATTGAGGCACTGATGCGTACCTTAGGGTCCTTTCTTTACAAGAGCGGGTTGTACACTGTTATGTGTGCACAAGCCGTAATAATGATGAAATATAGATGAGATGATGATAAAATGAACAAACAATGAATTAGTACCAGTGTTCATTACTCAGGACGGCGAAACGTGAGAATGTTAGGAATTTTCGCCCGACCTCCAACATAACTTTCCAACCGACGCATCTGCTCCCGAAACTTAATCTTCTTATCTATCCTTTTCACAAACTTCCTTGCTTGTCTTTTCTCATTCCCGCCCCACTTCAACTCTTTAGCCAACTTCTCGTCCTTTAAGATCTTCTCAAGTTCATATTTGACTTGTTGGATGGTTGGGTCACTGAACTTGCGAAGATCTTCGAAACCCATAAATCTTGTACCAGCTCTCCTTCTATGATAGTATACTCCAAATGGTTTTTACCCGAAAGTGTATGGCTGCTGATCATGAAGATTTTCAGGTACGAAGTCTGGCTTGGTGAGGTTTAGCTTGGTTTGATAACTTTCAACTCCTAGATGAACGTCTTCAACCCGTTGTCTGATCACAATGTTGCGGATGAAAATGAGAAGTGAGTTGATGATATCGTACTGAAGCTGTCCAGGGAGGTGTTCTAGTTTTCCCTGAATTTTCAGTAGATACATGTCCTCGATATCATTGGGGTTAAGACGAGGATAATCAGCTTCGGTGAATACATACTCCTTATCATTACTTCGTCTAACTATGATCTTCATCAGAAAGTTGTATCCATACATGGGTTCAGTTTCAGCTTTGAAAATAGATAGAATCCGATGCCTGCTCCATACCTCGTCTTCTGACGTTCTCATGGCCATCGTATACTTGTAGTACAACCTCCGCATATTTGGTCAATGATGAATCCCAAAAACAGCATCTTCATTATACTTTAGTACCTTTTTGCTCCAAAGATTGTTGATTTGTTCTTCCAAACCTTCTAAGGCATACCTAGCTGCTGGGTATTTGGTGATTGATGTGGCATATCTTTTCTCAGAGTTTGTATTGCTGTAGATGAGGTAGTCCAAATCTTTGTTGAAGAAGTATGCTATGTGTAACTTGAGGTTGTGTGGTGGTCCAATGAGTGGTAACGGTTGTGTGTAGTTACGATGAGGTAATGGATCTACAGATGATTGTTCTTGCGTCCAGTTGATGTTTTCGTTCAAGGCTCTTGCTACTTGCTCAATGTTGTACTCGAATTCCAGCTCCGTTGTTGAAACAGTTGCAAACTCTGTGAATCCACTTTTGCGAACTCTGATGACGTCTTTTAGACCCAGTTGCTGGACTTTCATCACCTTTTTCAATCGTTTGGCAAAGTCTACAACTGATCCTTCCACTGGTTCAACCTTTTCATTGTCAGAATAAGCGTCAACCATTTGATCAAACCTGTCATACTTGGGAGCTGTTGAATCGACCCACTCAGGTAATGGAACATCTTTAACAGTTGCAGAAGGAACAACTACTTCTTGGATTTGAATTGGAGCAATTGGATTTTCGTGATCAGAGCTTGGATCATCAAAGGTTTCTGTTGCTTCAAATGATCCGACTCCAAGAGGAACAAATGTTGTTTAACTGCTTTTCTTTGTTGTGCCAGAAGAGGGTGTTGTGGAAGCCCGACCTGTTGAAGATGAAGGCTTTCTCCTTTTCTTTCCGTGAGCATCCGGTTCATCATCATGGTGTCGTTTGGTTGGTTTGACGGGCTTGCATGTTTCTGGTGGTACAACGACAGTCTCTTCTTCTTCTCTGATGGATTCTCTGAGTGCTTCCCGAAGTTTTGTTTCTTTGGGATCATTTTCTAACTCTTTTAACATCATTCTTTTGCTTTCTAATCTGGATGGTTTCTGTGGCACTGTCTTGAGTGTGAATGATTTAGTTTTGACCATATTTGCAACTATCTTTTTCAGGTCCTTCTGAACGTATTGTTTGAGTATTTTGGGAATGGACTCTTCAAGATGCTCTTTGACTTCTGTGTTTATTTGAGAACTGACTTCTTCAGTTGTCATTGTTGCTTTGTTTTTAACTTCTTTGATATGTTGATATATCTCTTTATGCACTTTATCTTCAGTCTCAAATTTCTTGGTCATCTTTTCTTCGAGTACTTGTACTTTTTGTTTCATCTCATTTTCGAGTGCTTGAACCCTTTGTTTCATCTCATTGTAATCTACTGTGGTCTGATCCACAGATGATGGTGGTGTTGGAGGTACGTTTGTTTTGCCTTGTTGTTCCTGTGAATCCTTCTCACTTTCTTCACCATTTCCATCATTTTCATCATCTTTATTACCATCATCTTCTTCATCATTATCATCTTCATCATCATTATCATCTTCATCATCATTATCATTTTCATCTTCATCTTCTTTTCCTTCTTCACTTTCAGAACCAGAAGCTGATTGATCATGTGCATCAGAACCTTCACTACCTTCTTCAGAACTCCTCAGAGTTGTAGATTTAAGGTCCTATGATACTTCTGATTGTTCCACCATATGTGATGCAGATTCTCCTTTTCCTAGTTTTGCTCGTCTCTTTTCTTCCTCAGCCTGTTTCTGTAAGCTTTCTTTTCTAGCCTTCTTTAATGCTCTGCTCTCTTCTTTTTCAGTTGGGATTTCTCGGACGGGAGAGAATCGAGGAGAATTGAATTTGATTGATTTTCCTCTTCCAAGATGTAGACTCTTATATGATGTAGCCAAAGCAGACTTGAATTTCTCAGCACCTTTCCCTTTCTCTTGATCCAATCTTTCTTCTTCTTCATCGTTATCATCATCTGTTTCATCTCTGAGATGCATCTTTGAAGACGGTTTAGCGACTACTTTCTTTTTCTGAACTACCTCAGATTTCTTTGATCGAGAAGTTTTGGCTCTAGCTGGGATAACTTGAGATTTTCTCTTTGGTGATTTTGTTTCTTTTGGTTTCCCTCCCACCATTTCAGCCTTTACTGCCTCATCATATATCTGGTAAGCTTCTGTGTTCATAAGTTCTTTACTTAGCAGATTTGGTGGAATTCTTGCTCCTTGAATTGAAGAGTAGCTTAGAACTTTGGTGAGAATACGGTCTCGTGCTTCAGTATGCATTTTCTCAGTTAAAGGACGTTTAAGTTCAGAGTGATTTCGCATGGAGTGTGAAATTAGAAGTTTTGTTAATCTTGGAAATGGAATGGGGGTTGAATCTTCACTTTGTTGAAATTTGTTGCCAAGGAAAACCATGTCCTTCCAGATAAGTTTGGAGAAGTCTAGGTGTTTGAGGTTGATTAGTCCATAGAAGAATTGCAGGTGTTCTAATCTCGGATGTTCCAACCCAGTAGCCTTTCTAGTGATGCAGTTGATGATTATCGAGTATAATGTTTGCCATGGTTGTGGGAAAAATTTCCTTTCTATTTTGGAGAGTGAGGACATCTCAATTCTTGACTCATCATACCCAATAAGCTGAAGTGTTCGAATCATCTCATCAAGAGTAGGAGGCTCTTGAAATGTTTTGAATCCCTCGGCATCTGCTCTTGGAAGGTCTAGCACTGATCTAAGTGTTTCAACTTGGAAGATGATTGTTGTGTTGTTTAGTGTAACTGTCATGTTTTCTTCGTCTTCGCTTATGATCAATGACTCCCAAAATTGATGCATGTAGATTTCAGGTACACTGGCGGTCTTAGTCAATGTAGTCTTTATGAAATGTCTTTCCAGAATTTCCTTGATGATAAGACAAGTTTCATGGCACTTCAACTTCTGAAAATCAATCCGTGAGTTGCAGTAACCAATCTCTCTTTTCTTTCCTTCTGGATTTGTTGGTTGTCTGTTGATGGATGCTGATGACATAGTGCGAGACATGTTTTATCTGTTCAATGCAAACACCAACAATAATACCAGGGGCACAGTGTATATGTTTTAGAAAAAATGACACTGATATGATGACCCTAGGCAGAATCATATAACATTTAGCATATTTTCAACACTATACATTACTGAACAAGACATTCTAATCTCAGTTAATGGACCAGCTTGGACAAACACCACAATGCTCTATCATGCAATCATTATGTTAGCAAAGACAAGATCTCAAGACATGTTCATTTTATACACCAAACAAGCTTAGACTCAAAACACCCAGATGTTATTTTTCAACAAAGGCAAATCACAAGTCTAACTGTGAGAACAATCAGGCATAACAGACAACATGCTTGCAATCAATAATCAAATTCTATTCCGCATTTAATTATCACAGATTTGACAGACTATTGGATTGACAACATGCACTGGTCGATAAGCCTTATGGTTCAACTAGTCTGATCTGGTTTGATTACATGATTCTTTCGATTAGCTAAAGGTTAGATTAAAAAAGAAACTTGATCAGTTTAATTTTGTCGTTCGATAAGTATAGTCGTTCGACAGATATGATCGTTCGACTTAATATAGGTCGTTCGACTGATAAGATCGTTCGACTCATTTGATCGTTCGACTAATTTTGTCGTTCGACAAGTATAGTCGTTCGACAGATATGATCGTTCGACTTAATATAGGTCGTTCGATTATATAGGTCGTTCGACGGATTAGATCATTCGACTCATTTGATCGTTCGACAAATTTTGTCGTTCGACTAGTTTTATCGTTCGACTAGTTAGGTTCGTTCGACCATAAGGTCGTTCGATTAACTAGACGTTCGATAAACCTTGACGTTCGGAAAAATTTGTCGTTCGATAAATTAGTCGTTCGACTAACCTAGTCGTTCGACTAAACTAATCGTTCGACTAATTCTGTCGTTCGATTAAATTAGACGTTCGACTAATTTATTCGTTCGACAAGATTTAGTCGTTCGACTAGTTTGAGTCGTTCGACTAATATCGATCGTTCGACAAAATTGGATGTTATCTCCTAACTCGGAGATAACATGATCTTCTTTGAGTCCTTAATCACCTTAACAAACATACAATCGTTAGTCTATAAGTCCATAAATCATTCAGACCAATGTTGTCACTCGTTCGACCTCATACGAACCCTAAAACAAGATTAATCTCTCATTTAGTGTATTATCAATCAATGAGATCATTATCACAACTCTTATTACACAGTTAAGCTCAATTATATTCACTCAATTGAATCATAAATCATAACCACAAGAAACGCCCAAATCCGATTAGAAAATTTTGAAACCCTAATAGTGAGAAGAAGCGAGTACTACTAAGAATCAATCAATCAAGCAGTTATATCTCGATTAAAACGCTTACAAGTTGGAAGAAATTAATAATCTTGAAAAAATCTTGTTCGTTCGATAGAAATGGCGGGCTGAGAGAGTTATTAGAGTGAGAGGGAAAGTGTGTGAATCTGTGTGTGTTTATGTGTTGACTAAGTCAGATTTTTCCTTTATATATCCAACACAAGTTTCACTTTTTAACAACCTTAGTCCTCTAACTTGTCTTCCTACTAGTTTTAAGTCTAAAGTTAACTCAAAAACTTATAAGTTGTCACTTTTAATCCTTTAAGTCCAATCTATTATTCTTTGTCATGAAGATGATAAAAAATGACGAAATAAGATGGTCGATGTGCAAAAATATCTCCCCCTCAAAATATGATCAATGTTTGAAATATCATATTTGAAAGATTGAAATCATATTTTGATGAAAATTTACTTTTGCACACTATTTTTTTTTTTTTTTTTTTTTTTTTTTTTTTTTTAAATAATTATGTACAAGATAGTGTGAGAGCTTGACTTGATTAGTTGTTCTTGAGGAAGTTCGTCAATTCTTGAGGAGTCAAACATCTCATTCCAATTTGGTGAACCAGTTTCACAAAACGATCATGAGGTAAGGCTTTCGTGAAAAGATCCGCTAATTGGTGTTCCGTTCCCACGAAATACAACTCAACGGTACCCTGCTCCACATGCTCCTTGATGAAGTGATATCTGAGAGCGATGTGTTTGGACTTGGAATGTTGCACTGTCTTGCACGGAATAGCGATAGCACTTTTGGAGTCACAGTACATCGGGATTTTGTTGAATATGTAACTATAATCCATCAGTTGTGATCGCATCCAAATGATTTGAGCACAACAGGCAGACATGGCTACATATTCTGATTCCGTGGATGATAGAGACGTACAATCTTGCTTCTTTGACTGCCAGGACACCAGCTTATCACCTAGGAATTGAACACCACCGGATGTGCTCTTTCTTGTATCAATACATCCCGCATGATCCGCATCTGAAAAAGCAGTTAGTGCAAAACCAGAATTCTTTGGATACCAGATCCCCAAATGAATGGTTCCCTTGATGTATCTAAGGATTCTTTTAACAACAGATAAATGTCTTTCTGTTGGGTTAGACTGATAGCGTGAACATAGGTATGTGGCAAATATAACATCCGGTCTGCTAGCGGTGAGATACATGAGAGACCCAATTATACTACGATAATTTGTAGGATCAGTGGGTTTCCCATGTATGTCAGCATCTAGCTTCGGGGATGAGGAGGACATAGGGGTGTTATAGGTGTCACTAGATGTCATGCCATGCTTTTTTAATATCTCTTGTGCATATTTAGACTGACTCAAGAATATACCACGAGGTGATTGGTGAACCTGTAATCCTAGGAAAAAGTTTAGTTCACCGATCATGGACATCTCAAAGTTTTGTTTCATAAGTTTTGCAAAAGCATTTGAGTACTTTTTATGGGTAGACCCAAAAATGATGTCATCCACATAAATTTGTACGATGAGAATGTCCTCCCCGTGTTTTTGTATAAACAAAGTCGGGTCCACAGATCCTTTAGTAAAATGATTAGCAATAAGGAATGCTGAAAGTTTGTCGTACCAGGCCCTCGGGGCTTGTTTAAGGCCGTAGAGCGCTTTCTTAAGCCTGTATACGTGATTAGGATGTTCTGGATCGACGAAGCCCTTTGGTTGTGAAACATACACCTCTTCACGAAGTTGTCCGTTCAGGAATGCTGTCTTCACGTCCATTTGGTAAACTGTGATGTTCTTATGAGCCGCGTACGCCAGGAACATTCTCACTGCCTCAAGCCTAGCCACTGGAACAAAGGATTCCTCGAAGTCAATTCCTTCTTCTTGGCTATACCCTTTAGCAACCAACCGTGACTTGTTACGAATAACCGTGCCTTCTGCATCCAGCTTATTTTTCCAAATCCATTTTAAGCCCACAACATAAACTCCATCTGGTTTTTCAACGAGTTCCCAGACTTCCAATCTTTTGAACTGATCTAACTCCTCTTGCATTGATTCAATCCAATTGTCATAAGTCATGGCCTCTTTAATATTTTTTGGTTCAGCTTGACAAACGGTGAGAGCATAAATGCAGGTGTCACCGTCTGTGTGGAGTTTCTATCGTGTCATAACTGGGTTATCTGGATTGCCAATCACATTAACTAACGGATGATCCCTTGTCCATTTATGAGTAGATGGGTAGTGTTGAATGTTGTGATTCAGATTTGACGGTTCCATGTTGCTCGAGGAAGATTCTCCTGGTTCGGGAATGGTTGGGGGTGGAGCAAATGGATTGAAAAAGGCATTTCCGTCAAAATCTGGTGGTGTTGGAACTTGGTTAGAAATGGGGGAAGAATCTTCAACTGCTGGTTGAGGTGTTTTATCTATTGATGATGATGGTTCAGGTTGTGGTGCATCGTCAGCAACTACTGTAGAGGTAGATGCTGATGGATCAGGTGCTTGATTTGGGAGTTGTTGAGCAGCGGAACTTGTGGAAGCCTCTGACGCACTGTTAACCAAACTGTCATCAAACATAGGAGCAAACAGATCTTCCAGATCTTTCCTTTTGAAAGGTAATGTTTCAGCTGAAGATTTTGGGAAGTTCAAACGGTTGTGTGCGGGTTCCAAGCGGTCTTGCTCAGAAGCCATTTTTGTGAGTTCATCGAAATTAACGTGTATCGTCTCTTGAATGTCTCCGGTCCGACGATTCCAAATTCTGTATCCCTTGGAGTTCTCACAATAACCAACAAAGATCCCTATATCTGCTTTTGCCTTCAATTTACCAAGATCATCTTTATCATTCTTTGGGTAACATAATGCTCCAAAGACATGAAAATAGTTGATATTGGGTTTTCTGCCTTGTATTAGCTCATATGGAGTTTTGTTATGTCTTTTGGTGATCATACCGCGGTTCTGAGTGTAGCAAGCAGTGTTAACAGCTTCAGGCCAAAGATAATCTGGCAATTGGGCATTGATCAACATAGTTCTAGCTGCTTCCACGAGTGTACGGTTTAGTCATTCAACTACGCCATTCTGTTCAGGAGTGCGAGCTATAGAATATTGGTGAACAATCCCATGTTTCTCTGTAAATTCCCGAAGGATTTGGTTTTTGAATTCCGTGCCGTTGTCTGTACGAATGATTCTGACGTTGTTGCGAACTTGCACTTGAATCTTTGTGAGAAACGTGATAACTATAGACGGAACTTGATCTTTTGTGCGAAGAAAGTACACCCATGTCCATCTTGAGTAGTCATCCACTATTACCAGAATATATCTTTTCCCATTTACAGACTGAACCCGCATTGGACCACACAAATCCATATGAAGCAGTTGTAGGACGTGGTCTGTGCTATGTTCTGTTTTTGGTGGAAAGTGAGCTCGGTGACTTTTTCCCTGTTCGCATGCAGAACACAGATGATCCTTGGCATATCTGAATTTTGGTAAACCATCTACCAATTTATTCCTTGCCAGGTCGGTCATGGTTTTGAAATTAAGATGAGACAATCGTTTATGCCATAACCATGCTTTCGTGGGATGAGCCTTGGAGAGTAAACATATAGGAGTCGAAGCTGTCATTCCTTCAAAGGAGATGGTGTAAAGACTAGTACCCCGTTTTCCTTTCATCAAATCATTTCCATGAAGATCATGAATAAAGCAGGTTTTCTCCCTAAATGCTACTTCTAAGTCTCCATCGCAGAATTGACCAACCGAGAAAAAATTGTGACCCAGACCTTCAACATAGTACACACAACTTATTTCGATGTTCCCGTTTACATAGTCGCCATAACCCATGATTGCGGCGAAGTGGTCATTCCCGAACCTGACCGTTCCTATAAACTTTGCAATGAAGTTTTGGAGAAGTTTGAGATTGCCGGTCATGTGTCGGGAACAGCCGCTATCAACAATCCATAGAACGATTTGAACCACCTGCATCACAATTAGTAGAAACAGATGGAGTAACGGTTGGACCCGTTGGGTTAGAAACACATGATTTAAGTATTTTAGGTACCCATTTAAAGTTTGCTGTGTTCTCTAGCCAACGTTTCCATTTCCTACTACTTTCTGCTTTCTTCCTAAGGAATGTGCTAGGTGTTTTGTTCTTTTTGGAATTTGCTAGAGGTGCAACTATGGTCTGTTTTAAAACTTCTAGTGGTGGATTCCCTAAAATTGATTTGGCAACTGTGTTAGACTTAGGGAGGCCACTAGTTCGTTTCGCTTTTCTCTTCAGCAAGGTTTTAGCAACACATTTTTGATGATTACCAGATAAGATACTAGTATGACAACACACACAAGAAACATTAACATCATTCATAACTGTTAAAGATTCAGCATTCATTACATCTTTTGTAGAATTACACTTAACCAAGCTAGATTCTATTTTGGACATAACATGCTTCTTATTCTCACTAGATGCATTAACTTCTACTTCTCCATTCTTAGATGTTCCACTCTTAGGTAGCCAGATACTAGTCTTCTTTGGTCTCTTTGTGGTCTTTGATCTTCTACCCTTAGATGTATCAACTAATCCTGTGGAAGATGAAGTAAGAGCATTAGTGGTTGTCTTTGATGATGCATTCTTAGGTGCGCTGTCTACTTTTTGCATCGTTGGTACAATCTTATGAACTTTGGTTTTGCCTGTTTCTAAAACTTTGATTTTCTTCTTCAGATCAACAATGATGTGTTGGAATTCTTGATTTTGTGAATCTAATTTTCTGTTGAGGCGGACTGTGTCATTCTTGTTTTGAAGAATTTCATCGAGTTCCTTTTCATTTTGAAACAGTTTAAGTCTTAAGAAAGCCTTTGTTTCCTTATTATTTTCAGGAACATGACTGTTTTGAAATGATAAAGATCCTATGAGATTTTGAAATTTTAGTTCAAATTCAGCGCTTTGAGTTTGACACCAATCAAGCCTTTTTTGAAGATTAAAAACTTTGTTTTCCACATCATTGTTGATTTGTCGAAGATCCTCATTCTCTTTCACTAGATTCTTAATTTCTATTTGCAACATCTTTGTATCAACAGCATGATTTTTCATAAGACACTCATTACCAGATTCATAAAGTGCATTCATCAACACAGAAACAACGTCACAACTAAGAACATTTTGCAAGAGTCGATCAACTTCATTTTTCAAATATTGTTTGTGAAGATTTTGTTTATGAATTATGACGTCTTTTGCTTTGAAAATGTCCTGCATAGATACCATTTCTGTCTGTAAATCCTCTTCCCATTGAGTTGCACATTTTTTCAGATGATTGACATGAGGTAAAATTTTGTTTTGAAGAACATCTCGCTTTTCTTTCTCCATAGGAGAGAAAAAAGCGGAGACGGTGATTTTTGAGTTAAACTCAATTTCATTTTCTAAAAATTTGATGTCCTCCATAAATGTCTCAAAATATTTAAGAGTTTTAAAAGCTGTAGGCATTTCTGGATTAACATCTTCCTTTGTCAAAAAATCTGTAATTTGTGCATCTGTTTGGGACACAGAATTTACTGAAGAAGAGGTATTCATGTAGGTTTGTAACAACGTTTGTTCTGGTTTATCTTTTGGTGGCACAAATGATTTGCTTATATGAGGTCTTGCGTTGTAATCATAATCCTGTTTTGAAAAATCTCTTGCTTTTGAAGGATCTCCGATTGAAAGATTTCTTTTTGATCGACTCTCAAACTTGTTTGGACGTTCAAGATCATCAATTTCCTCATCATTACCATATATATCATCTTGCTCAAAAGTGTCATCAAACAATAATTCTGCATTGTATATCTTGGGATTTTTACTGAGTGCTTTTGAGAGATTACGTGGGTAATCACTTCCAAGGGCAAATCCGTGTCCTTTCGGATTTGGTTTTACCGTTAGTTGTTGGATTTGAGTGATGGATTCACCATTTTTATACACAATTTTTTGAAATTCTTTAATTTGTGCTTCCAAGGTGACGATATCCTCAAGATATTAATCAACACGTTTGCTGCTGGCTTGCTTTTCCTCAAGAAGTTGATTTTGAGAAGTTAAAAGCTCAGATTGAGTTTTTAACAGCTCAGAATTTAAGGAATCAATTTGTTTTTTGAATTCAAATTGATCCTTTTCTTTTTGAGAGAGAAGCTCAGCCTTAGAATCGGTTAATTCACGTACTTGGTTTTGCAAATCTTGAACTTTGACATATTCTTTTTGGAAAGCGATTTCAAAACTTTGTTCACGTTTTTCTTGTTTTTGGTATCCAGAAAGTTGTTGTTTATAGCACTCATTGTCCCGAGATAGTACTGCAATTTTGGCTTTTAAGGTCTGATTAAGTTCATTGCACTTCTCTATTCGTGATTGGGTGGACATTACTAAGGCCTGAAGCTCCAAATCTTGATTAGTCAAATGCTCATTTTGTTCAATCTGATCATGATTGTCATCTTCTATTAGATCATCAAATGAGACAACTGTTCTATCATCATCAAATGATATATCAGTGTTGATTTGATTATCTAAAAAAGATGAGAATGGTGAATCATTTTGAACATAATTTTCACTTGAGAATGAAGATGCGGAAGGTAAAGCAATCTCATGTAGTAAACATGGAGGATCAAGTACCTGAGAAAGTCCGTCAGTATCTTAGACCGGGCCTGTCTCGGACATATTCATTTCCTGCATATTTGCTATGAGCATTACAGCTGCGTTTGCCTCAAGATCTTCCATATCATCATCTGACTCTGCATTTGCCATGAAGCTTTTTTCTTTCACATTCATTAAGCTTGCTTTCTCATCCTTAAGTGCCATCAATAGAGCTTCTTTGTGATATGCACTGCCTATAGTACGAGGCTTTGGACATGCAGTAGCCATATGACCATTCCCTCCACAGTTGTAGCATGTGATTGAAGTATTTGCAATGCCTTTTGATTCCTTTCCATTCAATTGATTCCTGTTCTGATCTGCTCCCATATAATTCCTATTACCCCCAGACTGAAACCTTTGTTCTCCAGCTTGAAACCTTTGTGACCCATATCCTCCTCTGTTCCCTGAACCAAACCTTCCTGATGATCTGTTTTGAATTTCTACCCGACCATCATTAACAACTGCCTGATTCCTTGTATTTGAAGATGAGCGAAGGCGGTTGTTTGATTTGTTTGTGAATTTTCCAAATGCTTTAGCAATCAACCCAAATGCTTCATTGAGGGAATTGAAAGCATCTTCTTCTTCATCATATTCACTGTTTGTGTAAAAGTTGGAGTCAGTGTTGTTATAGGTAACCATTTGGTTGCCTGATTGTTGAGATGGGGCTTCATATGGGACAAGTTGGTTTTGAGGTTGAAAGCTTGGTTGATAAGATGAGTTTCCAAATTCCTGAGAAGGTAGAGAGAAGTTTGGTTGAGCCATTAGAGCAAGCGAGTTAGGTTGTGGTGCTTCTAAGAAACCTCCTCGTGCTGCCACTTCTTTGTCCACCTCAGATTGATGTTGTTTGAGAAAATCATAAATCAATCCATATTTGATCTCACCAATCTTCTTTGATTGCCTAACAAATGTTGCATATTTCTGCCATTTAGGACCTAGGCATCCCAGAAATTTGGAGTTGATTGCAATCCTTGGTAACTTCATGTCATGACGATCAAGGTCATTAACAACATTGGTGAAGCGGTGGTAGTATGATTTGATTGTTTCTCCTGGTTCCATAACAAAATTGTTGAATTCCATGTACAATTTAGATTCAAGGTCTTCCTGATTGAGCTCTGTTCCTTCCATCAGAAGATGCACATGCTCCCACATGTCCTTTGCAGTCTTCTGAGCATCAACACTTCGATAGATGGGATTTGGAATTCCCTGAAGGATGAATGCCATTGCCATTCCATTTGCTTCTTGTTGTAAGGCTTGTTCGGTTGTATAGCTAGAAACAGCAACAGGAGTGGATGTTTCTTCTCTTTCAGGAGTTGCTGGAACAACAATTACTGGTTCAGGAAAGGGCCCCACAGTGATGACATGCTTCAAATACGGTCCATGGGGTTTGCGGAGTTCAATGAATCGGAGAAACCTACTTGCCCACTGCACATAGTTTCCAGGTGTTAACATGGGTGGAGTATCTTGATTTCCAGCCTCATGACGAGATTGCTGACTGCTTATAGCTTCACACATCTTATGAAACCAGTGAGGTTCCCTGGATACTGAAGGATTGTTCTGAAGGTAATTTTGTTGCATTATTTGTTGTGGGGATAGTTGTGGTGGAGGAACAAATTGATGTTGTTGCACATATGCATGGTGTTGTTGATATTGGTGAGGAAATTGTTGTTGTTGTTGAGAGTATTGTTGTTGTTGAGGATATTGCTGTAGCTGGTAGTAGTAATTAAAGTGTGGTGGTTGAGACATCGTGTAGTAGCTTGAAACGGTTAAGGATCTTTAAAGGATAAAGACGGTTGTTGTTGAAAGATTAGAAATTCGATTAGTCACGTAAGAAATCCAAGAAAAAATCTGGTTCGATTAGGTAATTGTTCCTTCGATGGACACTTCGTTCGATCAGGCTGCTTGTTCGATAGGCTAGTTCGATAAGGTAAGTCCTTCGATAAGGTAAGTCCTTTGGTATGTGCTTAAACACATACCATTTCTAGACCAAAACCGGACCCAAAAAGACCAAAAACCCGACCAAAATGCCAAATATATTTGTGTTTTTGTGTTTTTACATATGCAGGCACGGATATTGAAGAAAAGGACAAAATCTAGCAAAGAACCGGAAAAAACGAGCACGAGATATGGAAGTATTATTTTTAGCCGATGCCGGGAAGAAATTATGGTCAAAAAGTCAACCGAGGTCCTCCATCTTCCAGAAGTTGTCAAATTGAGCCCTTGGATCATCTTTTAAAATATGGTAGCAATGGTCCCTAAAGTTCTCAGAAATTACATCTTAGATCCTTGTACTTATTTGCCAAAACCAAAATACCAAATCCTAAAACTTCACTACACCTTTCCCGGATTTATTATAAATCCAATCCAACAATTAACACAACCCAGCCCAAGTACCCACAGCCCATTGCCATAACCCAACCCACAACTAAATCCTAAACCCGACCCAACTTTAAACCCCGGTCAACCCTTAAATAAACTTCGGTCAAAGTTAAAAATTAAATAAACACACACACTCCACTCACACTCACCCCGCGCCCCAATTCTGCTACCACCCAATTTTACTGTTACCCCATGAACCCTAAATTCACCCCCGTACACAATTACCCAATTAAGGGTATAATTGTACTTTCTGACACATCACTGACAACAAGGGAATGACTACGTGGCGAAATGGAGGATTCTTATTGGCTAGGAGTGCGTGGCAATATTGATCCAAGGGCTGAGGACGCGCGATTGATGATCAAGAGATGATCTATGGTTGATATTTTCATCAAAGAAGCACAAGGCACACGGATTGCCAGCATGGCAGAAGGCTAGAAGCTTCCCAAGTCTCCTATAAATAGAGGGTAGATTTTATGTTGTGAGAGTTAGTTAATTTTTTAGTTAATGTTACTCTGCCGATTTTAGTTTTCTATTTTACTTATTGTAATTTCCATTTTCCAGCTTTGTACTCAATTTTCAGTATTAATATAATTCAGAATTTCATTTACAGCTTATTGTCTTATTTTTTTTTCTCATTGTTTAGTTTCAAATATTTACTTTACAAATAGCTTTAATCGTTAGTTTTTAGTTTATATCTATAAGTTTTTGTTGTTGTTTCATTTCAAATTGAAAATCAAAAAAAAAAAAAATATATATATAAAAAAAATATAGTAGTTTTAAATCTCAAATTCAGATTCTAATAGCTGTTTCTGTCTAAATATACAAGCTCCTATAGCTTTCTAGCTTGTGTGAGTCTGTGTTATTTCACTTTCCACAAAAGTAACAAAAATCTGAAAGTCAAACAAAGTCAAACACAGCTTATTTTAATAAGCTAGCTTATTTGAGGAGTAAAGGCAGCCAATAAGGTGTCCAATTGGCCTGTCAAAAGACAGGCAAGCTTAGAGTAATCCTCTGTTCAGCTGAGGGTAGTCTTGTAAGTTTTCATTTTTGCTTATTTTATAGAAACTGCTTATTGCTTATTGATTCTATCTTATTAGTTCACTAGAAGGTTAATCAGTCATAGTTTAATTGGTTTTGTGGTTATAATCAGTAGGTTATAGAATTCGATTTGCATCAGTAGGGTGTAGATGGTTTTTGGAAATTATAGAGTCTGTTGAAGCATTAAGTTTTGGTACTGTTCATTTGCATTAGTTGAAATCTGGTCTGAGCTTATTGAAGGCTGACACAGTAGTAGTTAACAGGATTGAGTCATAGGATTGAATTTTGAGGTTTTTGGATTTTGAATAACTAAGTTGGTTTGCTAAACTGTGGTGAATAAGCTCAATTAAGCTGAGCTTATTCTCTGGCATTTCTGAGTAGAAGATAGGTGGTAAAAATTGTGTTCAAGAGTTGGTTTATAGAGGTTTAGAATTGCACTAGTTTTCGTCTAGTTTCTTGCCTGCTACACCAGGGCTGTTAAGTGCAGGCCTGCATTGCTTCAGTTCTGAGCTAAATCTGTGGCTTAACCATTTGAGAATTGGATCTGATTTTTGGTGTTTATGGTAGATCACATGGTAGGCTAATAGTATATCATCTGGGATCCAGGTTAACTGCTTATTAGGTGTTTAATTTCAGGTCTGCAAATCTGCCATTAACCCTGCTTGTCTGCTGCATTTAAATCAGTCCCAACCCCCACCTGATCTGATAGCTTTTTGAATAAGCTAATCAGCTCAACTTTTGGGCATATTAGGTTCTAGGGTAGAGTTTCATATAGGCTTTGATCTAAATATCTGGGATTGACATTAACAGCTTAATAGAGTGCTTAAATCAGGTCTACAAAATAGGGTATAAGGCTGATTTCATTTTGGTTAGGGAATAAGCTATTCAGCTTATCTTCTAGCTATTTGCTTGTGCTTTTCTATTATTTTCAGTCATTTTGAGCTTCCAGTACTTAGAATTACATGTCCCTAGCTTTTCATAATTTTTGGCTTATTTGTGCTTATTTTTAGCTTATTTCCTAGTGCTTATTTCACTGTTTTAGCTTATTTAGACATAATCAGTTTCTAAAATTATTTTTCTTAAATTTCTCATTAAAAATTAAAATTACTCAAAAATTTTCAGATTTTATTAATTAGTTTTACTATTTTTAAATCATTTAAATAGTTTTAATTAGTTTTTAATTCATAAAAAAAATATTAAAAAGTCAAAAAAATATTTTTCCTTTTCCAAAATTTTTCTTTTATCAGTTTTAATTTAGGAAAATTATTTTTATATTTTTAGGTTTTAAATTTCACAAAATCATTTTTATTTACGTTTTATAATTCGTCGCGTAACGTTTTTAAATTCAAATTTTCGTTTTTAAATTCGTTTGCTTAGTTTAATTGTTACATTAGTTTAATTAAGTGTTTACTTTTATTATTTAATTGTTCGTAATATAAAATCACAAATCAATCACTCTTTTTCACTCATTCACCACACGTATTCAACACCGGAACAAAGACTCGATATTCGACCTTCGTTGGGAAACGACCCGGGGAAAACGCATACGTTGAGTTTTACCCTTGGAAAATAAAAGACTAAAAATAACAAATCAAAAAATGGCGCCGTTGCCGGGGAAGGCTTGAAAAGAGTTGGAGTTTCGCCATAAGAATCGTGTTTTGAAGATCCTTCCTCGGAAGTTTTCGTTTTCATAAAAATAAAAAAAATACAAAAATATAATAATTAAAAAACACTTTTCCTAAAGTGTTTTCACCATTAATAAACATCCTCGGTCTTCCGTTGAAGGAGGGCGGTTGTAAACCATTCCAAAATAACAACAAAAGAGATCGGAAAATTAAACGTTTCTTGGATTATTTCTTTACTACAACCTAATTACGGGGTTTAAGGAGGTCTTGACATTAAATTGCAGACCGAAGAGAGATCCATTCTTCTCTCCCGCCACGCTGCGCGTAGTTTTGAAAGAAACGAGTACGGTTGATTAACGATCACCAAAAAGAAAATAAATCTAATTTTTCTTATAAAAATATAAAAATCCAAAAATATTTTATTTTCAAATTTGTTTTTCCTTTTTGATTTTGTGTTTATTTTTGGTGTATGCACACCCGATCTTCTACTTCTCACCCTCTTCTTTCACCACTATCGAATCCCGAGAGGATTATTCGTCACAATCACCGTGTTCATTTCTCAAACGTTGAAGAAATGGCCGACGACCAAAATAATCAACACCCGCCGGTGGGTGGTGATAATCACATGCCAGCTCCCGATCTCCGAACGATGGAGGAGCTGTGCCAACCCACAATGCACGGACGTGGTGGCCCGATTTCCCCCGTCAATATTCAAGCTGCCGATTTTGGACTTAAGCACCATATGATTCAACAAGTCCAAAACTCGTGCCAATTCCATGGCTTGCCGGGTGATGATGCGAACAAGCATCTTGACAAATTCATAACCGTCACCCAAAGTATGAAACAACATGGGGTCTCCGATGACGCCCTCCGTCTATATCTCTTTCCTTATTCATTGACGCATCATGCCACCGCTTGGTTTGATCGTCTTCCCAAGAACTCCATTCGTAGTTTCGATGAAATGGTTACAAAGTTCTTGGCGAAATATTTCCCACCGTCGATGGTGACAAAATTAAGGAATGAGATTAGCAATTTCCGTCAGCTTCCCGATGAATCATTGTTTGAGGCATGGGAACGCTACAAGTTATCAATTGATCGGTGTCCGAACCACAATATGTTATTGGTCACTATTATAGATACATTCTATAACGGTTTGACTTTACGACACCGTGATACGATTAATGCTGCTGCCGGTGGTACGTTTATGAAACGTCGACCCGAAGAGTGCTATGATCTTATTGAAAACATGACCGCCCACCATAATTTTTGGGATTCCTCTGCCGAGAGGAATGAGTCAACAAAATCTAGCACTGATTCTTCTACCTCCGAGATAGCCGCTCTTTCTAAACAAATGAATGATTTGTCAACGGCTATCTTGAGAATTCATCAGAATATGAATCAAAACAACAACAATCAAGTAAATGTTGTTAATCATAGTTGTGAGACATGTGGTGGTCCTCACCAATATTTCGAGTGCCCAGCCGCCGGTGGCTACACTCAAGAGAATGTTTATGCTGCTACGGGAACCTTTAATCAGGGAGGTAACGGTTACCAACCCCAAGGTGACCGTAATTTGCTCAGCTACCGTTCTAACAATTTCCTCGGACCACCCGGTTTCCCACCAGCTCAGAATCAGCAAGTGCAAAACCGCAATTTTCAAAATAACCAAAATCAAAATCGGGGCAATCAAGGTTATCAAAACCAAGGGAATTATAACCAAGCCCCGAATCAAGGAAATTTCCAAAACCAAGGAAATCAGAATCAGGGAAATTTTCAAAACAGCAACCAAGGTTTTAATCAAAACACCCGAGGGGCAAATTTTAACAATAATCAAAATCAAGGATTTTTGCAAAACCAATCGCCCTCGGATGAGATTTTGAAACAGCTTCTCCTTCAAAGTCAACAACAACAAAAATTTAACAAAAACCAAGAAGAAACAACCAGGTTTTTGATGAAGGAAATGAATGAAATGAAAAAATCTTTAAATGATCGACCCTCGGGTTCGGGTACTACTACTCTTCCAAGCAACACGATCGCCAACCCGAGGGGCGATGCTAAGGCGATCACGACTAGGAGCGGTGTTTCATATGATGGACCCACGGCTCCGGCTACCTCTTCTTCTCTACCTCCCAAAGTAGTCGTCCGTGAGACCGAGGTGACCAAGGATACGGAACCTCCTACTAACAACGGAGGAACCGAAGACGTCCAACCTCCGGTCGTCCATCCATCTGAACCGAAAAATGTTGAACCAAAAGAAAAAGCTCCCGTTAAGACCACACTTCCATATCCTTCGAGATTAAGTGATCAAAAGCTCCGCGACAAAGCTTCGAGTCAAATGGAAAAATTCTTTCAAATATTCCAAGAATTACATTTTGATATAAGCTTTGCGGATGCTTTGCTCTTGATGCCTAAATTCACTTCCACACTCAAAGGTTTATTGAGCAATAAGGAAAAACTTTTTGAACTGGCAAAAACACCGTTGAATGAAAATTGCTCAGCGGTTCTCCTCAAGAAGCTTCCCGAAAAGCTAGGAGATCCTGGAAAATTCCTTATCCCATGTGAATTTCCGGGAATGGTTGATTGTTATGCCTTGGCCGATCTTGGTGCTAGCATCAACTTAATGCCGTTGTCAGTCTGGAAAAAGCTCTCTTTGCCCGAACTTACTCCTACTTGCATGACTCTCGAGCTTGCGGACCGTTCTATAACTCGTCCAAAAGGAATAGCCGAGGATGTCTTTGTCAAAGTGGGGAAGTTCCATTTCCCAGCGGATTTTGTCGTTGTTGATTTCGATGCTGACCCCCGAGTTCCTCTAATTCTCGGAAGATCATTTTTGAGGACCGGGCGGGCCTTGATTGACGTATACGGAGAAGAAATAACTCTGAGGGTTGATAATGAAAGAGTCACGTTTAACATCAATCAAAATTCGAAACCTCTAACCACTAAATGCGATATTGCTACGGTTAATCAAAAATCTGATTCCGTCAAAAGAATTGATCCAAAACTTTCTAGATTCGCGGTTAAGAGTGTTTCGGATAAACGTGCTGAGCTTAAAGCTATGAAAATAACCCCAGGTTCAAGCGAATGGTTTAAAAATTGTGCTGCAGAAGTAAAAAGCGTTCTTGACGACGATGATGAGCAAGGACCGGAGACTCCAACGGAAGTGATGGGAAATGCTAGCTCTAAGAGCACATCACTTGTCCCATCTCCGGAGCCAGTTTATCGTGTCGAGGTTGTTGATCCCGTTACTTCCGACTCTTCCGATCCTTCTCCTCCATTTGAGGGAAGTGATCCTATCTTGGAAGAGGTCGATGCTTATTCAATTTCGCCGGAAATTGATAATTCATGTCTTGATCCGGAGGGAGATATTCTTATTGTTGAAAAACTATTAAACCAAGAATCATCTCTTTCTCTCCCTCCGAAGGAAGTTGAAATCAATCCACCAAAGAGATTTGATGACCTTGTTCCCGAAACCTTCAATACAACTATCACCAACCCTCTGTTTGAGTTCGAATATGAGATTTCTGATAACCCAATCTTTGATATTCAGATGGAGGAGAGTGATGAGTCAACGACGGAACATGAGTTCACAGATTCTCATCAGATGATTGATTCTCTTCATGAGGAGTTCTCAGATGAACTCTCTCACTCTATGTCTCCTCCGGAATACGATCATTTCTACTTTGATCTTGAGGATGACACTAGTCTGGGGGAAGGCATTCTCAATCATGAGAATTTTCTATTTGATGATTTAATCCCGATCCTCCCTCCCGACTCATTTCTTAAAAAAACGACCTTCATCGACAAATATCTTTTTGAAGATGACGACTTCATCATGATTGTAATCATGACCTTCTTTCCCTACATCACTTATGATGTTTCTTCTCTTCTCCGTTACTCCTTCGGGAGTGAGGACAAAATCTTTAACCCCGGTATCACCATTTATGGTTATTCTCTCTAAAAATACCGTGGGTATCTCATCGGAGTGGAACTTTCGTATGCTTCAATGTTTATCCAAACATCTTGAACGAAAGTCCGATGGAGATTATTTCTTCCACATGCTCCCCCAAGGACAAATAAATTCGGGGTCGAGTCAAGCTCATGTGACTCGGTTACCAAAAACAAGCGCTTCGTGGGAGGCACCCCATGCTTATCTATCTATCCTCTTATCTTATTTCTAATAAAACATGAGGAGGTCTCCTCTTCCATATCTTGTGTTTCGTGTTTTCTGTGGTATGTCCAGGAATGCCCGATGATTGAAGACTCTCGTGCTCGTAGTTTCCTTCACGCTACTCGAGTTTCATCATTCGCTGCTTATCAGATATCCTAAATCTTATCGTTTACATCTATCTTTTGGCATAATTAATAAATGGCCTTAGGTTTATGTAGGAGAACCCTTACCTTTAAGACATTGAGGACAATGTCTCGTTTTCGTCTGGGGGGGGGGGTAATCTTGCGATTTGATTTTTGCCTTGCATTCTTGTCATTTTCTCATGCAACCCCGTTTTTCCTCAAAAATTGAAAAAAATCCAAAAAATGAGAAAAATTTAAAATTTTTTGCAAAAATATAATAAATTTTGACATTTTTGTTGACTTTCCGCTGGTGAGAGTAGGAATAAAATTCTGACTTGATCGGGCGTGTTGAGCCCTAGCTTGTCCCCTTAACCGTTTATAATCTATAAGCTTGTGCTAGTCTTTTACACAAGGAGCTAGAAAACGCGAATTCTTTTTAAGAGTTTGCAAGTTCCCGTATTTGACTTTATATATGCATGGCTTGATTATTTGGCTAAGCATTCGCGGATCTTATTATTTAAGATTTTAAATTTGCGAAGAACGAGAAATGATAGAGTTGTTCATAAGTTAGATTGCTAAACGTGGAGTAGTTGGATCTCTTTAGAGCTCATCGAAGTTATTTGTGGCTTTTTGTTCCCATAAGCTTGTTTCACAAAAAAAAATAGAAATCTAGGAATAATTAAAGCTATTTTAGTTTTGGCGATAATTAGTTTTTATTTCTTCCTTAGAGAATTCTTGCTTATGAAAGTTGGGTACACATCAAGGTACTGCCAGTGTTACGGTGTAATAGACTATTCCATCTTGCCGGCTCGCAACCGATGTTGGGATTGTTATAAAAGCCGTAGGACTTGGGGTTTGGCAAAATATATAATGAATAATGAATAATAATAATAATCCAAAGCCATAAAAAGTTTTCTGCATCTTGCCGGTTCGCAGCCGATGTTGTAGACTTCTAATAAAGGCAGAGGAAAAATTCCAAGGTCATAATAGACTATCACATCTTGCCGGTTCGCAGCCGATGTTGTGATTGTTATAAAGGGCCAAGGATTTAATAATATGTGCTTAATAATGTTAATAATGCCAAATTTCGACTCCGAGGTATCCTAATAAAGGCTTCTGTCTCTGGACTCGTAGATGAGTTGTTTCGGTCGCAAATAAAAGGGATATTCTCAAAATCGTGTTAAATCAGAGACCTTGATGTGGACCTCATTTTTGTATGCAACGGTTTTCGAGGGAAGATTTGGAAACTACTTAGCGTCTAAACTAGGTATCTTTATCGGCTTAAAAATTATCAAAACGAGAATTCGAAGAAATTCATTTCTCACCAAAAATAAAATAAATAGAGGAAAATAGGAATTTGGGAACAAGGAGTCCACAATTAGCTTTCTGAGTAGTGTTGGCAATCTAACTTGTAAATGACAATGATTTCGTTTTTAAGCTTAGTTTGGGGATTTGTGAAAAATCGGGGACGATGAATTTTATCCGTATGGTCACTTCTTTATGAGTTGTGTTTCCTACTCGAAGATCCTAAAAGTTATCGAAAGATAATGATTGTCAACAAAAGACGTCACATGAATAATGAGAAAAATATAAAAATATAAAAATAGAATAAAAGGAAAAATGGGGAGTTTTTAGAACTTAAGATTTCTTGATCTCTCTTTTGAAAATTTTGCTACTTCTCAAAGTTAGTAAAAAGAGATTGGAAATTTTCGGTTATAAAAACGTGTTTTTATAACATTGCATGAGGACATTGCAATATCTTAGTCTGGGGGAATTTTGGTATGTGCTTAAACACATACCATTTCTAGACCAAAACCGGACCCAAAAAGACCAAAAACCCGACCAAAATGCCAAATATATTGTGTTTTTGTGTTTTTACATATGCAGGCACGGATATTGAAGAAAAGGACAAAATCTAGCAAAGAACCGGAAAAACGAGCACGAGATATGGAAGTATTATTTTTAGCCGATGCCGGGAAGAAATTATGGTCAAAAAGTCAACCGAGGTCCTCCATCTTCCAGAAGTTGTCAAATTGAGCCCTTGGATCATCTTTTAAAATATGGTAGCAATGGTCCCTAAAGTTCTCAGAAATTACATCTTAGATCCTTGTACTTATTTGCCAAAACCAAAATACCAAATCCTAAAACTTCACTACACCTTTCCCGGATTTATTATAAATCCAATCCAACAATTAACACAACCCAGCCCAAGTACCCACAGCCCATTGCCATAACCCAACCCACAACTAAATCCTAAACCCGACCCAACTTTAAACCCCGGTCAACCCTTAAATAAACTTCGGTCAAAGTTAAAAATTAAATAAACACACACACTCCACTCACACTCACCCCGCGCCCCAATTCTGCTACCACCTAATTTTACTGTTACCCCATGAACCCTAAATTCACCCCCGTACACAATTACCCAATTAAGGGTATAATTGTACTTTCTGACACATCACTGACAACAAGGGAATGACTACGTGGCGAAATGGAGGATTCTTATTGGCTAGGAGTGCGTGGCAATATTGATCCAAGGGCTGAGGACGCGCGATTGATGATCAAGAGATGATCTATGGTTGATATTTTCATCAAAGAAGCACAAGGCACACGGATTGCCAGCATGGCAGAAGGCTAGAAGCTTCCCAAGTCTCCTATAAATAGAGGGTAGATTTTCTGTTGGGAGTTAGTTAATTTTTTTAGTTAATGTTACTCTGCCGATTTTAGTTTTCTATTTTACTTATTGTAATTTCCATTTTCCAGCTTTGTACTCAATTTTCAGTATTAATATAATTCAGAATTTCATTTACAGCTTATTGTCTTATTTTTTTTTCTCATTGTTTAGTTTCAAATATTTACTTTACAAATAGCTTTAATCATTAGTTTTTAGTTTATATCTATAAGTTTTTGTTGTTGTTTCATTTCAAATTGAAAATCAAAAAAAAAAAATATATATATATATATATATATATATATATATATATATATATATATATATATATATATATATATATATATAATATAGTAGTTTTAAATCTCAAATTCAGATTCTAATAGCTGTTTCTGTCTAAATATACAAGCTCCTATAGCTTTCTAGCTTGTGTGAGTCTGTGTTATTTCACTTTCCACAAAAGTAACAAAAATCTGAAAGTCAAACAAAGTCAAACACAGCTTATTTTAATAAGCTAGCTTATTTGAGGAGTAAAGGCAGCCAATAAGGTGTCCAATTGGCCTGTCAAAAGACAGGCAAGCTTAGAGTAATCCTCTGTTCAGCTGAGGGTAGTCTTGTAAGTTTTTATTTTTGCTTATTTTATAGAAACTGCTTATTGCTTATTGATTCTATCTTAATTAGTTCACTAGAAGGTTAATCAGTCATAGTTTAATTGGTTTTGTGGTTATAATCAGTAGGTTATATAATTTGATTTGCATCAGTAGGGTGTAGATGGTGTTTTTGGAAATTATAGAGTCTGTTGAAGCATTAAGTTTTGGTACTGTTCATTTGCATTAGTTGAAATCTGGTCTGAGCTTATTGAAGGCTGACACAGTAGTAGTTAACAGGATTGAGTCATAGGATTGAATTTTGAGGTTTTTGGATTTTGAATAACTAAGTTGGTTTGCTAAACTGTGGTGAATAAGCTCAATTAAGCTGAGCTTATTCTCTGGCATTTCTGAGTAGAAGATAGGTGGTAAAAATTGTGTTCAAGAGTTGGTTTATAGAGGTTTAGAATTGCACTAGTTTTCGTCTAGTTTCTTGCCTGCTACACCAGGGCTGTTAAGTGCAGGCCTGCATTGCTTCAGTTCTGAGCTAAATCTGTGGCTTAACCATTTGAGAATTGGATCTGATTTTTGGTGTTTATGGTAGATCACATGGTAGGCTAATAGTATATCATCTGGGATCCAGGTTAACTGCTTATTAGGTGTTTAATTTCAGGTCTGCAAATCTGCCATTAACCCTGCTTGTCTGCTGCATTTAAATCAGTCCCAACCCCCACCTGATCTGATAGCTTTTTGAATAAGCTAATCAGCTCAACTTTTGGGCATATTAGGTTCTAGGGTAGAGTTTCATATAGGCTTTGATCTAAATATCTGGGATTGACATTAACAGCTTAATAGAGTGCTTAAATCAGGTCTACAAAATAGGGTATAAGGCTGATTTCATTTTGGTTAGGGAATAAGCTATTCAGCTTATCTTCTAGCTATTTGCTTGTGCTTTTCTATTATTTTCAGTCATTTTGAGCTTCCAGTACTTAGAATTACATGTCCCTAGCTTTTCATAATTTTTGGCTTATTTGTGCTTATTTTTAGCTTATTTCCTAGTGCTTATTTCACTGTTTTAGCTTATTTAGACATAATCAGTTTCTAAAATTATTTTTCTTAAATTTCTCATTAAAAATTAAAATTACTCAAAAATTTTCAGATTTTATTAATTAGTTTTACTATTTTTAAATCATTTAAATAGTTTTAATTAGTTTTTAATTCATAAAAAAAATATTAAAAAGTCAAAAAAATATTTTTCCTTTTCCAAAATTTTTCTTTTATCAGTTTTAATTTAGGAAAATTATTTTTATATTTTTAGGTTTTAAATTTCACAAAATCATTTTTATTTACGTTTTATAATTCGTCGCGTAACGTTTTTAAATTCAAATTTTCGTTTTTAAATTCGTTTGCTTAGTTTAATTGTTACATTAGTTTAATTAAGTGTTTACTTTTATTATTTAATTGTTCGTAATATAAAATCACAAATCAATCACTCTTTTTCACTCATTCACCACACGTATTCAACACCGGAACAAAGACTCGATATTCGACCTTCGTTGGGAAACGACCCGGGGAAAACGCATACGTTGAGTTTTACCCTTGGAAAATAAAAGACTAAAAATAACAAATCAAAAAATGGCGCCGTTGCCGGGGAAGGCTTGAAAAGAGTTGGAGTTTCGCCATAAGAATCGTGTTTTGAAGATCCTTCCTCGGAAGTTTTCGTTTTCATAAAAATAAAAAAAATACAAAAATATAATAATTAAAAAACACTTTTCCTAAAGTGTTTTCACCATTAATAAACATCCTCGGTCTTCCGTTGAAGGAGGGCGGTTGTAAACCATTCCAAAATAACAACAAAAGAGATCGGAAAATTAAACGTTTCTTGGATTATTTCTTTACTACAACCTAATTACGGGGTTTAAGGAGGTCTTGACATTAAATTGCATACCGAAGAGAGATCCATTCTTCTCTCCCGCCACGCTGCGCGTAGTTTTGAAAGAAACGAGTACGGTTGATTAACGATCACCAAAAAGAAAATAAATCTAATTTTTCTTTATAAAATATAAAAATCCAAAAATATTTTATTTTCAAATTTGTTTTTCCTTTTTGATTATTTTTTGTGTATGCACACCCGATCTTCTACTTCTCACCCTCTTCTTTCACCACTATCGAATCCCGAGAGGATTATTCGTCACAATCACCGTGTTCATTTCTCAAACGTTGAAGAAATGGCCGACGACCAAAATAATCAACACCCGCCGGTGGGTGGTGATAATCACATGCCAGCTCCCGATCTCCGAACGATGGAGGAGCTGTGCCAACCCACAATGCACGGACGTGGTGGCCCGATTTCCCCCGTCAATATTCAAGCCGCCGATTTTGGACTTAAGCACCATATGATTCAACAAGTCCAAAACTCGTGCCAATTCCATGGCTTGCCGGGTGATGATGCGAACAAGCATCTTGATAAATTCATAACCGTCACCCAAAGTATGAAACAACATGGGGTCTCCGATGACGCCCTCCGTCTATATCTCTTTCCTTATTCATTGACGCATCATGCCACCGCTTGGTTTGATCGTCTTCCCAAGAACTCCATTCGTAGTTTCGATGAAATGGTTACAAAGTTCTTGGCGAAATATTTCCCACCGTCGATGGTGACGAAATTAAGGAATGAGATTAGCAATTTCCGTCAGCTTCCCGATGAATCATTGTTTGAGGCATGGGAACGCTACAAGTTATCAATTGATCGGTGTCCGAACCACAATATGTTATTGGTCACTATTATAGATACATTCTATAACGGTTTGACTTTACGACACCGTGATACGATTAATGCTGCTGCCGGTGGTACGTTTATGAAACGTCGACCCGAAGAGTGCTATGATCTTATTGAAAACATGACCGCCCACCATAATTTTTGGGATTCCTCTGCCGAGAGGAATGAGTCAACAAAATCTAGCACTGATTCTTCTACCTCCGAGATAGCCGCTCTTTCTAAACAAATGAATGATTTGTCAACGGCTATCTTGAGAATTCATCAGAATATGAATCAAAACAACAACAATCAAGTAAATGTTGTTAATCATAGTTGTGAGACATGTGGTGGTCCTCACCAATATTTCGAGTGCCCAGCCGCCGGTGGCTACACTCAAGAGAATGTTTATGCTGCTACGGGAACCTTTAATCAGGGAGGTAACGGTTACCAACCCCAAGGTGACCGTAATTTGCTCAGCTACCGTTCTAACAATTTCCTCGGACCACCCGGTTTCCCACCAGCTCAGAATCAGCAAGTGCAAAACCGCAATTTTCAAAATAACCAAAATCAAAATCGGGGCAATCAAGGTTATCAAAACCAAGGGAATTATAACCAAGCCCCGAATCAAGGAAATTTCCAAAACCAAGGAAATCAGAATCAGGGAAATTTTCAAAACAGCAACCAAGGTTTTAATCAAAACACCCGAGGGGCAAATTTTAACAATAATCAAAATCAAGGATTTTTGCAAAACCAATCGCCCTCGGATGAGATTTTGAAACAGCTTCTCCTTCAAAGTCAACAACAACAAAAATTTAACAAAAACCAAGAAGAAACAACCAGGTTTTTGATGAAGGAAATGAATGAAATGAAAAAATCTTTAAATGATCGACCCTCGGGTTCGGGTACTACTACTCTTCCAAGCAACACGATCGCCAACCCGAGGGGCGATGCTAAGGCGATCACGACTAGGAGCGGTGTTTCATATGATGGACCCACGGCTCCGGCTACCTCTTCTTCTCTACCTCCCAAAGTAGTCGTCCGTGAGACCGAGGTGACCAAGGATACGGAACCTCCTACTAACAACGGAGGAACCGAAGACGTCCAACCTCCGGTCGTCCATCCATCTGAACCGAAAAATGTTGAACCAAAAGAAAAAGCTCCCGTTAAGACCACACTTCCATATCCTTCGAGATTAAGTGATCAAAAGCTCCGCGACAAAGCTTCGAGTCAAATGGAAAAATTCTTTCAAATATTCCAAGAATTACATTTTGATATAAGCTTCGCGGATGCTTTGCTCTTGATGCCTAAATTCACTTCCACACTCAAAGGTTTATTGAGCAATAAGGAAAAACTTTTTGAACTGGCAAAAACACCGTTGAATGAAAATTGCTCAGCGGTTCTCCTCAAGAAGCTTCCCGAAAAGCTAGGAGATCCCGGAAAATTCCTTATCCCATGTGAATTTCCGGGAATGGTTGATTGTTATGCCTTGGCCGATCTTGGTGCTAGCATCAACTTAATGCCGTTGTCAGTCTGGAAAAAGCTCTCTTTGCCCGAACTTACTCCTACTTGCATGACTCTCGAGCTTGCGGACCGTTCTATAACTCGTCCAAAAGGAATAGCCGAGGATGTCTTTGTCAAAGTGGGGAAGTTCCATTTCCCAGCGGATTTTGTCGTTGTTGATTTCGATGCTGACCCCCGAGTTCCTCTAATTCTCGGAAGATCATTTTTGAGGACCGGGCGGGCCTTGATTGACGTATACGGAGAAGAAATAACTCTGAGGGTTGATAATGAAAGAGTCACGTTTAACATCAATAAAAATTCGAAACCTCTAACCACTAAATGCGATATTGCTACGGTTAATCAAAAATCTGATTCCGTCAAAAGAATTGATCCAAAACTTTCTAGATTCGCGGTTAAGAGTGTTTCGGATAAACGTGCTGAGCTTAAAGCTATGAAAATAACCCCAGGTTCAAGCGAATGGTTTAAAAATTGTGCTGCAGAAGTAAAAAGCGTTCTTGACGACGATGATGAGCAAGGACCGGAGACTCCAACGGAAGTGATGGGAAATGCTAGCTCTAAGAGCACATCACTTGTCCCATCTCCGGAGCCAGTTTATCGTGTCGAGGTTGTTGATCCCGTTACTTCCGACTCTTCCGATCCTTCTCCTCCATTTGAGGGAAGTGATCCTATCTTGGAAGAGGTCGATGCTTATTCAATTTCGCCGGAAATTGATAATTCATGTCTTGATCCGGAGGGAGATATTCTTATTGTTGAAAAACTATTAAACCAAGAATCATCTCTTTCTCTCCCTCCGAAGGAAGTTGAAATCAATCCACCAAAGAGATTTGATGACCTTGTTCCCGAAACCTTCAATACAACTATCACCAACCCTCTGTTTGAGTTCGAATATGAGATTTCTGATAACCCAATCTTTGATATTCAGATGGAGGAGAGTGATGAGTCAACGACGGAACATGAGTTCACAGATTCTCATCAGATGATTGATTCTCTTCATGAGGAGTTCTCAGATGAACTCTCTCACTCTATGTCTCCTCCGGAATACGATCATTTCTACTTTGATCTTGAGGATGACACTAGTCTGGGGGAAGGCATTCTCAATCATGAGAATTTTCTATTTGATGATTTAATCCCGATCCTCCCTCCCGACTCATTTCTTAAAAAAACGACCTTCATCGACAAATATCTTTTTGAAGATGACGACTTCATCATGATTGTAATCATGACCTTCTTTCCCTACATCACTTATGATGTTTCTTCTCTTCTCCGTTACTCCTTCGGGAGTGAGGACGAAATCTTTAACCCCGGTATCACCATTTATGGTTATTCTCTCTAAAAATACCGTGGGTATCTCATCGGAGTGGAACTTTCGTATGCTTCAATGTTTATCCAAACATCTTGAACGAAAGTCCGATGGAGATTATTTCTTCCACATGCTCCCCCAAGGACAAATAAATTCGGGGTCGAGTCAAGCTCATGTGACTCGGTTACCAAAAACAAGCGCTTCGTGGGAGGCACCCCATGCTTATCTATCTATCCTCTTATCTTATTTCTAATAAAACATGAGGAGGTCTCCTCTTCCATATCTTGTGTTTCGTGTTTTCTGTGGTATGTCCAGGAATGCCCGATGATTGAAGACTCTCGTGCTCGTAGTTTCCTTCACGCTACTCGAGTTTCATCATTCGCTGCTTATCAGATATCCTAAATCTTATCGTTTACATCTATCTTTTGGCATAATTAATAAATGGCCTTAGGTTTATGTAGGAGAACCCTTACCTTTAAGACATTGAGGACAATGTCTCGTTTTCGTCTGGGGGGGGGGTAATCTTGCGATTTGATTTTTGCCTTGCATTCTTGTCATTTTCTCATGCAACCCCGTTTTTCCTCAAAAATTGAAAAAAATCCAAAAAATGAGAAAAATTTAAAATTTTTTGCAAAAATATAATAAATTTTGACATTTTTGTTGACTTTCCGCTGGTGAGAGTAGGAATAAAATTCTGACTTGATCGGGCGTGTTGAGCCCTAGCTTGTCCCCTTAACCGTTTATAATCTATAAGCTTGTGCTAGTCTTTTACACAAGGAGCTAGAAAACGCGAATTCTTTTTAAGAGTTTGCAAGTTCCCGTATTTGACTTTATATATGCATGGCTTGATTATTTGGCTAAGCATTCGCGGATCTTATTATTTAAGATTTTAAATTTGCGAAGAACGAGAAATGATAGAGTTGTTCATAAGTTAGATTGCTAAACGTGGAGTAGTTGGATCTCTTTAGAGCTCATCGAAGTTATTTGTGGCTTTTTGTTCCCATAAGCTTGTTTCACAAAAAAAAATAGAAATCTAGGAATAATTAAAGCTATTTTAGTTTTGGCGATAATTAGTTTTTATTTCTTCCTTAGAGAATTCTTGCTTATGAAAGTTGGGTACACATCAAGGTACTGCCAGTGTTACGGTGTAATAGACTATTCCATCTTGCCGGCTCGCAACCGATGTTGGGATTGTTATAAAAGCCGTAGGACTTGGGGTTTGGCAAAATATATAATGAATAATGAATAATAATAATAATCCAAAGCCATAAAAAGTTTTCTGCATCTTGCCGGTTCGCAGCCGATGTTGTAGACTTCTAATAAAGGCAGAGGAAAAATTCCAAGGTCATAATAGACTATCACATCTTGCCGGTTCGCAGCCGATGTTGTGATTGTTATAAAGGGCCAAGGATTTAATAATATGTGCTTAATAATGTTAATAATGCCAAATTTCGACTCCGAGGTATCCTAATAAAGGCTTCTGTCTCTGGACTCGTAGATGAGTTGTTTCGGTCGCAAATAAAAGGGATATTCTCAAAATCGTGTTAAATCAGAGACCTTGATGTGGACCTCATTTTTGTATGCAACGGTTTTCGAGGGAAGATTTGGAAACTACTTAGCGTCTAAACTAGGTATCTTTATCGGCTTAAAAATTATCAAAACGAGAATTCGAAGAAATTCATTTCTCACCAAAAATAAAATAAATAGAGGAAAATAGGAATTTGGGAACAAGGAGTCCACAATTAGCTTTCTGAGTAGTGTTGGCAATCTAACTTGTAAATGACAATGATTTCGTTTTTAAGCTTAGTTTGGGGATTTGTGAAAAATCGGGGACGATGAATTTTATCCGTATGGTCACTTCTTTATGAGTTGTGTTTCCGACTCGAAGATCCTAAAAGTTATCGAAAGATAATGATTGTCAACAAAAGACGTCACATGAATAATGAGAAAAATATAAAAATATAAAAATAGAATAAAAGGAAAAATGGGGAGTTTTTAGAACTTAAGATTTCTTGATCTCTCTTTTGAAAATTTTGCTACTTCTCAAAGTTAGTAAAAAGAGATTGGAAATTTTCGGTTATAAAAACGTGTTTTTATAACATTGCATGAGGACATTGCAATATCTTAGTCTGGGGGAATTTTGGTATGTGCTTAAACACATACCATTTCTAGACCAAAACCGGACCCAAAAAGACCAAAAACCCGACCAAAATGCCAAATATATTGTGTTTTTGTGTTTTTACATATGCAGGCACGGATATTGAAGAAAAGGACAAAATCTAGCAAAGAACCGGAAAAACGAGCACGAGATATGGAAGTATTATTTTTAGCCGATGCCGGGAAGAAATTATGGTCAAAAAGTCAACCGAGGTCCTCCATCTTCCAGAAGTTGTCAAATTGAGCCCTTGGATCATCTTTTAAAATATGGTAGCAATGGTCCCTAAAGTTCTCAGAAATTACATCTTAGATCCTTGTACTTATTTGCCAAAACCAAAATACCAAATCCTAAAACTTCACTACACCTTTCCCGGATTTATTATAAATCCAATCCAACAATTAACACAACCCAGCCCAAGTACCCACAGCCCATTGCCATAACCCAACCCACAACTAAATCCTAAACCCGACCCAACTTTAAACCCCGGTCAACCCTTAAATAAACTTCGGTCAAAGTTAAAAATTAAATAAACACACACACTCCACTCACACTCACCCCGCGCCCCAATTCTGCTACCACCCAATTTTACTGTTACCCCATGAACCCTAAATTCACCCCCGTACACAATTACCCAATTAAGGGTATAATTGTACTTTCTGACACATCACTGACAACAAGGGAATGACTACGTGGCGAAATGGAGGATTCTTATTGGCTAGGAGTGCGTGGCAATATTGATCCAAGGGCTGAGGATGCGCGATTGATGATCAAGAGATGATCTATGGTTGATATTTTCATCAAAGAAGCACAAGGCACACGGATTGCCAGCATGGCAGAAGGCTAGAAGCTTCCCAAGTCTCCTATAAATAGAGGGTAGATTTTCTGTTGGGAGTTAGTTAATTTTTTTAGTTAATGTTACTCTGCCGATTTTAGTTTTCTATTTTACTTATTGTAATTTCCATTTTCCAGCTTTGTACTCAATTTTCAGTATTAATATAATTCAGAATTTCATTTACAGCTTATTGTCTTATTTTTTTTTCTCATTGTTTAGTTTCAAATATTTACTTTACAAATAGCTTTAATCATTAGTTTTTAGTTTATATCTATAAGCTTTTGTTGTTGTTTCATTTCAAATTGAAAATCAAAAAAAAAAAAAAAATATATATATATATATATATATATATATATATATATATATAAAAAATATAGTAGTTTTAAATCTCAAATTCAGATTCTAATAGCTGTTTCTGTCTAAATATACAAGCTCCTATAGCTTTCTAGCTTGTGTGAGTCTGTGTTATTTCACTTTCCACAAAAGTAACAAAAATCTGAAAGTCAAACAAAGTCAAACACAGCTTATTTTAATAAGCTAGCTTATTTGAGGAGTAAAGGCAGCCAATAAGGTGTCCAATTGGCCTGTCAAAAGACAGGCAAGCTTAGAGTAATCCTCTGTTCAGCTGAGGGTAGTCTTGTAAGTTTTTATTTTTGCTTATTTTATAGAAACTGCTTATTGCTTATTGATTCTATCTTAATTAGTTCACTAGAAGGTTAATCAGTCATAGTTTAATTGGTTTTGTGGTTATAATCAGTAGGTTATAGAATTCGATTTGCATCAGTAGGGTGTAGATGGTTTTTGGAAATTATAGAGTCTGTTGAAGCATTAAGTTTTGGTACTGTTCATTTGCATTAGTTGAAATCTGGTCTGAGCTTATTGAAGGCTGACACAGTAGTAGTTAACAGGATTGAGTCATAGGATTGAATTTTGAGGTTTTTGGATTTTGAATAACTAAGTTGGTTTGCTAAACTGTGGTGAATAAGCTCAATTAAGCTGAGCTTATTCTCTGGCATTTCTGAGTAGAAGATAGGTGGTAAAAATTGTGTTCAAGAGTTGGTTTATAGAGGTTTAGAATTGCACTAGTTTTCGTCTAGTTTCTTGCCTGCTACACCAGGGCTGTTAAGTGCAGGCCTGCATTGCTTCAGTTCTGAGCTAAATCTGTGGCTTAACCATTTGAGAATTGGATCTGATTTTTGGTGTTTATGGTAGATCACATGGTAGGCTAATAGTATATCATCTGGGATCCAGGTTAACTGCTTATTAGGTGTTTAATTTCAGGTCTGCAAATCTGCCATTAACCCTGCTTGTCTGCTGCATTTAAATCAGTCCCAACCCCCACCTGATCTGATAGCTTTTTGAATAAGCTAATCAGCTCAACTTTTGGGCATATTAGGTTCTAGGGTAGATTTTCATATAGGCTTTGATCTAAATATCTGGGATTGACATTAACAGCTTAATAGAGTGCTTAAATCAGGTCTACAAAATAGGGTATAAGGCTGATTTCATTTTGGTTAGGGAATAAGCTATTCAGCTTATCTTCTAGCTATTTGCTTGTGCTTTTCTATTATTTTCAGTCATTTTGAGCTTCCAGTACTTAGAATTACATGTCCCTAGCTTTTCATAATTTTTGGCTTATTTGTGCTTATTTTTAGCTTATTTCCTAGTGCTTATTTCACTATTTTAGCTTATTTAGACATAATCAGTTTCTAAAATTATTTTTCTTAAATTTCTCATTAAAAATTAAAATTACTCAAAAATTTTCAGATTTTATTAATTAGTTTTACTATTTTTAAATCATTTAAATAGTTTTAATTAGTTTTTAATTCATAAAAAAAATATTAAAAAGTCAAAAAAATATTTTTCCTTTTCCAAAATTTTTCTTTTATCAGTTTTAATTTAGGAAAATTATTTTTATATTTTTAGGTTTTAAATTTCACAAAATCATTTTTATTTACGTTTTATAATTCGTCGCGTAACGTTTTTAAATTCAAATTTTCGTTTTTAAATTCGTTTGCTTAGTTTAATTGTTACATTAGTTTAATTAAGTGTTTACTTTTATTATTTAATTGTTCGTAATATAAAATCACAAATCAATCACTCTTTTTCACTCATTCACCACACGTATTCAACACCGGAACAAAGACTCGATATTCGACCTTCGTTGGGAAACGACCCGGGGAAAACGCATACGTTGAGTTTTACCCTTGGAAAATAAAAGACTAAAAATAACAAATCATCCTTCGATAAACTTGTTCCTTCGATAAGCTTGGTCCTTCGATAAACTTGTTCCTTCGATAAGCTTGGTCCTTCGATTAGGTAGGTTCGTTCGATAGAGTGGCTCGTTCGATCAGTTTTGATTGTTCGATCAAAGTTGTTTGTTCGATCAGATTTGATTGTTCGATCAAATGTGAGGGTTCGATTAAGTTTGCTCGTTCGATCAAAATGCTCGTTCGATCAACTTGTTCGTTCGATCAATTGGAAGATTATGTCTAACTCGACTACCCTTTTGCTCGTTCGATTGATGTTGTTTCCTTCGATGACCTTGCTCGTTCGACTGACTTGCTCCTTCGATAACCTTGCTCGTTCGACTGACTTGCTCCTTCGATAACCTTGCACGTTCGACCACACAAAACCTCGTTCGACTAAAAACAAATTTGATGAAACAGTAAGATGTCTGATGACTCTAAATACACGGATTTCTTAATTTTTTGCGTAAATCTAATCTTTTAACAACCTAAATTACCCCTAGGCGAATGATACCATTTGATGTTTTACACTTTTATTAATTAAGCTACAATAATTAACTACTAATTACCTACTAGATCTAGAGAGAGAGAGAAAGCTAGAGAGAGAAAGAGATGGAAGGGAGATGATTTCACACACTTAGTAACAATAATTCTAATTTCATCAACCAACAACCCTTTCCCTAAGGAGGAAAGGGGTATTTATAGTTTTACATGGTAGAGGGCATGATGCCCTAATTACACTAACAATACTTAATAAAACAAAACAGAATAAATAAACGACACAGCCCATGGGCCTTCTACACGGGCTGGGCCTAATAACAAACCTAAAGGCCTGAGCAACCTTAATACAACATGATCAATACTTGAATAATACAAAACTGTTTCCCAACAAGTGTTGTCCGATATCGCAAATGGTTGTGTCGTCCGATATCGCAATTGCTCAAAGATCTCGGATAGGCTGTGATTTGCGATAACTCTGCTCAAGCCCAATTGCGATAATTTTATCGCAATTTGATTTGCGATAATTCTGCCAAACTTTGAATTGCGATAAATCTGCTCAAGCTTGAATTGCGATAAAAATGCCGAATTGCGATAAAACGCTGAAGGACTGGAATTGTGATAAAACGACTGCAGACACCAATTTCGATAAACTGCAGTTTTCTACCAACTTTTTGTCCTTTTGCCTTACTAACCCACTGTCACTCCCATACTTCTTTCATGTCTTTTCTTCAACAACTCACCAACTTTTACTAACTTCCACTATCTCCTTTCAATCAAATCTATCACTAATCAATCCAAAAACACAAATCTTATACAAGATTTTTTTGTGATTATCGATCAAAGAACCAAGAACAAACACAAGATCTATTCTTCCTAACTAAGATTTGAGTGAAGAACTAGCAAAGCTTCATGAACCAAGTCGACATAGCACAAAACAAACACAACTTTATCCTTAATTTTTTGTGTGGATCGAATAGAATAAAAACACAAAGTGTAATTTTTCTAATGAAAGAAAAATAACAATGGGTGTTTTAATCTTTAGGATCAAGCACAAAAATAAAGATACTCCTACCTTGAAGCTAGGCTTTGATACCACTTATAATGCTCGACTTCTCTTGAAGATGAACCGAACCACTTCCTTTATCACACAAGACTCACGACAAGACAAGGATGACTCACAAACACAAGTTAAGAACAAGAAGAGTAGTGTGGATCATATGGAAAAACTATGGTCGAATGTATATTATCTTGAGAAGAAAATAATACAAAGAACAATGGGAAACACACACACACTCTCTTTCTACAATATGAGACATAAGAGATAATGTGAGAGTGTGTGTGGTTTTGATGTGTCGACAGCCATCAAGCAAGGCTTGATGGGCTTTACATTTGGACCTAAAGTGGGCTAAAATATTGCACTACACTTATAACTTAAGATGCTATCAATACTAATGCTACTAGCCCACTAAACTTAATACATATTATACATGACACTTTGGTTCTAAATAGCAAATAACCATCACTTCCTAAATAGCATAAATTAAATGCTAACAATTTTAGCTTGTGTTACTTGCCCTATTCGACTTGAATAAGTCGTTTCCCATTAAACCCTTATTAGGGTTTATACCTTGTCCTTGGAGTACACGATTCCTTGTTCTTGCCAGGAATCAAAAGGTACGCATCACTTTTAATTTAGTTAATTAATTATATGTTATTGTAGATCCAATCCGCTGTGCATGCTTTGATGTTTATTAGTTTATAGATTTATGATTCTAATATTCCAACAGTGGCATCATGAGCCCGTTTTTAACATGTAATTAATTACTAAAAACCTTAAAATTGAATCTTGTTTGAAAGATAACATGCAATCATGATTGTTCTAGGGTTTTAATTTTCAAACCCTAATTTTTTTATTTGGGTCGACACCCATATTTAATTTTTTAGGGTTTTAGTTTTTGTAGAAAACTTGTAGAAACCCTAGGATTGCATGCAATTTTAAGGATTAATTAATGAATACCTTATGTGATGTCATTAATTAAAGATTGTGTACTATATAGGCTTGTAAATATGTGATACATGATTTTAAGTGCTATATGAGATCCATGACAAAATCTTGCATGTTTTGTCATGGAATGTTATGTGTTTAATTTGCTACATGTTTTAAGATAAATCTAAAATTAGGGAAGACCCTAATTAAATATATTAATTAATTGGTTATGTGCAATGTGGTTTCTAGTTAATTAAAACTTACGCGGCCAAGTTATTTGGCGTCTGTGGTCCATTGGGTACAATGAGCTCGAAAACCAATGGGAGTTTTATTGATTAGATACATTATAAATTCACATAGAAAATTAATAGGATTTATCAAAAAGGTTTGCATGTAGCTATATGATATTGTTAATGATCATATATGTGTTATTGAGTGTTTATTTATTTTTTCAATTACTTGTTCTTTGTGTTTAATTATGATGGATTGTAACATCAAAGAGGGTAATTTTTTTGAATAAAAAATAAATGAACCTAATAACTATGAAACCTTTGTAGTAAAATATTTAATTGTCAAGTCTTATGTGCCGATAGTGGTTCGCTTCGCACGGTAATTTGCTCCCAGGCGAGACTAGCAATTAATAATTTACTACATAAATTGTTTTAAGCTTTAAATCTTAAAGTTTTAATTGATTGATGCGACTGTACAAAAGTGGTCGAAGCGGCAGACCTATTATTGACAAACTATAAAGTGGGTATAAGGAGGCCTGACATTAAATTGTCATCCGAAAGGGGCACGTTTTTAATTAGCTTCGGCGGACGTTTGCCCCTCCGCTCGCCTGTGAGTCAATAATAGACTTACCAAGTACACCATGAAAAAGTACGAAGCATCTTAAGGCAATGTTGTAAGTTTCTCAACGCTGTTGGGAATTATATTTTCATAGATTTGATGATACAAAACAAGAAGAATGAAACATAAGGATTACTGAAATGATAAGCAAAATACACTGAGCAGTTGGAACTGCTAGTGCAAACAGTTGGAACTACTAGTGCAAATAAGGCAACAGTTAGAACTGCTAGTGCAATAGTTAGAACTGCTAGGCAACAGTTAGAACTGCTAGTGCAACAGTTAGTACTGCTAGTGCAAATGAAGCTGCTGCTGATAAGTGAGTCATACTACTGCTGGATGGATAAGGATGAAGAAGATATTTTGTATTTGAGTCAAGTATATCAAATAGATAATATCTAGATATGTTTTCAGTCAACAAATTGTAAAAGATACATGTTGTATCTTATTGACTGACATACACAAGCAAGTAGTAGACAAGTCTTATCAACTTTGAAATGATCTCCTTTGTAGTATAAAAGGGAGATCATACCCCTTAGATAAAAGTGTGATTTACAAAGACTCTAAAAGAGTGCTTAGAACTAAAACACCAAGTGTGTTCAAATGTAATCACCAAGAAAGAGTGTGTGTGGGAACATTAGACATGGGGTCTAATGTTGTTTAGTTTTGTTAAGCCTCAAGGTAATCAAGGTTTTCCTTGATCCCTGTTATTGTTGTAGAGTAACCGTGCTATATTTGATCACATAGCATTGGGGCTGTGTTTAATAACAAAGAGAAAGTTTGGCAAAACCATGTTGTGATAGTATTGTTTCTTTCATAGAATATTCCGTCAATATTATCATCATGCTTTTCATAGTAAATCCTAGATCAAAGGTGTAACAACCTAGAGTCCATAAACGATCACGTAACTTATTTTAGTAGATGTGAGTCGGTCTAAAATAAGTTCTCACAATTGGTATCAAAGCAAGGCTGATATAGTTGTTTTTAGAAGAAACAGAAATGGATGTACAAGATGTTCAAACCAATGTTGCTGCAAAGTTGCCCATGATCAAACCGAATGAGTTTGAGTTATGGAGGATGAGAGTTGAGCAATATTTTATGGTTCAAGATTATGCTTTTTGGGACATAATTCAGTATGGTGATTCCTTCACTCTAGGCTATTCAGATGTTCTTGTTGAAGGGAAAACAGTTAGAAAAAGAAATACTGGACCAGTTTCAAATGAAGAAAAGATACAAAAGAGAAATGATCAGAAAGCAAGAAACTTGTTGCTTATGACCATTCCTGGTGAGCAGATGCTATATTTTAGCAAATATCTTGATGCAAAAACTCTTTTTGAAGAGATTTGTGCATGGTTTGGTGGCAATGAAACTACCAAAAAGACACAGAAGACATTGTTGAAGCAACAATTTGAAAACTTTACTGCTTTTAGTAATGGGTCTCTTGATAAGCTATTTTCAAGACTACACAAGCTTGTCAGTCAGTTAGCTGTGTTGGGTGTTGAGACAGAGAAGGAAGATCTCAACATGAAGTTCTTGAAAAGTCTACCTGATGAATTCCATACTCATGTTATTGTCTGGATGAACAAACCAGAAATTGAAACAATGAAACTTAATGATTTGTTCAACAACTTTAAAATTGTTGAACAAAGTCTAAAAAGGGGTGGAAACTATGGTACTAGTTCTGGGAATGCTGCACTCTTATCAGTTCCTAGTGTTAGTCATTCAGAAGAGGTAGATGAAGTTGAAGGTGTTTCTAATGCTACTTATGGTGGTCCTTCTACTAGTTCACAAAAGGATGTTGCTGGACTTGGAGATCCAACATTCTATGCCTTTATAACCAGTCAATCTAATGGTTCTCCTCTAAATCATGAAGATCTTGAACAGGTAGATGGTGATGATTTGGAAGAGATGGATATTAAGTGGCAAGTTGCTTTACTTAGCATGAGGGCTAAGAAGTTTTGGCAAAAAACTGGAAAGCAAATTACCATAAATGGTAATGATACTGCTGGGTTTGATAAGAAGAAAGTGGAATGTTTTAACTGTCATAGGTTGGGACACTTTGCTAAAGAATGTAGAAGTCCAAGGAAGCAGGATAATAGGAACACATGGTATAAGCAAGAGAGAAAGAAGGAAGTACTGGTGGAAGATCCAAAGGCTATGCTGGCTATTGATGGTATTGGATATGATTGGAGCTCTATGGCTAATGAAGAGGAAGCACCACCAAATGCTGCTCTTATGGCCAATGAATTTGCTCTAATGGCTTTTTCTGATTCAGAGGTAGATGCCATTTCTACTTGTACTAATTCATGTCCTAATCTTAAAAATTATGAAGACATTAAAAAGAGATTTGATGCTTTTAGAGAAGAGTTAATTGATGCCCTTCATAATTTAGCTAATCATAAGAGGTGTGTAGGAGTTCTAGAAAAACAAATCCAACATTTTCAAAAGAATGAATCTACGTTTACTGATAACTTAAATGCTTTAAAAAGAGGAATACCATTTAGAGATGAATTACTTAATGATCAAAGTAAACGTTTATCTGAAGTCAAAAATGAGAAAGAAAATGTTAAGATAACTATAGATACTCTAGCACATTCCTCAGAAGGAATGAATAAGATTTGGGAAGCTCAAGTAATTGATAAAGCTAATTCAGGTGTAGGTTACAAAACTGTCCCTCCACCATACAGAGGTGTTCATTCACCTCCAGGTGTTGACCTAGCACATACAGGTTTAGCTGAGTTTCAAGAACCAATCATGGAATATGGTTCTAAGGCTAGTAAGAGCCTTAAGGTAGAAAAGATAAGTAAAAGTTTAGATAAAACTTTACTTTATCAGGACAAGGTGTCCTTTGTTAAGAAAGGAGATTCTATAGTTGTTGACGATTGTACAACTGATAGTGATGATTAAGAAGAACAGGTTATGTCTAAACCTGAAGTGGTTAAGAAAGTAGGAACAAGTGTTCCTAAGATAGTCAAACACAATACTGATAGGCCTAAATCAAACATTAAGCATGTTAGGCAACCAGTTAGATATTGTGAGCAATACAGAACCACCAACAAGCCCAGAGGTAACCAAAGGAATTGGAACAACCTCAAGTCTAACCAATTAGGTGATGACTTTGCTTTTTATAACAAAGCTTGTTACACATGTGGTAGTTTTGACCATCTTGCAGCTTTCTACAACCATTGGGTATCTGGTTATGAAAACAATAGGGTGAATTACAAAAGGCAAAATCCTCAAACTCACTTTCACTCTAAGTCTAAAAGTTTGAAACCCGGAGCAGTCTCGACAGCAGTCTCTACTGCTAGGCAAGCAGTTTCAACTGCTAGACCATTTAAGACTGTTAACCCAAAACAAACAGTTAAAAGTGAAAAAATAACTTTTAAACATGCACCAAAAACTGTTACAAGGCCCATTCAATTAAAAGCAGTGGTTCAAAAACAAGTTTGGAAACCAAAGAGTACAACTACAAAGCCAGCAGTTAAAACTGCTAGGAAAGCAGTTGGTACTGCTGCTTGGAAAAATAGGGCAAATGTTGTTAAGGCCTCAGCATGTTGGATTCTTAAATCCAATGTCGCATCAACTGTCCTTAAAAGATTGAATTATATTGATGCAAGAGGCAGATCCAAGTCAGTAATGGCTTGGATCCCGAAAAGAAACTAACACTCTTATTTGTGTGCAGGAACATTCAAATGATCAGGAAGAGGATCAAGGATACTCAGATAGTGGATGTTCAAGGCACATGACAGGCAACATGTCTTATCTCTCAGATTTTGAAGCTTTCAATGGAGGATATGTGATGTGCGTTCACCGAGCTTTAAATTTATAAACAAGAATTACTGGTTAACTAGGAACACATTCGGGCAAGTATACCCTAGTCAATTGTAGTATAGTAGTTGGTAAGTCAAGGTCGTCCCAAGAGACTTGGTTGCACTCAAGTGTCGTTTGTTTGTTTAAGCAAGTAACAAGTTGATGGTTATGATTGTCACGGATCAAACCAACAAGAAAAGCAATATGAGAACAAGCACACAAAGAACATACATGTTTGGCAATGATAATAAGTGAGTAAGAACTTGGTGTAAGCCTTTACTTGGATTTGGTGTAAGGACTTGGTATAAGCCTTTACTAGTTTGGAAAACATATTATCAAAGGTAATCATTTCGACCTTTAGAACCAATAATAATTTAGTGTTTTATAAATCAAATATACATAAGTCTTAATCAATTGGTCATGTCATAAAACTTATGCCTAAACCAACAACAAACAAAGAGTTCTTTCGACCCTTAACTTTGATGTCATCAATTTGTGAAGTTCTATTTACTTGATGAACACATATTCAAAAGATGTCTTTCGACCTTTAATCCAAATTAAACATTCACTTGTTATGTTTATTAAGTTTCTTATACAATCGTCACAAAGTACAAGACCAAAACATTCGTCGACTAATGAATTGAAATCAACCACTATTGAGAATCCCGTCGACATGTAGACCCAACAATGATTAATCAAAACAATAAACAAGACAATATCCAATTTAACCAAATATGATGTTATCAAACAAACACTAATTATATCCAAACATCCTATTATCACCAATTATCATATAAACCAAACAAGTATTAAAACAACACAATCAAAGAAACCAAACATGAATATTATTAAAAGAGAGATCATACCAAAGTTTATAAGATGAAATATAAAAGTCCTAGCCTTGCTCCATAGCCAAACGACCAAGCCAACCCCCCAACACCTTTGGAAAAGGGTGAGGGGTGGTTAAGAGAACTATTTCTAGAGTTTACATGAATTGTGAGATAGGTAATTTGAGTTGTGTCTAAAAACACTAGCCACATGGTTATACTTATACTACTCTTAAGGCTAGGGGAATTAATTGGATTTCTTGGGGACAAAGAGTCATAAAAGTACAGAGAAATGAGTTATGAGAGCCATATGATCGGACATGAGGTTTTATGGCACATAATTGCACATTAAAGATGACTTTTGGGAAGTCAGATTCAGCCAACCGATCGGATGGGCTCCATCCGAATCGGATGCGGGCACATACCGATCGGTTGGGGACCACTGTGATGTAGATTTTTCTCTTAGCTTTCCGTTGCCGCTTGAATCAACTAAATCCGAGTTCGTATGCTCAAGTTATGGCCAAAATGGTGAAGGTGTGTCGGGAGCAACGAGTCTTCCAATAATTCTTCGTTTGAGCTTCTTTTCTTCATTTCTTTTCTCGTTTTCCCTCTTGTACTTTATTCTTGAGTCTTTGGAGTGACAACTTCATGACTTTATCTTCTCGAATATACTCCAAGAGACTCTCATTTGTCGGGAATTCTTCGTACATGCATAAATCTTCATTTATTGATCATTTCTTCGTCTTTTTCTTCATTTTCTTGTACTTGAGCTTCTATGAACCTAAAATGTAAATTATACTCCATTAAGTACCATAAGTTCATAAAAGTGACCAATATATATGCATAAAATCCACAATAACGCTCCTAAAAACATGTTAGATTTGAGCGTTATCAAATCCCCCACACTTGAACTTTGCTTGCCCTCAAGCAAATCTAAGAAAAGAAAAATTAAAATGCATATCTAAATGACAAAACGAAAAGAAAATTTTAAAATTTTTTAAAAAAAAAACTTTAACGAGGCATCCATCCGATCGGTTTGCACTTCCATCCGATCGGATGGACAATTCGTAGAAACATGCAGCATGCCAGCCGAATCGGATGCTCGCACATCCGATCGGTTAGACCAATCGTAAAAACTTTTTTTTTTTTTTTAATAATAGAGAAAATTAAGAGAAAATGAGCGAAAAATGAGCGCAACTCCCCCACACTTAAGGGTTTGCTTGCCCTCAAGCAAATATTAAGAAAAATAAATCCCACATGGTGCATGAAAAATAATTATAAAAATTATGATGCAAATCTACCAAGTACAAGTACAAGATAAGATTCATCGTTTTTAAGCGTTATGGAGAAAAACCCGAGATGTATGAAGATTTTCTTGCTTGAGTAACATTTCTAAACACCTCACGAAAAAGAAACGAAGTATAATTCACTCAATCACTCATTTATTTAGGTAGTGGAGTACATATAAGAGAAATCACACTCATTGCTCAGTCATGATCCGTTTATTACCATAGGCTTGTACAAGAAACAAAACTCCACCGACGAGGCGTAAGCACAAAGTGTAAACATCTAAAAAGGACTTTTATTCAGGTTTTAACGTTTGGCTTAAGGGTTTTATCGGACTTATGTGCAACTATCTTATGCAAGACATAATAGCTCGCTAACAACGAATTCTTGCATCACCAAATAACGGATGGTCACTAGATTGTACCTTGGTTCGCTAACAACGTTACTTGCATAACGGATGGTCACCAAAACACGCCCTAGCTCGCTAGCAACGTTACCTAATTCCTCAAGAAATCGGATGGTCACTACATGTCAATACACTTGATAATTTCACAAAGTCAAAAGGGTAGGGATAAGGCATGGGAGCATTTATGAAATTGGTTTTAAAAGAAAAATAAAGTCAAGTCTAAGTCCCATTGTTGCTAGTTACCAAACAAACCGCAAACCCGTAAATGATTATAGTTAACAACTTCCTCTTCTTCAAATACCGATACATCGATTCGCCATAACAATATTCTTCATACTTAGCATATTGGCTAACAACATATCACATAACTTTCTTTCTTCATCTTCATATATAGCACATTGGCTATAATTGTCATCACATATATTTTTCTTCTTTTCTTTTTTTTTTCTTTGATGACTTATTCATTTTTTTTTCTCTTTTTTTTTTTTTTTTTTTTTTTTTTTTTTTTTTTTTTTTTTTTTTTTCCTTCCTTTTTTTCACATTTTTTTTTCATTCCCCTTTCATACATAACATCTCCCCCACACTTCGCATAAGCATACACCACAAAAATACAAATAAGAAGTTGGCCACCTTCATCTTTGTCGGAATGGCACATTCAAATAACGAAGTGTAACCAAACTATTAATCATCAAAAACGATCCAACATACCAAGAAACTAGCAACCAACCATTTAGACTTTGACAAGGGTTAGGCTAAAGGTTTAAAGTGTAAAATATTTTTGTATTTTTCTGGATTTAATCAAAAATGAAAAGGATGGCTCGGAGGGTGTAACTAAGGGTATCTAGCGTTAAAGATAAACGCTAACAAATGGGTCCATATGGGTGGTTAACTAACCGATGTGGCTAGCTAATATATCATTAGATGTAAACGGAAGGCCATTTGGTTTAATCCTAAGGGTGCCTCTTTATCACACGAATACACTTATATCACACGAATGTGATCTTACTGCGGTCTGGTAATGATTTACAAGTACAAGTTCTAGAATAAATAAAATCACCGGCACACTCATAGCAAAAGAATCAAGCATAAAAGATGTATGCTATATACGAAACAGGCTCAAATCCTCACAATTTAGTGGAAAGGGTATAAAATGTGCTAGCAAATGTTATCGATCCCAGAATGGATTGCAATATTAATCGGGACACATCTCAAATTTTTCAAAATTACATATTTCACCAGTGGGATGATCCAGTTATTCTAATATATTATCCTAAAAGCGTGAAAACAATTAGATCACAAAGGGCAAACAAGCATACAAAATTTTAAATTGACCCCAAAAATTATAAATTTGAAAAGTAGTTTCGTTTTTTTCACCATCTAACTTTCCCCCACACTTAAGTTAAGCATTATACTCATTGTGAAAAATAAACTTCAAAGCATGTAAAATAGGGAAAATAAATAAATAATCCAAGAGAAACGAAACTTCCCGGGCCAAGAAAGAGCGATCGAACTCCAAATGATAAATTGCTAAGCAAATGCTAGCATAAGCTTGCGCGATTTCTCGTTCAACAAAACATCTCCATACCAAGTATAGTATCACCAATAATCCAATCTTCAAGAGCTTATTAAATCTGCAAAAATAAACTAAACTACAAAAAACGCGTAAAATCCTAAAAACTCACTTTCGTAGGCATCACGATTGCATTTAGCGTATGCAACAAGCCTTTTAAACCCCTCGGTGGCCCGAGTGGACGAGTGAAGTCTCGTGAGGGTTTCCAGTGAACATACCCACAAAGTTCAAAACATTTTCATTTTTTTTTAACACAAGTACTTATTTATTTACAACGTACTAAATTAACAAAATTTAAAACAAATTTAAAAAGAAAAATGATACTCTTGCAAAAACCAAAAGACATTAAAACTTATTTAATCTAAACACAAACACACAAGAACAAAATACGAAAAATGAAAAACAATTTTTTTTTATTTTACCGATTGGTCCATCCGATCGGTTGGGTGTCAAACCGAATCGGTTGGAGATTAACAAAATTTACCGAGAGCTCCATCCGATCGGTCAGGGTATCTAACCGATCGGTTGGAAAATTCGTTAAATCATGCAACTTCCAACCGAATCGGATGTTTGCACATCCGATCGGTTGGACAGCTCGGAAAAACTTTTTACTCTTTTTTTTTTTTTTTTTTTTTTGAAAACAAGTTTTACTTAAAACTTTTTATTGACAAAATAAAACAAGAAGACTTAAAGTAACATCCACGAAAATAAACACAAGTAAATAAAACACATAAACACATATGTACAAGAACATAATACGACACTTAAAACAAAAATAAACATGAACAATTAAAAGCACAATGAAAGAAAATGACAAGCACATAGACGCAAGCAAACACAATTAATCACGTAACACAAATCAAAACAAAACGATCTAAAACAAGATAATCTTATTCCAAATTAATACGAGACTAATCTAGACAAGAAAAACACGAACAAAAAGAAACACAAAAACATGCAAGAGATCACATAACATATAAAATATAAAACTCACAAAACAAGAAAAACACAAACTAAAAAAAAAATGGAACAGAAGCCTCCAACCGAATTGGTTACGGGAGGTAACCGATCGGTTGGGATGATTTGGGTGGTCCAGCCGAACGGTTGGATGTCAAACCGATCGGATAGAAGGCTCGGTAATTTTCTTCTTTTTTTTTCTTTTTTTTTTCTCTTTTTTTAATTTATAAGTTTCATTTATAAACTTTAACTAACATAAACCAAACATTAAATACTAAAAGAAAATGAAAAATAACAAAACTTAAAAAAAAAAAATTTTTTTTTTTTACCGAGAGCTCCATCCGATTCGGTTGGGATTGTTTGGGTGGTTTTTTTTTCGCAAGCAATTTCGAGCACACTTATAAAGCAAACATTGAAATGAGCATTTTTAGAACACATGAAACCAAATCCCAACACCAAAAACTTTGTTTTGATGCCAAGACCTTTTTAGAAAATATGAGAAATGGGAACTTTTTGAAACAAAAATCACGGCAAGCAATTTAAGCAAACATCAAGAGCAACAAGCAAGCAATCAAACGAACAAGCAAACATTTCAAGAAAATCATTCAACAAACAAACAAACACCTAAGAACAAAAACCAAATCCCCGGCAACGGCGCCAAAAACTTGATGCGTTCACCGAGCTTTAAATTTATAAACAAGAATTACCGGTTAACTAGGAACACATTCGGGCAAGTATACCCTAGTCAATTGTAGTATAGTAGTTGGTAAGTCAAGGTCGTCCCAAGAGACTTGGTTGCACTCAAGTGTCGTTTGTTTGTTTAAGCAAGTAACAAGTTGATGGTTATGATTGTCACGGATCAAACCAACAAGAAAAGCAATATGAGAACAAGCACACAAAGAACATACATGTTTGGCAATGATAATAAGTGAGTAAGAACTTGGTGTAAGCCTTTACCAGGATTTGGTGTAAGGACTTGGTGTAAGCCTTTAATAGTTTGGAAAACATATTATCAAAGGTAATCATTTCGACCTTTAGAACCAATAATAATTTAGTGTTTTATAAATCAAATATACATAAGTCTTAATCAATTGGTCATGTCATAAAACTTATGCCTAAACCAACAACAAACAAAGAGTTCTTTCGACCCTTAACTTTGATGTCATCAATTTGTGAAGTTCTATTTACTTGATGAACACATATTCAAAAGATGTCTTTCGACCTTTAATCCAAATTAAACATTCACTTGTTATGTTTATTAAGTTTCTTATACAATCGTCACAAAGTACAAGACCAAAACATTCGTCGACTAATGAATTGAAATCAACCACTATTGAGAATCCCGTCGACATGTAGACCCAACAATGATTAATCAAAACAATAAACAAGACAATATCCAATTTAACCAAATATGATGTTATCAAACAAACACTAATTATATCCAAACATCCTATTATCACCAATTATCATATAAACCAAACAAATATTAAAACAACACAATCAAAGAAACCAAACATGAATATTATTAAAAGAGAGATCATACCAAAGTTTATAAGATGAAATATAAAAGTCCTGGCCTTGCTCCATAGCCAAACGACCAAGCCAACCCCCCAACACCTTTGTAAAATGGTGAGGGGTGGTTAAGAGAACTATTTCTAGAGTTTACATGAATTGTGAGATAGGTAATTTGAGTTGTGTCTAAAAACACTAGCCACATGGTTATACTTATACTACTCTTAAGGCTAGGGGAATTAATTGGATTTCTTGGGGACAAAGAGTCATAAAAGTCCAGAGAAATGAGTTATGAGAGCCATATGATCGGACATGAGGTTTTATGGCACATAATTGCACATTAAAGATGACTTTTGGGAAGTCAGATTCAGCCAACCGATCGGATGGGCTCCATCCGAATCGGATGCAGGCACATACCGATCGGTTGGGGACCACTATGATGTAGATTTTTCTCTTAGCTTTCCGTGGCCGCTTGAATCAACTAAATCCGAGTTCGTATGCTCAAGTTATGGCCAAAATGGTGAAGGTGTGTCGGGAGCAACGAGTCTTCCAATAATTCTTCGTTTGAGCTTCTTTTCTTCATTTCTTTTCTCGTTTTCCCTCTTGTACTTTATTCTTGAGTCTTTGGAGTGACAACTTCATGACTTTATCTTCTCGAATATACTCCAAGAGACTCTCATTTGTCGGGAATTCTTCGTACATGCATAAATCTTCATTTATTGATCATTTCTTCGTCTTTTTCTTCATTTTCTTGTACTTGAGCTTCCATGAACCTAAAATGTAAATTATACTCCATTAAGTACCATAAGTTCATAAAAGTGATCAATATATATGCATAAAATCCACAATAACGCTCCTAAAAACATGTTAGATTTGAGCGTTATCAATATGTTACCTTTGGAGGGGGTGTTCGTGGCAAAATTTCTGGTAAAGGTACAATCAAAACCGGAAATTTAGATTTTGAAGATGTGTACTATGTAAAAGAGCTAAATTATAATCTTTTTAGTGTCTCACAAATGTGTGACAAAAAGAATAATGTTCTTTTCTGTGAGACTGAATGTCTTGTACTTTCTCCTGATTTTAAGATGCCTGATGAAAGTCAAGTACTTCTTAGAATTCCTAGAAAGGGCAATATGTACAGTGTTGACATGAAGAACATTGTTCCTAAAAAGAATTTAACTTGTCTTGTTGCAAAGGCCACATTGGATGAATCAATGAAATGGCATAGAAGGCTTGGTCATATTAACTTCAAAACAATAAATAAATTTGTTAAGAATGGTTTGGTAAGAGGTTTACCTCACAAAAGATTTGAAAATGATCAAACATGCATTGCTTGTCTAAAAGGCAAACAACACAAAGCCACTTGTAAGCCCAAGATTTTTAACTCTATCAATCAATCTTTGTTTATGCTGCATATGGACTTATTTGGACCTGTTTCAGTAATGAGCATAATGCATAAGAGATATTGTCTAGTTATTACTGATGACTATAGTAGATTTACATGGGTTTTCTTTTTAGCCACTAAGGATGAGACATCAAGCATCCTTAAGGACTTCATTACACATATAGAAAACCAAGTAAGCAAGAAAGTGAAAGTCATTAGATGTGATAATGGGACAGAGTTTAAGAATAGAGTTATGGATGACTTCTGCAAACAAAAAGGTATTAGGAGAGAATTTAGTGTTGCTAGAACTCCACAACAGAATGGAGTAGCTGAAAGAAAGAATAGAACACTAATTGAAGCTGCTAGAACAATGTTAGCTGATTCTAAGCTACCAATAAATTTTTGGGCTGAGGTAGTCAACACTGCTTGTTATGTTCAGAATAGAGTTTTAGTTGTGCAGCCTCACAATAAGACATCATATGAACTTTTTAATGGTAGAACTCCTGAAATAGGATTTCTTAGACCTTTTGGATGTCATGTGACCATTCTCAATACCTTAGACCATTTAGGAAAATTCGATGGTAAAGCAGATGAAGGATTCTTTGTTGGTTATTCTCTTAATAGCAAAGCATTTAGAGTTTACAACACAAGAAAAGAAATAGTAGAAGAAAATCTACATGTGGAGTTTTTAGAAAACAAATCCAATGTAGAAGGTCAAGGACCAAAATGGCTATTTGATCTAGAGTATCTAACCAATTCAATGAATTATGTGCCTTTTGTTGCAGAAACTAATGATTTTGCAGGTTCGAATACAACAAATGAGGCAGAGTTAGAGAAAGATCAAAATGATGTGATAATGCCAATATGGTCAAGTACAATTGTGGAATCAACTTCAACAACTGATGAATCTTCTTCTGGCAAGGCTAAAGAAGGTGTTGAAGATGAAAGCAAGAAAGATGGAACTGAGAAACAAGACAGTCAAGTTAGCAGTTCAAAAGCAGTTTGTACTGCTGAGACAGAGCATTCAACTGCTGGAACTTCAGAAACAAAAGAAGCAGAATTCTCAGATAATGAGGTGGATTTCAACAATCTTCCATCAAATTATCAAGTTCCTTCTACTCCACAAACAAGAATTCACAAATTTCACTCCCTGGAACATGTGATTGGAGATGTACAATCTGGTGTGAAGACAAGACAACAATTGATGACTTCAGACCAACAAGGGCTTCTTGATGCCCTTTATGCTTCAAAACAGCATGAGCTTTCAAACTCTTGCTTGTTTGTATGTTTTCTCTCACAAGCTGAACCAAAGAATATTCTGAAAGCCCTAGATGATTCAAGCTGGTTAGAGGCTATGCAAGAAGAGCTTCTTCAGTTCAAGATTCAAAAGGTTTGGGTGCTAGTTGATTTACCTAGGAATGCAAAGGTAATTGGCACTAGATGGGTTTTCAAGAACAAAAGGGATGAAAGGGGAATAGTGATTAAGAATAAGGCTAGATTAGTAGCGCAAGGGTACACACAAGAAGAAGGAATAGACTATGATGAGGTTTATGCTCCAGTAGCAAGGATTGAGGCAATTAGGCTTTTCTTAGCTTATGCTTCATTTTTAGGCTTCACAGTCTACCAAATGGATGTCAAGAGTGCATTTTTATATGGAACAATTGAAGAAGAGGTGTATGTTTCACAACCTCCAGGCTTCATTGACCCATTACATCCAAATAAAGTGTACAGAGTAGTGAAAGCTCTATATGGCCTTCATCAGGCACCAAGAGCTTGGTATACAACACTAGCTTCCTATTTATTAGAAAATGGATTTCAAAGAGGAAAGATTGATCAGACACTTTTCATCAAACAGCACAAAAAGGATCTTCTGTTAGTGCAGGTGTATGTGGATGACATTATCTTTGGATCTACTAGGAAAGAGATGTGTTTAGAATTTGAGAAGCTTATGAAAGATAAGTTTCAGATGAGTTCCATGGGGGAACTTACATTCTTTTTAGGTTAGCAAGTTAAGCAATCATCTGAAGGCATATTTATTAGTCAAGACAAATATGTTGCAGAGATACTTAGAAAATTTCAATTAGCTGATTAAAAAATAGCAAGCACACCAATGGACTCTGAGAAGCACCTTCTGAAAGATTAAGATGGAGAGAGTGTGGATGTACACACTTACAGATCTATGATAGGCTCTTTGATGTACCTTACATCATCTAGACCTGATATCATGTTTCCTGTTTGTGTTTGTGCAGGATTTCAAGTAACTCCAAAGGTTTCTCATTTAACTGCAGTCAAGAGAATTTTTAGATATCTTAAAGGTCAACCAAGGTTGGGTATATGGTATTCTAGGGAATCTCCTTTTGACTTGGTAGCATATTCGGATAGTGATTATGCTGGTGCTAGCTTGAACAGAAAGTCAACAACTGGAGGATGTCAATTCCTTGGGTGTAGACTTGTCTCATGGCAGTGTAAGAAGCAAACAAGTGTTGCAAATTCAACGACTGAAGCTGAATACATAGCTGCTGCAAGTTGCTCTAGTCAAGTTCTATGGCTTCAAAACCAACTTCTTGATTATGGGTACAATTTCTTAAACACTGTTATTCATATTGATAATAGTAGTACAATTTGTATTATTAAGAATCCAGTACAACATTCTAAAACAAAACACATTGAAATTAGACATCACTTTATAAGAGACTGCAATGAGAAAAGGTTAATTCAAGTTCTTAAAATTGCTTCAGAACATAATTTTGCAGATCTGCTAACAAAAGCTTTTGATGTTGGAAGGTTTCAGTACTTGGTAGCAAGTATTGGAATGCTAAATCTTTAAAATTTCTAATCTTTGTGGTTTTTATATATGTTAAGGTTGTACTGATATCTTTGCAAATTGAGACTGTTAATAGAACAGTTTGTACTGCTAGTTCATATTTTGTTTAAACAGTTCGTACTGTTGGTCATATGTTGATACTGCTATAAGACAAATGCTATGCATTTTGTTTCTTGGTTTTAGACTAACAATTTCAGGTATGAACATGTGAACACAAAGGATGTTTCAAGTGAAATGGAAGCAGCAGAATGATTATTTTAGTTGCTACATATTAGGTTTATGATGGACTGAGTTTGGGAATTTAAAACTCCTTAAAACTACTTTCTTGAAATCTAGTTATGATATTTCACATTGAATTGATGACTTAGTTGATCAGATAGTAACTGATGCAACTCACTTTCTATCATTTTATACTTTTAAGTATAATGTGCAAGTCTGAGGACATCTGATAGAAAGAACAGCTAGTAAAAGTGAATCTAACACTTGTGTTAGAGGCAACAATTACTATGAGCTGGAAACCCTGTCAGGAAAACTCTTTGAATGAGTTTATCTGTACACAGGCAGTTATTTATAACTGAAAACATTGGTTCTCACACAACCAGAGGTTGCTTTAAACCGAAATTTTGATTAAGTGTCTGTTATACACTTAATCCCTTCAAAATGGTTGAAAGCAGTATGATTTTTCAATTCTAAAATCATGAACATACTGCTAAGTCAAAAAGGTTTCTTAAAAGGATTTTCAAGGATTCACAAAAACCATCCATTGATGGACCATGAATCAAATGTCCACTGATTCACCTCTTATAGGAGTTAACACACCTAGAAGTGATGAGGGCAGTAACTTAAACTCTTAAGGAATTGATGGCTTCATGTACAACATTGTCTGACAACAAGTTCTAAATGATGGATCAGATGATAAGGAAAGATATATTTTGGTACATAGTGAGATCTTCCAAACAAGGGGAGGAAACAAAAGTTATTTGTATCTCAGGGGAGGAAATAATAGCCCAGAAAAGGAAGATAATCCAATATATGGAAGGAGAAGACAAGAGCATACAAGATGATGACATGGAGGTTGAAAATGACAAGAATAGAGCTTATTCTGGAGTATTATATATATTCAGAAGGGATGAAGCATTCCAAAGGAGAAAGTTCTATCTAGGTCAAAAGAACAAAAAATTTCAATTTCACTTCAAAGACATGCTGGTTAGATGATTTCACTTGTTGAAACAAGCATCCAAGATACACAGCACCATTGCCTCTTATAATTCCTCCATCCAAGGAAATTCCACCATATTTTAGTCCAAGATTGGAGAAATGTGTTGATATTGTTAAAGTCAAAGATCAGAGAGCAGATGAGCTTCTAGGAAGGATATTCAATCTCTCAGAACAGAAGAAAGTTCAGATCAAGGGTCTGACTATGAAGTGTTTGAAAGATCTTCACAATCCATAAATTTAATTCAGAAACATGTTGGAATGAATTCACATGTTTAGGGGAGGATTCAGCTTCAGTTGGGAATTTGCCACACTTGTTTGCTTCTTACACTGCCATGAGACAAGTCTACACCCAAGGAATTGACATCCTCCAGTTGTTGACTTTCTGTCCAAGCTAGCACCAGCATAATCACTATCCGAATATGCTACCAAGTCAAAAGGAGATTCCCTAGAATACCATATACCCAACCATGGTTGACCTTTAAGATATCTAAAAATTCTCTTGACTGCAGTTAAATGAGAAACCTTTAGAGTTACTTGAAATCTTGCACAAACATAAACAGGAAACATGATATCAGGTCTAGATGATGTAAGGTACATCAAAGAGCCTATCATAGATCTGTAAGTGTGTACATCCACACTCTCTCCATCTTCATCTTTCAGAAGGTGCTTCTCAGAGTCCATTGGTGTGCTTGCTATTTTTGAATCAGCAAATTGAAATTTTCTAAGTATCTCTGTAACATATTTGTCTTGACTAATAAATATGCCTTCAGATGATTGCTTAACTTGCAAACCCAAAAAGAATGTAAGTTCCCCCACGGAACTCATCTGAAACTTATCTTTCATAAGCTTCTCAAATTCTAAACACATCTCTTTCCTAGTAGATCCAAAGATAATGTCATCCACATACACCTGCACTAACAGAAGATCCTTTTTGTGCTGTGTGATGAAAAGTGTCTGATCAATCTTTCCTCTTTGAAATCCATTTTCTAATAAATAGGAAGCTAGTGTTGCATACCAAGCTCTTGGTGCCTGATGAAGGCCATATAGAGCTTTCACTACTCTGTACACTTTATTTGGATGTAATGGGTCAATGAAGCCTGGAGGTTGTGAAACATACACCTCTTCTTCAATTGTTCCATATAAAAATGCACTCTTGACATCCATTTGGTAGACTGTGAAGCCTAAAAATGAAGCATAAGCTAAGAAAAGCCTAATTGCCTCAATCCTTGCTACTGGAGCATAAACCTCATCATAGTCTATTCCTTCTTCTTGTGTGTACCCTTGCGCTACTAATCTAGCCTTATTCTTAATCACTATTCCCCTTTCATCCCTTTTGTTCTTGAAAACTCATCTAGTGCCAATTACCTTTGCATTCCTAGGTAAATCAACTAGCACCCAAACCTTTTGAATCCTGAACTGAAGAAGCTCTTCTTGCATAGCCTCTAACCGTTGGATCGGGCTGAAATTTTTACTGGAGGTTCTTGGTATATCAAGGTAGATTCTCACCGGAGGGATCTTCAATCTGAGCCTTAGGTTGCAAGATATGCATCGTTGAAAACTGCTGCAGAAACAGTTGAGGTATGGTCGAATTTTTGGTTTTCTTTCAAAGTTCACACACAAAGGGGAAGAATCACACACAGAAGATAGTTGGTTATTAAAAAGATAAAAAGGCTTGTTTATCAATTTATTATTGGTGAAGAAGGTCATTTGTTGCTTATTTGAAGTTGAGGTTGAATTTTTCAAGATTGTGTTTTGTCATATCTTTGGAAGAAAAGATAACTTGTTTGTGCTTCAATAATTATGGCGATGACTTGTTAAATCTAGTTTTCATAGGTCAAGGGAAGGATGGACGAAGACCTAGTTAACTATCACTTAAAGGAGTTACTTTGTAGTGCTCAGTGTCTCATTGGAGATGAGGATTTTATCAAGAGACTGCGGTCTACTTATATGGTGTTAGTATAAGTTCAAAGTCAATTTTAGTACAAGACATAAGACACAAGGTTGGTTTATTCAGCTTCATCAACAAGTTAGTAATGGTTGGTTTTTCTTCATCAATCATAAAAGCCTACAGAATGGAAGATTCGAATGGTTAACATATGGGTTTCAGGGGAAGCTTAAATGTTTAGATGTATAACCATTTATTGTATTTGTGCAACACCACAAGGGAAAGTTATTGATTCTTACTACTATTGATTATTATTAGTTTGTAGTTGTAAAAATCATATTTGTATACTTTTTCTATTTGTTGATAACAAAAAGGGGAAGAGATGTGGTGGATAGCATAGATTAAGGGGAAGACAGTATGGTTTCATTCATGGTGAGATTTAATTATCTCAATTTCTCTACTTCGTCTAGGGAAATTCGTACAAGAACGTGTTTGTTTTGTAATCATCAAATAGGGGAAGATTGTTGGGAATTATATTTTCATAGATTTGATGATACAGAACAAGAAGAATGAAACATAAAGATTACTGAAATGATAAGCAAAATACACCTAGCAGTTGGAACTGCTAGTGCAAACAGTTGGAACTGCTAGTGCAAATAAGGCAACAGTTAGAACTGCTAGTGCAACAGTTAGAACTGCTAGGCAACAGTTAGAACTGCTAGTGCAACAGTTAGTACTGCTAGTGCAAATGAAGCTGCTGCTGATCAGTGAGTCATACTACTGGATGGATAAGGATGAAGAAGATATTTTGTATTTGAGTCAAGTATATCAAATAGATAATATCTAGATATGTTTTCAGTCAACAAATTGTAAAAGATACATGTTGTATCTTATTGACTGACATACACAAGCAAGTAGTAGACAAGTCTTATCAACTTTGTAATGATCTCCTTTGTACTATAAAAGGGAGATCATACCCCTTAGATAAAAGTGTGATTTACAAAGACTCTAAAAGAGTGCTTAGAACTAAAACACCAAGTGTGTTCAAATGTAATCACCAAGAAAGAGTATGTGTGGGAACATTAGACATGGGGTCTAATGTTGTTTAGTTTTGTTTAAGCCTCAAGGTAATCAAGGTTTTCCTTGATCCCTGTTATTGTTTTAGAGTAACCGTGCTATATTTGATCACATAGCATTGGGGCTGAGTTTAATAACAAAGAGAAAGTTTGGCAAAACCTTGTTGTGATAGTATTGTTTCTTTCATAGAATATTCCGTCAATATTATCATCATACTTTTCATAGTAAATCCTAGATCAAAGGTGTAACAACCTAGAGTCCATAAACGATCATGTAACTTATTTTAGTAGATTTGAGTCGGTCTAAAATAAGTTCTCACAAACGTCATCAATTAAATTTTGTTGATTTAAGCTGCAAATGAGTAAACAGTTTTTTGTAGAAAACATATGATACAAAGATGGATGAATGCATGACATCTTTGTATATATTTTTTGATTACACATCAAAAATTTAATACCCTTAAAATTTAAGTAATATGCCATCCAACTAAAAAAAGGAACACCTAAGGTTTCATCCTACATCACTAGCAGCCAAAGCTGAATGTTGATGTTCAAAGGGTGGTTGTCTAAGGGTAAATTGAGTACTTTCATTGCTAGCAGCCAAAGCTGAATGCAATAAAACGACGTCAATTTACAGTTTCTTAAGTTGGTTAACTTAATTGAGCACTTTCATTACTAGCAGCCAAAGCTGATGTAATGGAACGGTGTCAAGGCATAAAGATTTGGGGATGAAACATGCTTACATTTGCAACTGAGGTTGGCATAATATGTAAGTCCCATGATTCTAGGAATTGCAATTGGATATTGGCAATTGAGTGTAGCTCTACCTTATTGAGTACTTTCATTGCTAGCAGCCAAAACTGATGTGATGAAACGACGTCAATTTGGATCCTAATTTTCAATGAAAATTAAATGGTTAAATTTTATTTACCGTGGGTGTTTAATTTTCTTGAAAAGTTATTATCAAAAATACTAAAATTGAATTTTGAAAATTCTTTTAATGTATTTAATGCAACGTTAAAACCGTAAACGTGGGGTTTTCTTTTAGTAGTAAATTGATCTGCACCCGTAGGGGGTTTTGGAGAGAGTCAATTTTTACTGAAAAGAATAAACCTAGTCTACTTTCCGTGTGAAGAGTAAGAATTAATCCTATTCCTTTTCATGAATGAGAAAGGTATAATAGGAAATCAGAATTATCTAAATTCTAAGAAATAACTCATGGCGAATTTTTTAAGAAATTGCATGGTTAGGAGTTATTAAATTAGAAGCTAGACTAATTACCGCGAAATTGGTAAAAGGCAAACTAGAATGATTAATCTAGTTGTTATGCTTTAACCATTTAAAGGTGCTACATACCATGATGGGGATGGTAGACCTAACTAAGGAAGAAATTGCATACCCAATTCTTTCAAGTTAATTGCATTGATGGATATTCCATCATTTACAAAGTAGAATACATTGTTTGAAATACCATAGTAATGTTACGTAAGGGATTCATCAAAGGTGTAGGAAAGTAAACAGCACGTTATTTGCTTTTACTGGTTATGCAACGCTTACAATGTTGTCAAATCCAGTGGGAGCATTGTGTTGTAATTACTGAATAATGAGTCCATGTAGTGATCTTCAATTCAGTGGGAGCTACAAGTATTGACATCTTGGTAGTAACCCATATTATCCCCAGTATCTACTTGAGATAACTACTTTCCAATTATAGACAATTGTGGTATTAAGGATATTCGTGTACGTTTCCTTACTAGACGAGGTGATTCTATATCTACTTATATCTATGACACAAATCATATTGATCAAATAAGCAAACGATTGACGTGTTGTTTATCTGATACATAATGTTGTTCCATGCACAAGTGGGAGAAATCTTATTGTGTGCAAGCAACAACATAAAGGAATATGATTTAAAGGGTTTTCTTGACTGCAAGGTCAGAGATTGATGTTCTAATGTGGTTTATTCACATTCTATTTATAGAACACTTGAAGTTAATATCTAGCGTCAGTGTAAACTTGATAATAGATATTAATGACAAGGTAAATTATATACTTTCATTACTAGCAGCCACAGCTAATATGATGAAACTATGTTAATTTACAAGTTTCTAAAATTAGATAATTATTAGAACAAGTGTCGATATGATAATAAGACTACTTCAAATGTAAATATTTATGTATTGTTGTAATGACATAAATAAATGAAGTAATCTTATACTACTTCATATTTAGATGTTTATGTATTCCTGCAATGACATAAATATATGAAGTAATAAATTAACTTGAAATACTATTGAAACCAAGTTGTGGTGTTCATAATTACTTTAGTTATACATGTTTATATTGTAAGATATAAATATGAAGTCTTTTATTGCTATAAGACTTATAAATAAAGTAATACGTTAACTTGATATGTTTTTAATTAAGACATATACAAGAAGTCATTGAGTTGATCAATGATTTGTAACGTACATTGGGATTATAACAGTTTATGTCTTTTTGGTAAGACATAGACATTAAGTGGCTTGGACAATAAGGCACATATGTTTTAAAGTATGCAATTGGCTTGGAAAATCTATTGTACCATTAAAATAATTTAGTTGGTAAATAGGTAAGCCAAAAACCGAAATATATTTATCTTGCATATTGTAAGAAAGACTTACAATATTAATCCTAATGGAATACATAGTGTAGGATCGAGTACTTCGAGCTTGATTGAGCTTGGTTAATGTGTAGCTAGCTTATGTAAACACAAACCAACTACGTTGAGAATCTCTGTATGGTATACAAGTGTTTATGCGGAAACTAAACAACAAGTATATGAAGAAGATAACTAATAATGCTTTGATCCTCTATGGATCTTTTATTGATGACTGGAAAATGTTTTTCTTATTGAAGTCTTAAAGTGTTACAAAACATATTGGCTGTATGTTTCTTATATAGATAAGAAACCCTAATTCCTAATACAGCCTGTTACTAATAAAACATGTAAAGAGATAAACATCAATCTCTTCTCAAAATAAATCTAACAAACATTCTAAATATACGGATAACAAACAATAATATCCGCAGTAATAAACACTATCAGCAGAAACAAGATATCACTGTTGGCAGCAATGAGCTTGAGCAGGAACCAAAACTATCGGCAGGAACCAGCTTAACACTATCGGCAGCAATGAGAAATTCCTTATTTCTCAGAGATCCCAACAATCCTCCCAGCAATGAGAAATTCTTATTTCTCAGAGATCCCAACAATCCTCCCCTAATCTTGAGGTTGACTAGGTTAACCTGCAAGATTCCAACGTGATAGAGCTTTAACTTCTCAGGCTTGAGGATTGCGACTTAGCAGCAGCAATAAGTAGTAACCAGCAGCAACATCTATAACCTGCAAGATTCCAACATCTATAACATCCAGCAGCAACTTCAATAGTTCAGCAGCAATAGGAAATCTTCTTCAAAACATGTAAACTGGTCACCATGACATTCACTTGAACTTGACTGCTACTATGACAATATGTACATCAAATCACTTAAGTTTCATACTATTCTCATCACATCCAGGTGTGTTAACTCCTGTGAGAGGTGAATCATTGAAAATTAATGGATTTGATGTCTCTTTACCAATAGCCATCACTACTGGAGTAGCCAATGTTTAGGTGTGTTAGACCATGGTACATTGATAACCATCTGATTTATTAGCAAATCAGCAACTATAAACGGATTTGACTTGTCTTTACCTGTAGCCGTTTGCTCAGGACTAGTCAATTCTTAGGTTACAGCAAACCTTGGTGAATTGAATACCAAATATGGATACCAAGTGTCTTTACCACAAACCATACTTTTGTGGACTAGCCAATTCTTTGGATCCCATAAAGGGTTACATCCATGGTGAATTGAGAACCATTTTCAACTCTCAGAAATGAATCATGGGTGAGTTGAAGTACCCTATAGCTTTGAGCAAGCTATTACAGCTATCAACGGATTTGATTATCACACCAGAGCCGTACCCTCATGGTGAGTCAACTCTTTCTTGTCTGCAAGACATGGTGAGTTGAGTACCATTTATTGACACTGTACCTGCAAGATGTTGCTCAAAACCAACTTATTAGCAAACAAAATATACATAAGAAAGAATTTTTATTTTTATTTTATTTTATTTTATTTTATTTTAACTAAGAAAAAGAAAAGAAAAGAAAATAAATAAAGAAAACGAAAAAGAAAAAAAAATGTACAACAATTTTTTTTTTTTTTTTTTAACAGCAGCAGAATCTGAACAGCAGAAACAATGTTACCAGCAGAAATGGTATTATCAGCAGGAATGGGAACACCACCAGCAGAAATGGAAGTACTACCAGCAGAATCAAGGTGAGAGCAGCATCAATGAAATAAATGCAGCAGCATCAGTCAATCAGCAAAAGAATTTGAGCAACACTTTAACCAATTGACCCACTTGTGAAGAATAAATGCATTCCCACTCCACAATAATATAGCACAAACAGTAGCCATCAATGTTGAATTAAAATTGACCAATCAAACAACATTCAATTGACCAATCACTGATTCGACCCATGTGCTGATATGCGACAAACAATAATAAGTAACATTAACTCTTTTGATCAATTTATGTACCACTGACACACCAACCTTGACCAATCAGAATCAATCATCACTTCCCCATATCAAATACTCCGTAAATGAATGCATCTTACAAACGCTCCATATGCAAATAGTGACAAACAAATCAAGTCACACAAATCAATTTGCATTCATTACTTCTGAGAGACGACAAGTCACTGACCCACTTGATCAATAGATTTCAACAAACGAAATTCATATACTGATTTTGACCAATTCGTATCATTACAGATCCATGACTTCCATAAACGAAAAACCAAGTAACACCATAAGTTTGACCAAAAAAAAAACGTAGTCAACTGTGTATTCCACCACCAATCACAAAATTCTCCCATTCAACCATCCACATGCGACACATACAGATCCCATTCATTCAAATCAAAAAGTATGAAGTCAAACTGCTCTTTACTGCCCAAAAACCACAAACGACAAAGCTTATATACTAATGAGCAGTCCCACATATTAAATCCAATTCTTTTCCCAATATGCGTATTGACCAATTTAAATATGTAAGCAGCAATGATTGACCGAAGTGCCACGTGCTAGTCATTAACGTCATCAGCAGCAACTCAAGTCAATAACATATCAGTCCCACGCAAATTAATTCGGATAGTCAATCACAATTTGAGCCTACCAAACCATCACTGACCAATAATATAGCATCAGACCGAAGTCAAAGCTACATATCTGACACATGAGAATAAAGATGTTATCTTGAATGACATTAACTCTCATTTGACCACCGATGATTCAACCAAATGACACACCATTATTGCTTCACTGACCCCACATTGCTACCATTGACCAATTAAAATCATTCAATCTCCAATTGTATCAAACCAGTATACGCCAAAGAAGTCCACGTGATATACTGAGTCATCATCATCCCAAAACAGTGCGAGATTTAATCGATTTGAATGTTCCAAATAATTACTCATAACCTTACGTATTGACTGATCAATTAAAGACACCAACTAGGATGCTTTAATGATCGTACCCCACAACCATACGAGGTTAAAGCAATTTAAGATGACAATACGTGACAAAATAAACTCAATTATCCATCCCCATATTCGAATAAACCATGAACCAATTAAATCAACCCCTCATTGCAGTTATCAATCAGATCCATATGCGACAAATAAATGAGCCCCATTAATTCATCACAACTAATTAGAATAATAGTAGCATTAATGCACAGCCCCACAACAAATGAATTCATCAGCAGCAACATTACGCACCAATAGTCTGCTACTGACAAACATCAATACTTTCACCCTACGATTCACATGTGCACTTGACAACCCACAACCAATTAATAAACCATCAGACATACGAGGTCAACCAATAGTCAATGTTTAAACGCACCATTACCCACGATAAAAACAATGATCCAATCCATTAGCAGTAATCGCTCACTTAATAAAAAGAAGCGACAGATTCAACAGCTGCATTATTTTAGTTAGTGAACACAAAACAAACTAAAAAAAATGTTAGTTAGCACAAAATATACAACAATAAGCCTCCCCTCAATTCCAGCAAGATTTAGACCAAGTAGATTGATGAGATCCACCATTGTCCTTGGACCCCATTCTCATATAGTGACCATTGTGTCTCCAAGACCAACCTCCTGTGTACTGAACATTATTACCCCATCTTTGCCCCCCCACATACATTGGGTCATAGTAAACAAACCTATAATCATTTTGAAAGTAAGCACTTGTAGGTCTGTTAAATGGTCGAGCAACATTCCTTTTCCAACCAGCAGACTTGGTTTGACCAGCTGGAACTGGCTTACCAGTAGGAACATGTGCGGGTCTAAAAGGCTTACCAGCAGGAACAGGTGCTGGTCGTTTTGCATTACCAGCAGGAAATGCATTTGCTCTAGGGATAAATGGGGGTATACTCTCTACATTTTTCCATAAAGGTCTAGATTGCTCAGCACACATACCCGATTTATTCTCATAAAAATCACAATCCTTAATTAAATGAGAATAACTTCTACAAACAAAACAAGATTTCTTTTTAATCTTTTTGTTCTTTCCATGTCTTGTTTTATTACACACAAAAGTCTCACTACCATTACTTAAAGGAGAACTAATTTTAATAGTATTAAGAGAACTTTTGTCAAAAGAGGCTGTTTGATTAGAAATGGGTTTATCATCAGCTACTTTTGTGGAGAAGTCATGGGACTTGGGTGTGACAGACTTATCACTTGAATCACATGAAACATAGTCTGTGGACTTAGATTCATAGGACTTGTCACTTGTAGAACAAGAGACAAAGTCATCAGTTTTACACTCAGAATCAGATAAGTCTTTTGACTTTTTGCCATATGTCATGTGTGACTCATCTAAGTCAATGTCAAGGTCTGAGTGAATAGGGACAGGTTTAAACACTCCTCTTATGGGAGGAGGAACATCATGCAATTCTCCTTCCTTGACAAACTTAACAGGAATTTGATAGTCTACAGGTTCAGGGTTAAAAACACTATACTCATTAGGGTCATAAAATTGATTTGGCCCTATATAGTCTCCAAACCCTAAACCACGTTTGGTTCTGACAGACATAGAACTATCAATTAACTTGTTTAGGTTTTTAGATGTTTCTTTCCATTTATCAAACCTACCCAAGGTATTGTCTAGCTTAGTCTGCAAATCCTGTTTCTCTAACACCACCTTATCTTTTTGAGACTCAGAATATTTAAGCTCATTAGTGGTGTTTTTCAAGTCCCTCTCTAAAACCCTTATCTTTTCTTCATATGCTAACTGATTATTTTGATACCAGACTTTTTGTTGTTCTAATGTTTTAACAGCATTTTTATGGGCCTGGAGTTGTATAAAGTTATCCTTATATTGACTCTCTATATCATCAAATTCCTGTTTCAGTTTAGCATATATAGGTTCACAACCAAATGGGCAGTTTTGTACCTGAGGAGTGACTCCAATAAAAGCAAAGTTTCCAGCCACTGATATCTTAAACTCCTGGACCTCCTGCTTGAGCATGGACTTCTTGAACTCATCATTCCCTAAAAATCTGGTTTTTACAGCACGCCAGATCTCTCTAGCATCATCCAAGTGCTGAAATTTACCCATGTGATCTTCTGGGAGAGCCTGAAGCAAAAGAGTTCTTGCCTTTTTCTCCCTTTGTACAGCAAGATGCTCCTCAGCTGATACAGGTGGAAGTATGATTATTTTCCCCTCCTGATCTCTCTCAACCCTCTTCTTGCTGTTCCCATTCAGAATTACATTCCATAGGTTATGATCACGGTTGGAGATCCATTGTTCCATCTTCTTAGCCCATTTCTCATATTCATTAGTTCCGGATGAAGTCATCTTATGAGGGTTTAAAAGAATTGTATGAACAAGGTTTCTTCTTTGACACAAACAGCAAAACTGCTCAAAGACCAGAATCAATGCCCACTTACTGATGAAACCCAAATGACCAATATGCTTCGAACAGTACCCAAAAATTAAATCAATTAGCAGCCGCAATTTAGTATTCAATTGTTGACAAAAATTAAATGACCAATCGAATCAATCACTGCTCTTTCAATACGAGGTATAATAGCTGCTTCACAATAAATTGTAAGCGACAAACACAATCAAACGAATAAAATTAATTGGGCTCCACCAATCAGATCAAAGATCAGTCCGAATTAATTAAAGTGAATTAATAGTAGCAGCCCCACAAATCAATTAATTCTCTCCACCAATTAATTGCTAATCAGTACGAGAATATATGTAATGATTCACCAATTAATTCGACAACAGCCAATCGATACCTTAAAGAATAACGATTATCTCAAAATTATTCACAACCCGCTGCTGTCAAAAACTTTATCAGATCTGCTACTAAAAAAATATAATTACCTCCAAACTGATCGAATAATTTACCAGATCTGTTCCAAAACTAATCTTTCTTCTTTATCAGAGATCCTCACCAGGCTCTGATACCACTTGTAGGATCGAGTACTTCGAGCTTGATTGAGCTTGGTTAATGTGTAGCTAGCTTATGTAAACACAAACCAACTACGTTGAGAATCTCTGTATGGTATACAAGTGTTTATGCGGAAACTAAACAAAAAGTATATGAAGAAGATAACTAATAATGCTTTGATCCTCTATGGATGTTTTATTGATGACTGGAAAATGTTTTTCTTATTGAAGTCTTAAAGTGTTACAAAACATATTGGCTGTATGTTTCTTATATAGATAAGAAACCCTAATTCCTAATACAGCCTGTTACTAATAAAACATGTAAAGAGATAAACATCAATCTCTTCTCAAAATAAATCTAACAAACATTCTAAATATACGGATAACAAACAATAATATCCGCAGTAATAAACACTATCAGCAGAAACAAGATATCACTGTCGGCAGCAATGAGCTTGAGCAGGAACCAAAACTATCGGCAGGAACCAGCTTAACACTATCAGCAGCAATGAGAAATTCCTTATTTCTCAGAGATCCCAACAATCCTCCCAGCAATGAGAAATTCTTATTTCTCAGAGATCCCAACACATAGTATGTATGGTATGTTCAGTTAGGAGAATCAAGCTCTTGATACATTGTTTGATTTGAGATAACTATATCTTCTATTCTTCTTAAAGATATCAAGGTTAGAAAATTGAGTATGAATTGGATACACTCAATTAGACTCCAACCTAGAAGATTAATAAGACACCATTTAATATGGAATGTGATCAATCACATTAAGTCTTAAAATTGAAGTTCAGAATTTGTTAAACTACCTTTGAGTAGGTTAATTGACAAATTAAGGTTAGGAACTGTCAATTTGTATCTGCAAAGTCCCAAAAGAGAACAAGTTTTGTGTTGCTCTATTTGCTAAGCATTTATAGGTAATCTATAAATTGCAAAAGGCGAGTGGGAGTTTTATCTTCAAAAGATAAAATTACAAGATACATAATCTTCTAAATACGCTAGCAAAATCATAATGAGGATTTAACATGTTAGTGTTAAATCTCAAGATGATGGAATTCTTATTCATAGATCCGCAAGGGTATCTCAAATATTTGTAGAATATGTTGAGGGTTATGAGTTACAGGATCATGGTATGCCTGGTAATATATTGCAAATGTTTATTTTGAAAATTACTCATACTATGAATAATAAGATGCAATCCAAAAAGATAACTAGCTTGGAAACGTAGTTAATCTTAAACTCTATAGTAACACTATAGAATGGAAATGAATTTCTACAAAGGAAATGAAAATCCTATAGATTTAAAATTCTTGTGTAGAAATCATAATGGACAAATTTGTATACATATTTAATGTGTGAAAAGATTGTCAAGCACACTTAAGCAATTAAATGTGTTTGAAATTCTTTCTAAGCACATTAAATATATAAAGATTATCATTGTCATTATTAGTTTCATTTATAGGAAATTAATAATGGAATATCAAAACTCTTTCTTTAATAATTACTTGAGCGAGGACTAAAAGTAATTGAAAGGAGTGTTTGAATTCAAATAATCTTTAATAGTATACAAAAGTGCAAATCATTTGTAAATGGATTAATGCATGCATCTAAAAAGATATACTTATTTTAGTTATTAAATCTAGTTTTGATTTATAATTAAAATAAGATATTTCTTAATATTCCTGAAAGCTAGTGGGAGTATTATATTTATTTTCTTATTTCAAATATGTTGTATAACATATGGGAAGTAACATTCCATTAACATTAACATTATATGTTAAGACTAAGTTTGGAATGAAACTTCACATAGAAAATAAAACCTTGAAGTATATGTTTATCATCATAAACATAAGCGGTAATATAACTAATTCTAATAAACATGATAATCTATTAGTGAGGCTAGATAGGTACATATCTTTGGAAAGATATGACATGAACAAAATCTAAGTTTGACACAAGGATTTTTTATGTACATCATGTTGCTTGTTGTATCATGCTTGGATGCAAGATGATTGACAACATTAGTATCTAATTGAAAATTATTAGACAGCTAAGTGTAATGGATATGGTTTAGAATTTACATCCTCAGCCTGGATTTGCTCCAAAATTCTAAATACGAACCATATGGCAAGTTATTGCTTGATTGATATTGTGGTCAAATCTTGAAGGATTTGAAGATATCAAACATTACACGATGAATGTTAAAAGTTTACAGGAACTTTAAAAGAGCATATTGTTGTTTACATACAATAATGCTAGTAAGATTGAGATGACACTCAATACTAGTCATGGTGGGAGCTCATCCTTATTAGGAGACCATGTATACTAGTTGTGCTCAATATGAGCATAGTTGCATTATACATAAAGAATTAGAATACTTTAACTACAAGGTTTGGTAGTTTAATTGTCATAAATTCGTGCATGAGGATGTCACGCATTTTATGAAGTATGTGGCAATATCTAGATAGATGAATGCACACATACAAGAATTTCATTATTGAAATAAGTATTCTCAAAATTCCGATAGATCAACATTAGTTGATTTATGCCTTGTCAACAAGTATGTGGAACATGACTTGTGGCATAATTCATTAATGAGAATTATCTTGCATTGATCTAGTTAGTATTTGGATAAGGGATATTAAAGCAATTATTTTTTTAATGAAATAAAGTGTGGATAACGTTTATTCTCATTTATAATATTGTATCCTATATTTGCATGTTTAAATCCGTGAATAACTTATGTTATTCTAAATTGTCCGTTGTCGATTAATGATATGGGAATATCATTAAATAAAGACAAATGTAAGGATTGGTAGAATGTACTGTAAGGTTGAGATACCAATATCACATAATATTCAATATTGGATAAATTGAATATAGGACTTATCCCAACCACATGATTGTACTTTATGGATCGTTCGTCATTAAGTAAATCATGAATATTTATCCTTAGACTTGAGATACCAGGTGACTGCCAAGGATGTAGCTCATTTCTTGTAAGGTAGTCTAACGCTATCCGTAAAAGGTAGTTATAAGGGCTATTTTCGGAGGTGATGCAAAGTTCGAGGGTCACGCTCGTAGTCAATAAAGGATTTGTTCCTTCAAATTTTTTTTGTAGTATAATACTGCTGGGCTCCTCATAGGATTGACAAGATGTTTGTACGGCCGTACCCAAAGTCTATCTGGAAGACGTTCAGATGTTTTGGTAATCTTGATCAATTATTAATAACGAGAAACAGAATAGTTAATTATGGAGTGACCTAGATCCATATCCATATTAACGCGGTATTAGAAACAAAAGGATAAGTATGATGATAATATCATCACGTGGTTTTTTTTTTTTTCGGGAAAACCATACTCGATTCGATATGGGGGCATTGGGATCTGTTAAGCTAGACTAGCCCATGTCATTACGATATTAATGAATATCCAAGTGGGAGATGTTAGAGTTTGTGGATATAAATTAATATTTGTATGTCCGGTTTCGAACCTGAGACTCGGGATTGCACACAATACGTAATAGTTTCAATGGTTTGAATAAATTAAAATATATTTTATATTTTATTTATTCATTTCACAAACAATTAACTTAACGATAGTTAGTACTTAACGGAGTTAGAGATAACGGTCGTTGGTATGTGCTTAAACACATACCTTTTCTTGACCAAATTAAGACCAAAACAACCAAAAACTAACCATAAATGCCAAAGATATTGTGTTTTTGTGTTTGTTTATATGCAGGTACGGATATTTAGAAACATGGACAAAATAAAGTCAAAACCGGAAAAATGGGCACGAGATTTGGAAAAGTGTCAAAAGCCGAAGCCGGGGAAGCAAATGATCAAAGTTTATTCTCATATGTCAGATTTGGTCCTTGAAGAATCAAAGTATTGCATAAAAATCCCTTGGAATTATTTTGGAGAAATGGCAGAAGTGGTCCTTAAAATTCTGAAGTTACAGTTCTGGTCCTTGTCAAATTTATTTCTAAAAATTCTAAACCTTAAAACCAATCCGGATCTATGTTTACATTTAACCCAAAAACCCCATCAGCCCACTTAAACCCAAGCCCCCAAACCAACCTACCAAACCCAGCCCAAACACAAAGCCCACTCCCTTCTTATCACAACCCGTTTCCCGTTTTACCCACAACCCGAATCCACCATAAAACCCATAACCTGGTCAAACGTATTAATTTCACCAGTCAAACAAAAAAATCACCCGCGCCCCTTTTCCCCAATTATTACTGTACCTCATGAACCCTAATTACCCATCCCCGAAATTAACCACAATTAAGGGCAATTTGGTACTTCACACGCACTTCTAGAAGAAGTCTGACATGTCAGGACTGACATGTCAGCAATCCCAGGGAAATTCGAAGCATTTGATTGGTTGATGATGCGTGTAATTCTGATCCAAGGGCTGAGATTGATGGAGTGATGACCAAGGGTAATCTAAAGGCTGATATCAACCCAAAGAAGCACAAATTGTGGTGAGGATCGATGACCTGGACACCCTAGAAGCTTCATCATTCGGCTATAAATAGAGGCTTCCTCTTCCTCATTTGATAAGTAGTTTTTAAAGTAGTGTTATGCTGTTAAATTATTTTTCTGAATTGTAATCTCAAGTTTCCTTTTGTAACTTTTAAGTTTGGTTAATGAAATTTAGTTTAATCCTTCTTTAAATTCATATCTCTTTAGTTTACTACAAGTTTCATATAAGCTTATCAACTGTTTTATTAGCTTATAGTAAACCTTTTCAGCTTATCTAAACTTTTACATTTCATTATTGTTCAACTTATTTCAAAATCTCACAAAAAAATAGAAAAATATCTCAAAAATATATAAAAAATATTGAAATTCAGCTTTCAATAAGCTATTTACCATTAGATTAAGCTCATATAAGCTTTTTAGCCTATTGTGAGTATTAGATAAGGTCAAAACTGTTTCTATCTCAAAAAGTGCAAAAAGTCAACAAAAGTCAAAACAACTGTTCAAATAAGTTGTGAAGAATAAGCTGATCTGGAAGAGCTTATTGGGTTATTTTTGGCTTGTATGAACAAGCCTGGGTATTTTGTTTGGATTGGTTCAGAGTTGTTTCACACATAAGCCCTACTTGTAAGCTTTAATTGATTCTCATTTCTAGCTTATAACTGTGCAACTGCTTATTACTATTAAATTAGTGCTTATTCTGATTTCTAGTTGTTATTCTGATCATTATACTTGTTATTTGAGTTTAAGTATGATAGGTAGTATTAGATCAGTATAGTTTTTACTTTATAAGTCATAAAAAGCTAAAAAATAGTAATATAGGAATCAGCTTAATTAGTGCTTATTGAGGTTTTGCAAGTTGCTTAATTAGTTGATATATAAGTTAGATGATCAGTAGGAATTGAAATCTCAGATTAGATTGGTGGTTTTTAGTGTGAAAGTTCAAATTCAGTTTTCCAAAGTAGTGTTTGGCATTAAATCTGTGTTTGGTCATTAAAGCTGTTGTCATTGTTCATTTACCTTAAGCTGAAGTTTGATTGAGCTTATTTGAGAATAAAAAAGCTGTGGTCATAAAGATTTAAGTTGTGTAGAAGCTTTTTGAGGTTTTGAGTTTGTAGGTTCAAATCTAGAACTAGAACTGCCCTAATAAGCTCTGTATAAGCTGAGCTTATTTAGGCTATCATTTTTGGCATTTTTGAGTTCCTTTTAGTGGTTAAAGTGAGAATACAGAAGTTGGAATTGATTCATTGAGTATTGAAGGAATTAGAGGTCCAAAGTCCCAACTGCTGCATCAGAATCATTTTTGCAGACCTGCACACCCATTGCTCAACTCAGCTTTTTGTTGGCTCTATATTTGCTTATTCACATGTTCTTATTGTCTGATTCTTGGTTTCTGAGTAGCTTATAGTGCTGTCTTTAGGTTTCTCAGCTTAGATTTCAATTTATAGCTTATTAATCAGCTGATATCTAGTCTGCAAGTTGCCCATTAGGGCTGTTCTAGCCTGCATCATTTGTTAACTGCATAATTGCTTATTGGCTTATTTTGAGTGCTGATTTGGTCTTAATAAGTTGTTTTAAGCTTTTATAAGTGTGCTCATCTGTCTTTGAGTATTTGGTGAATTTTGGTGCTGTATAGCTTATTTCAAGAGCTTATTTGAAACTGCTTATTCGACAAACTGCTTATTAGGGTTAAGCAGAGTTCAAATTTCATTTTTCATAGCTTCTTCATATCATTTTAGATTTTCCAGCAAAATTTCATAATTTTCTTAAATCGTTTACTATTTTTAATCATTTAATTACTTTCTTTTAGTTTTTAATTCATAAAAAAATAAAAAAAAATAAAAAAAATATATAATTCTTTTTTCTAAAATTGTATTTTAGTATTTAGAACTTAGAAAAATTATTTTTATATTTTTAGGGCTTATAATTTAGGATTCCACTATTTAGGTGCGTTTTTAGAATTTCGTAACGTACATTTTTTTTTTAGTTTAATTTGCATTTTAGGAATCGTGTGCTTTGATTGCTTGTTCTTTTTGCTCAATTGTTTTTACTTTTTATTTCATTATCTTTAGTGTAAAAATCCAAAATATCACTTTTATTTCACCATTCACTTCACATTTCGACACCGTAACCGACAACTCGACTTCAACCTTCGTTGGGACTACAACCCGGGAAATACATCCGTTGTATTCTTTTGGACTTATAAATATTCTAATTGGTTGAAAAACACCAGTCGTTAAAGGACTAATTATGTAAAAGGAGGTTAGAAGGATCTAGAAACCCTTAATTGGGTTAAGTCCGGCCGATCCAACCCTATGGGTTATGAAAGTCGGTTTGGTGGCTTGGAGGAGAAGAAAAGGGAGTCTATAAATACAATCCCATTGTATTTGTTAATCCCTAATCCCTAATTCTCAAGCTAACCAATTTCTTTCTCCTCTCCTCTAGTTCTAACCGATCGGCATCATTCCCTAACTCCTAGGGTTTTGCCGATTTCAACTTGAACACAAGTATTGGTTTTGTTTGTGAATTAGAACATAGCTTTTCCCATTGAAACGCTAGTATTACGTGTGTACAAGAACGAGTAACAAGCTTATTTTAGCTTATGTTACTTGCCCTATTCGACTTGAATAAGTCGATTCCCATTAAACCCTTATTAGGGTTTATACCTTGTTCTTGGAGTGCATGATTTCTTGTTCTTGCTAGGAATCAAAAGGTATGCATCACTTTTAATTTAGTTAATTAATTATATGTTATTGTAGATCCAATCCGCTGTGCATGCTTTGATGTTTATTAGTTTATAGATTTATGATTCTAATATTCCAACATGTTTAAAGTATAAGCTAGAGTTAATTTTACTCTTAGGATCTCATATATGAAACTTATAGGTTATAAACACAAACTAACATTTTTTTTTTTTATCTGTTTTGTCAAATTAGTGAAGATAGATTTAATCAAAATTATCTGAATGCCCCTGAAGATGCAGGTAGGCTAGCTTGGCTACGGTATCAACATAATCTGAGCAAAAAAGTTTAATTTTAGATGTAGTCGATGATCCGTTACCAACACATTGTGTTATTTATTTCACTATCTTTGTGTTATTTGGATACTTCTTGTGTTTTGAGTTTGACGATTTTATGTTTATAATAATGTTGGGTATATTTTTGTGTTGTTTATAATTCTCTCAAGTGATTGTATTTGATGCCTACATATGTTACATTAATTTTTAGTCTTTTAAAATGGGTTGGTAAAAAATGTATCTTATAACTTCTAATAGGTCCATGGTCTACTACTTCTAAGATTTCCTCCTACTTATATAAGTATATGTACAAGCAACTGTGTCACCTCAAACAGGAGTGTTGATACAAAAGTTGGGCGTTCCTTGTTAAGACTCCTATTCTCGTACCAATTAGATCTTAATGCTCGATGGAACCTGCGCACTAAGAAAAAGAGCAAACACCGTTAGGCTTATCGAGGGATTGTCTCCCCCGATTATCCTCCGGCGTGAGAGTAAGTAATCGAAGTTTAGGGTTTAGTGAAGAGTTAGGGTTTTTAGTAGATCGTACCTTTACCGAGGGCTTGGGTGCCCTTTATATACATATGAAACCCTAGTAGGTTTCGTGTTCCCTACTCCTCGGCGTGTTCGCCGATATCGGATATTTGGTATATATCCCCTTAATTTAGGAGATACTCAATATCCCATCCGGAAATAACTTTGGGCTTGGGCCTTGTTGGCCCAAACCGCATAACTGGTAGTCCAGTTATCGCCGTAGCGCCCCACACGTAGTGGGCTTAAGTATTAGTATTGTTTACTAATCGGGTCCGTGACCCGGGTGTAGACTATACGTCATCATGTCCCCCCAGTCTAGTGTGCGCAGGGTAAAACCTGCGGATGCTAGACTAAAGTCGTGTCGAAATTATTCCCTACGCGTACGCGGGAAGATTTCAAAAATATACCGCCAAAAAACGCACGTATGATGTATCTAGTCCAAAAAAGTGCAATTCGGGTACCTTGGGAAGTGGAGAGGCTATCCACGTGTCATGTACCGTCACGTCTCCCAGCCACACGATTTGAGTTAGTGGGATACACGTGTCAGTCATCTGTGGTGGGTGGAAAACTATATAAACTACCGCCTCCTATTCACTGTGATATCCACAGTTAAACAATCACAATTCCACCATTTTTACATCTTCGAATCTGCTAAAAGAAAAACGATAATTCGAAGGTAATAGCGCGTGCGCATATTCTGAAACACAAAATGGTGTTGCAGCTTCATGATTTCACTTCTAACATAACCGAAGATGAACTGAATCAGTTCACCTCGGATTACTTTATCCCCTTGGGTCTGCACCCAGAGGTACCAGGTCCAAATGACACCATCGCGAATTTCCCCGTAGGGAAGGTAGGGTTATATACGCGCTTTTTCGAGTGGGCGAATCATCGCGTACCCATATCCGTGCTGTTGAGTGATATACTTAATTATTATGAGCTCCACATCTCACAGTTGCATTGTATTGGTGCTGGGAAGATTGCCAATTTTGAGGTGAACTGTCGCTTGTTAGCGATTCACCCGACCCTCCAATTATTTCGCGCGTTCTATCACGCGACGTGGTCAAATGGGTGGGTTACCTTCTCTAAGCGCGTAGGCAAGTTACAATGCTATGTGAAGAAGGTAGATAAACTCGCGGACTGGAGGGAGAAATTCTTTTGGGTTGATGCCGCCGTTTTTCCTTCCAATTTTCAATTTTACACCCGTGCCAATCTGCCCAAGGATGAGCGCCCCCCCGAGACGTGGTATAACGCGGATCATGCGGCGATCATTGATGAGAACCGCCTTCCCATCAAGCCATATCCGGAAGCGTTCCTGGTGCATATGGGCATCAGTCGCAACTACTTCGAGCATGAGACAGAGGTTCCCACATTCTTGGATGCGGATGGCACGGGTGGGTGCTTCTTCCGTCGTCTTACTGTCGTTATTAATGTAAGCGTTTCTTTGTTTCCATACTTTATGTAACTTGCTTCTTTTTGTCTACTTTATACGCAGAGATGGATCTTTTTGCGGTCTTTAACTTGGAGACCCCGCGTTCCGTGGCAGTAGGGGTGCGTCCTCTGGGGGATGGTGAGATGACCATTCTGGAGAGGACGGCAGGGCGCGTCGTGGATATGGTTATTCCAGAGTCTGAGGGCTCTCCTGATGTGGTGGTAGCTGAGCCACTGCAGGAGGTGGCTCCTCCTGTGCAGCAGGGTCCTGACACTGCGCAGCCTCTTCCCAATGAAATGTTGATCTACTTAGAAGATAGTGATAGTGAAATGGAGGAGCGCTCCCCACTGACGCGCAAGAGAGCGCATGGTGGTGATGGCGAAGGGCCTTCCAAGAGGCCGCGACTTGAGGCTGAGGAGAGCCCATCTTTTACCGAAGTGCAGATGAAGTAAGTATCTTAGTTATTAGTTATGAACTTTTGTCAAGTTATACTTTATTCTAACTTTGATTCTTCGTGTCCTCAGTGTGGATGCTGAGAAGTCTGGTGGAAGTGCATCCATGACTGAGATTGAGAAGGACGTGTCCTTGTCTCCTCCCCCCATGTAAGCATTTTTTAGCAATCCCTTAGGATTTTGTGTATGCTTGACTGTTATTCGTGCGCTAACCTTGCTTATTGATCTTTCGTGCAGTAAACAGCCTGTGGAGGACGCTGGCGTCGTAGATGGGAGTGCGCCCCCCAAGGTGAGTCCCTTTGAGGTGCCTTCACCAAGGGATATTGGGGAGGAGTTAAGTCCGTTTGACTCTACGATGGAGGAGCTGGCCTCCATCGCTGTGCGTCAGTCCGAGCTGGTGGCGCAGGCCAGGTTGTGCCAGTCCGAGGAAGTTTCCAGACTGCAGGCGCAGTTAGCGTCTGTGCAGGCTGAGTTAGCAAGCTCTAAAGCTGAGCAGCTGAGCTCCAAGGCTAAACTGGAGCGCGCGGAAGCGTCTGCGCAAAGATTTGCTGAGGGTAAGCTCTTGGTGATGGCTGAGCTGGAGCAGGAGCGTGCTGATGCGGACCGTCAGAAGCATAACTCTTTATGGGCGCTGAAGTACTTGCAACAGAATAGGAGCAAGCACTTTGCCAACATTGAGGAGTTCCGTAGCCGCGTGGAGCTTGCGCTGAAGATGCAAGAGGAGAAGCTCCGCAATCTCAGCATCGAATATGATGAGGAGCTATACCCCCATATGGTTCAGTCCGTGGCTGAGCGCAGGTACATGCTGCTTTATCTCTTTATAACTTGTATATATTTTAGACCCTCTTTCTTATTAACACTTGTGTCATTTCGTAGGTGGTTGATCAGTCATGGTCTTCGCCTGGCCGCCATGTGTACGCTGGAGCATCCTGAGGTCACCACGTCCTTTGGGAAGGTTGTGGAGTGCGCTATTGCGCACGGTGAGACCTTGGCCGCAAACAAGCTTGCTGAGGCCAAGTTGTTGACCGTGCCGCTTGCCGAGGTACCTGGGTACAAGGCGAATGCCCGTGCTGAGCTTGTTGCTGCCATGGAAGAGCTAAAAAAGCTTGAGCTTCCGCATATCGCTCGTTTGGAGCGTGATCAGGATCAGCCTATCAGCGTGATCATGGCGGGGCTCACTCTTCCCAGGCATCTGCAGGATGATGCAGATCAGCAAATGGACTTCTACTTGAAGCCTGACGTAGCGCAGTTGAAGGTACCCATTTTTGCTCAGCCTCGTGACATTCTGAATCCTTTCCGTATTGAGAAAGAGATTTCTTTGCAAAGGTATCTAAATGCTCATGTTTCCAGAGTCGCAAGAAAGAAAGGCGTGAAAGGGAAGGCCATTCTGTGCGGCATAGGCGCTGCGCATCAGCCTAGATCTGACGGTGTGCCTGTCTCCGTGGCCACTGTTTCCCTTGATGATGCAGAGTTGTTGAAGCGGCTCGAGGATGCAAAGGAAGCGGCTTTAAGTGGGGGCTCCAGCCAGCTAAGGCGTACATATAGCATTTAGCTTTTTTGTACAAGTCTTTTGTAGAAACGTATTTCTATATATAGGAATTTTGCTTTTGTACTTAGTGTTTTTACAACTTCCAAATACTTGTGCTTTTGAACTCGTAGTTCTTATATGACGGATGTATCCTTGCGTGAAGATATCCTTAAGTGTCTAAGCGTACTTAGAAAAGAAGAGTCATCATTATGTATGAATTTTCTTAAGTAAGGACCGTAGTCGTGTATTGAATTTTTCCAACTTAATGAAAAGAAAGGAATCATAGTCGTCTATGTATTTTTGTAAGTTTACTTATCATATTTTACTTTAAGGAATCAAGAGTCTTGATTTCCTGAGTTGTTAAACGCGCACAGTGTGCCCTAGTGTGCATCCGTCGTGGGTTGCGTAAGGAACTTGCGCCAACGTCTTGAGCGCAAGGTGTTTAACAAGGATTCGTGATCCAAAGTTGATGGGTTTGCAACCCTCTTACTCAACGAGTTATTTATTAGGTTTACTCATCCTTTCTGCCATCGTGGGTCTTAGTGTGTGCATGCACGCCATGTAGGCAAGATTATAACAATATTGAAACACGATAATGAAAGATGCAAACAATAGAGTTAAATGTGTTATGGAGTTAGCTAGAAACCATAACGTTTTATTAATACTTGCAAGTTTATCAAAAATAAAAAAGACAATTTCTTATGGAAAGAAAAATTAAAAAATACACGACAATTATTGGGCACGTACTAGAGTGCATAGTTGTCCGTGCGTGGGCCGTGGCCTATACTAAAGGTAGCATTACTTGAGATTGCAGATATTCCAAGTGCGTGGTAGCTCGTGGCCCTCCGTATTACGGAGCTTGTAGGCGCCATTGCCTAGTGCTTCTATGACTTCATAAGGTCCTTCCCATTTGGGTCCAAGTTTTCCCATGTCTTCTGCGTGGCTCGCGTCGTTTGCACGGTAGACGAAGTCTCCTGGCCTGAAAGAGTTGTTTCTGACCTTTGCGTCATAATACTTTTTCATTTTCGCTTTCGCCTTTGCCTCGCGTATGAATGCGCGTTCGCGCTTCTCTTCTAATAGGTCCAAGTCTATGCGCCGCTCATCATCATTTGTTGTGACATTCACTTCCGCTGTGCGGATAGTTGGCATTCCAATCTCGGCTGGTATGACAGCTTCTGTCCCATAGACAAGAGAGAATGGTGTGTCGCCCGTGCTGACTTTGATTGATGTGCGGTGTGCCCATAAAACGTGTGATAGTTCCTCCACCCATCTGCCTTTGTTTCTGTCCAAGCGCGCTTTGATTCCTTCACCCAAACTGCGGTTCGCGCGTTCAACCAGACCATTAGTTTGTGGGTGTTTAACTGACGCAAAGTGTTGTGTGATATTCAATTGTGCGCACCAATCTTTGAATGGGTTATCACAGAATTGTTTTCCGTTATCAGAGATGATTTCCCCAGGTAATCCGAAGCGACATACAATGTTGTCCCAAACGAATCGTTTGACTTGGTTGCCTGTTATGCTGGCCACTGCCTTCGCCTCAATCCACTTAGTAAAGTAGTCAATGGCCACTATGAGGAACTTTAATCCTCCTGCTGCGACAGGAAAGGGGCCTGCGATGTCAATGCCCCATTTATAAAATGGCCATGGAGAGGTGATGGGAGTTAGTTCTTGTTGTGGTCGGCGCGGAATAGGTCTATGCACTTGACAGTTGCTGCATTTCCTTATCATATCGCGCGCATCACGGTGCATGGTGGGCCAGTAATATCCTGACCTCAAGGCTCGTGCTACAACGGACCGTGGTCCTGAGTGCATACTGCATGAGCCAGCGTGGATTTCTCTGAGCACATAGTCTGCTTGAAGGGGTCCGACGCAACGCAGCCACGGTTGCAGGAAAGAGCGCCTATATAGGACGCCATCTCGAAGTTCATACTTCTGCGCTGTACGCCGTATCCTTCGAGCGTCCTTCTTCTCCTGGGGTAGTATGCCCTTGCTAATGTAGTTGATGATGGGTGTCATCGATGTAGGATTTTCCTCTTTTATCACTGTGGATATTTCCATCTCTACGATTGACTTATTTTTCAAGGTTTCCACCAATACTTGTTTTGATAAGTGTGCAAAACTGGTGGATGCAATCTTGCTCAGCGCATCTGCTTTCCTGTTTTCACCCCTGGGGACCTGTTTGATGGTAAACCTATCGAAGTTCTGGATCAGAGATTTGGTTTTTTCAAGGTATTGGATCATGTGTTCCTCCTTTGCGACATATTCGCCTAACACGTGGTTAGCAACTAGCCGTGAATCGACGTTCGCTTCTAGGTTGCCTGCACCCATTTGAGCTGCGATGCGTAACCCAGCCAGGAGTGCTTCGTATTCTGCCTCGTTGTTCGTGGCTGTGAATTCAAAACGCAGTGCGTAGGTGAATTCATCTCCTTCTGGGTTAGTGAGAATAAGACCACCTCCTGATCCATCTACGCATGAGGATCCATCAGTAAATAGAATCCATGGTTCTTGAGGTTCCCCCTTGCTTGTCGCAGGTGTAGTGTCAGTATCTGGCTTCTCAATGATGAAGTCGGCCAATATCTGCCCTTTGATTGCAGTGCGCGGTCTGTATGATATGTTATGCTCACCTAGTAACACACTCCATTTTTGTAGGCGTCCCGATGCGTCGGGTCTTGAGATAACTTGTTTGATGGGTTGGTCTGTGATAACAGCTATTGGGTGCGCCTGGAAATACCTGCGCAGTCTTTTTGCTGCAAACACTAAGGCTAGGACCAACTTTTCCATTGCAGTGTAGTTAATCTCTGTTTTCTTGAGCGCCTTACTAACAAAATAGATGGGTGTTTGGACAGAGTTCCTGTCTGTCAGTAGCACTGCGCTGACTGCTCCCTGGGTCGCAGATAGGTACATGATCAGCTCTTCCCCTGGTCGGGGCGCGACAAGCTTTGGGAGCGCTGCTATGTGTTGTTTGAGCTGTTGGAAGGCTTCTTCTGCTTCCGCGGTCCACCTGAAGTGTCCCTTTTTTGTGCACTTCTTGAGTGTTTTGAATAAGGGAAGTGACTTGTCCGCTGATTTAGATAAGAATCGGTTCAGTCCGGCTAGTTTGCCGTTTAGTGACTGAACCTCCTTCAGTGTGCGCGGTAAGGGGAGGTCAATGACTTCTTGGGTCTTCTCTGGGCAAGGCTTGATCCCATCAGGTTCTATCAAATACCCGAGAAACATGCCTTCTGTTGCGCCAAATGTACACTTCTTGGGGTTCAATTTCATGTTGATTCTCCTCAGTGTTTTGAACGTTTCCTCTATGTCGCGCACTAGTTCTTCCTCCGTATGGCTTTTGATGACGAGATCATCGACGTATACTTCCAAGTTGCGGCCTACTTGTTTCTCGAACGCAGTGTCTACCAATTGTTGGTATGTTGCTCCTGCGTTCTTTAGGCCAAAGGGCATCTTTGTATAGCAGTAGACCCCTTGACTTATGTGGAAGGCCGTTTTTTCTTCGTCTTCCTCCGCCATTTGAATTTGGTGGTATCCCTTGTATGCGTCCAGGAAGCATTTGAAGGGATATCCACACAGAGATTCGATCTTCCAGTCTATCTCCGGTAGCGGGTAGCAGTCCTGTGGACATGCTTTGTTGAGGTCTGTAAAGTCTACGCACATTCTCCAACTGCCATCGCTCTTCTTTACCATTACTGGGTTGGAAAGCCAGTCATGGTAGTAGACTTCCCGCATGATGCCTGCGTCTACTAGTTTGTGTACTTCCTCCAGGATGGCTTTTGCGCGGTCTGGAGCTTGTCCGCGCTTTTTCTGTCGTATTGGAGGATATCCTTGTCGGATTTGTAGCTTGTGTTCCGTGATGGAGCGTGGCACTCCTGTCATATGCTTTGGTTCCCATGCAAAAATATCTAAGTTATTTTGCAGGAGTGCGCATATAGCTACTTTGCCTTTGTCAGACAGAGACCCGCCAATAGATACCTGTTGATCCGGGTAGTCAGGGTGAATGGCGACCCCTAGGTTTGGGACTTTGATTGCGCGCTGTTCTGGAACATCGCCTACGTCATTTGTCACTGCGTTGCACTCTTTGGGTGGTATGGTGGTATTGTAAAGAGTGACAATACCTCCTTCCACTGGGAACTTGAGCATCCCGTGCGCTGTGGATGGTACGGCGCGGATGGATGATATTCCAGGTCTCCCAATGATGGCGTTGTACGGAGAGGGGGATCTGATTACCATGAAGTTCATCCAGGTGACTGTAGAGTGTGGTTTGTCACCAACTTCTACAAGTAGACGCAATTGCCCCATGGGCCATATCTTCTCTCCTGTGAAGCCAGTGAGCGACGTTGTGGCTGGGATCAATTGACTCTGTATCTCAGGTCGCAGCTTCTTGAAACAGTGTTCATATATAATATCAGCGGATGCGCCTCCACCTATATACATGCGATGGATGTCGTGACCCCCCGTATGTATTTCAATGGTAAGTGGATCCACTACCGCGTTGTTCGCAGTCAGGGGGGGAAAAGAAACTTCGTTTCCCTTAGAGAACCTTTGAATGACTTTCTGTCTTGTCGTGCGCTGCCATGGCTGTATCATGTAGATGATATCCGCCTTTTCTTTTGATGTCTCTTTCTTGGCCCCTGGTTTTGGTTTGTCTTTCCCTTCTCTAATGTTTTTTACGAGGTGGTCCATCTTTCCTTCCTTTACCAATTTATCAATCAATTGGCGCAGTTGGACGCACTCGTTGGTTGTGTGGCCTTTCTGTCCATGGTATTCGCAATAACCATTCCCTGTGCGCCGATCCTCCGGGGTGCGCATTGGTGGTGGTTTCGGGAAGTTCGCCCCTTCCGTCGCGAATATCTCCTTTGGAGTTTTTGTTAATGGGGTGTACTTGTCGTTTCCCCTTCCACCGCCTTGAGTGCGATAACTCTTATTACGATTGCCACTCTGGTCATTGGATTGTCTCCTTGACTCTTCTTGTGGCCTATGGTTCGAGTAGCCTTTTTTGCTATCCGCAGCGGCTTCTTCTCCTTGGACGAAAGACCTCGTGCGCTTCATGAGTTCGTCAAAAGTTAGGGGAACCTTATCGTTTAACTTTTTTATCAAATCTGGGTTATTGATTGCATTCATAAAACCCGATATTTTTAGTATCTCTGGACACGCCTTGACTTTCATGCATTCGTCCTTAAAGCGTTCCATGAAAGCACTTGTGGGTTCCCCTTGTCGCTGTTTAACCCTAGCGAGTTCGACAGGGTTTTTGGCGCACTTTTTCCTTTGAGTAAAGTTTAAGCGAAACGCCTTGCGCAACTCCTCAAACCCATCGATGCTTCTACGTGGAAGCTTGCTAAACCAGTTGCGCGCATTCCCTACTAATGTAGAGTTGAACATATGGCACCACACAGGTTGTGGCCAATTTTCGATAGTGGCTGCTGATTTGAAAATTTTTAGGTGATCATCAGGATCACCTGTCCCATCATATGTTTTTACGTTAGCAGGCATGCGCCTTTTCTTGTTCTCCGAAAAATCGCTGATGCGCCTAGTAAACGCATCAACCTTTTGGCGACGCCAGGGAAGAGACATGTCTTCATCTTCCTGGTCGCGGTATTTCCCTCTTGACTTCCAGTGTCCAGTCTCGTTGTCCGAGGAATCCCTTGAAGATGAGCGAACTCTTTTGTGACGCTTGCGTCGACTATCATCAGAGTCTGAGCTTGCTCCTCTGCGGCGCTTGCGCCGACTATCCTCAGAATCAGAGCTTGAGGGGCTTTCACTTGGGGAGCATCGTCGCCCAAGCCTATCTTGGATCCTGCGACTGCCAAGCCTAGCGTGGACATTGGCGCGCCGTTCCCCATCTTCATGCTCCTCCAGATGCTGAAAGTCGGCTGCTTCATCGTCCACAACCTTCCTTCCAATCCTGGCAAACACTGGTTGTTTGCGGCTGTCCTTCTCGCGTCTTTCCTTTCGGTAGCGCGGTGGGGATACTTCGTGTTCAGGGTCGAAGTTGAGTCTGGCGTGCAGACTTTGGCTTGACCTCTTCTTTGCCTCCTCTTGCATGAGCGCAGCCAAGGCTTCGTAGTTTTGAGATACAAAGTCACTTGGCGCCAATTCGGGAGTGACTCCTTCTAGCGCGATGGAGTCTGTTTCCAGAACAAGGTCCTTGTTTCGGATAGGCGCATTGGGAGGCTCAGTGAAGTTCACCTCTGGCATAGCGAGAGGAGTGCGCTGTGGGTCTACCGCGCTAGTACTTGTTGTAGTAGCATTGGTAGTCAGAATGGGCGGTTCTACTGGAGTAAGGAGCAAATCTGAGTACGCTCCAAAGCTTCTAGGCATACTGGTTGTTCCAGAGACCTGCTTGGAGGCCGCGTCAGTTTGTTGTTTCTTCCCCAGTAAATCGTCATGCGCTTTCTTCGCATGCGGAGTCCGCTCCTTTCCGTGTTTCGTCATTCTAGTTTTTGGTAAAAATCTTAGTGTAGGGTCCCACGGATGGCGCCACTTGTTGATACAAAAGTTGGGCGTTCCTTGTTAAGACTCCTATTCTCGTACCAATTAGATCTTAATGCTCGATGGAACCTTTGCACTAAGAAAAAGAGCAAACACCGTTAGGCTTATCGAGGGATTGTCTCCCCCGATTATCCTCCGGCGTGAGAGTAAGTAATCGAAGTTTAGGGTTTAGTGAAGAGTTAGGGTTTTTAGTAGATCGTACCTTTACTGAGGGCTTGGGTGCCCTTTATATACATATGAAACCCTAGTAGGTTTCGTGTTCCCTACTCCTCGGCGTGTTCGTCGATATCGGATATTTGGTATATATCCCCTTTATTTAGGAGATACTCAATATCCCATCCGGAAATAACTTTGGGCTTGGGCCTTGTTGGCCCAAACCGCATAACTGGTAGTCCAGTTATCGCCGTAGCGCCCCACACGTAGTGGGCTTAAGTATTAGTATTGTTTACTAATCGGGTCCGTGACCCGGGTGTAGACTATACGTCATCAAGGAGAGGCATGGGTGAATGAAGTCTTAGATGGTAATCCGATACGATGTGTTAATGCACTTAATATGCAGCCAAATGTATTCATGAAAGTATGTGCAAAACTAAAATCAAAATATGGACCGAAGTGATAGAATGTCGACGATAGAAAGTTTGGGGGATTTGTATATCCTTGCATTAGGTGTGTCAAAGAAGGATGTTGGGGAGCGATTCAACGTTCAGGAGAGACTATTGGCATAGCATTTCACGAAGTTTTAGAGGTAATAAGTTAATAACAGCTAGAGGCAAAGGTTTCAATGGTTTAGCACGTGACATTATAAAACCGAAAGATCCATCATTTCTTTTTACACCAACTCAAATTTTGAACGATAAAAGATACATGTCGATGAAAGATATATACATTTCGTACTGTAAGTACGTAGTGTATCAATCCATTTGTATTTCTTTTAGTTTTCAATATATCAAACCTTATCGCGGATAATTAAAATTTTGCACGTGCATTTAGGATTGCATTTGATGTATTGATGGTACACACATAGGATCATGTATTCTAGAGCCTCGACAAATACCTTATATAGGTAGAAAGGGGTTATCTACTTTCAATGTGATGGCAACATGTGATTTTTTATATGTGTTTTACATTTATATCGGTTGGATGGGACGGTTCAGCACATGACAAGCGTATTTTTATTCGTATGAAGTTTTTCAATGGCATGGAAAATGCAGAGAAGAAGATGTCATTGATTTGTTGGAAGAAAATTTTAGCTTCTAAGAAGAATGGAGGTCTTGGCGTTTCTAGTTTTTTTGCTCTTAATCACGCTCTTCTTTTCAAATGGATTTGGCGGTTTATTGCTAATGGTTCTTCTCTTTGGTCCCGTTTAATTACAGCCATCTATGGTGTTCGCGGAGCTATTGACAATCCACCTCCTCAATCTAGACGATCTCCTTGGCTTGATATTGTTAGTGAAGTCAGAAAGCTCTCCAATATGGGTATTGATCTTCTTTCTCTTGTCAAAAAGAAAGTGGGGAATGGTGAGGCAACTTCCTTTTGGGATGATGTGTGGCTAGGTGAATATCCTTTAAACAAACATACCCGAGGCTGTATTTTCTGGAATTAGACAAACATGCTAGTGTGGCTTCAAAGTTAAGAGATAATTCTCTTACTGGTTCTTTCCGAAGGCTTCCTCGTAGTGGTATTGAAGAAGATCAGCTTCTTCTTCTTATTTCTAATACCTCTTCTGTTATGCTTCCTAATATTAGTAATAGATAGACTTGGCGGTTAGATTCTTCGGGTGTCTTTTCGGTGAAATCGGCACGTGAATTTATTGATGATTCTTTTCTTCCGAAGGCGGATGCTCCTACTAGATGGGTTAACTCCATTCCCATCAAGATTAATATTTTTGCATGGAGAGTTTCTTTGGATAAGCTTCCTTCAAGGTTGAATCTTTCTCTTCGTGGTCTTGACATCCCGTCTATTATTTGCCCTCTTTGTAGTATTGTTGTGGAATCAACTTCGCACCTTCTTTTCTCTTGTCATTTGGCTCGTTAGTTAATGCTTAAGGTTGCTCGTTGGTGGGAATTAGAGGTTCATGACTTTCTCTCATATGACAATTGGATTCTTTGGTTAATTAATCTCAGAGTTTCCAAGCGTTTCAAGGATGTGTTCGATGGTGTTTGTTATATCACTTGGTGGGTCATTTGGAACTTTTATTGGAATTCTTGGATGAAAAATCCTAGTTCCATTAATTTGTTATTTTTCTAGCTCCTTGCCAGTTTTTAATAAACAGCCGTTAAAAAAAATGAACTTACCAAAACCTCCTCGAGGTAAGATGATGTAGTGATGTTATTATTTGCATATTACTTTTATTGATTATTATTCACTTATTGTTTGTAACTCATTTTATCGGGTAATTTTTGGTTGACAAAGGATATTTAGATAAAAACGGATATCTAGTGCCATATTCCAAGACAAGATACCACCAATCTCAATTTGAGTATGAGCCTCAAACAACATGTGTTAGAAATGAAGCTGGGCGATATTTACGTGAATTGGAAGTAGACAACTAGAATGCATATAGTGCAAGGACTGATAATGTAATACTCGAATAGTTGTCTTTTTAGGCATTTAAATACCCCACAAGTCTTCACTTGTGGGGTGTGGCTGTGAATCATTCAACAAAGAAATAATATCCAATGTTTTATCACACTCCACATTCGCTCTACACTCTCTCTAAAACCGAACATGGAACTCATCTATTTTCATGAACCTCGTCCACCAGAAGGTGTTAAACACGATTCTTGGTCATTACAATTGGTATCATGAGCTAACCGGGTGGCCATTCGTGGTGTTTTTGAGGTAACTAATGTGATTTATGTTGTGATCTATCTCGGTTCTTCTTTATCTTCTTCATCAGCCGAGTTTAGTGCTATATTGTGTTCGATTTGTGTTTTTAAAGTTCTCCACTGTTGCGTTTTTCTTCTCTAAAAATGTGACAGTTTGTGGTTTTCTTTCGAATCGTTCACATAATCAAATGGTAAGGTTGTGTTTTTTAACGAGTTGGGTTGTGACTTTGTGATAGTTCTTCACTCAAATCTTGTTTAAAGGAAGAATAGACTTTGGTTTGTTCTTGGTTCATTGATTGAATTTCATAAACAAATCTTGTACAAGATTTGTTTTTGGATAAAATATTGATAGATTTGATTGATAAGAGTGGGTCAAAGTTGGTGGAAGTTAGTGAAGAAAAGTGATACAAGAAGCATGGGTTTGGCAGTGGGAAGCATGGGCAACTAAGGAAAATGACAAAAAGTTGGTAACCCCACCTGTTATCGCAATTCCCAGAACCCAGACGAGTTATCGCAATTCGCCACTTTTATCGCATTTGCAACTCAGATAACCTTATCGCATTTGCAACTCAGATAATCTTATCGCATTTGCAACTCAGACAGATTTATCGCATTTGCAACTTTGCCAGCTTTATCGCAATTGAAGCCTCAGATAATTATCGCAGTTCAAATCGCGATAAAAGTATCGCAATTGGACCCTTCATCAGATTTTATCGCGATTCAACCTTAGAGTATTTTGGCGGGAAAATTTGAGTAAAATTTAATTCAGAGGAGTGACTTAACGGTCCATTTTTACGCGAGATTCAAATTCTGGTACAAGAGTGAAAATTTTGGCCCAAAATTCGAATTTTTAGGGGAATTTTTGGCGTAAAAAATTTCTTAAACTCAAAATTTTCCTGCACCATTAGAATTGCATTTTATGGCATTTTTCACAACAAAATCACAAATGATATTATCGGACTGCACCTTCAAAATCACCACGTATAGCCAAAAAGATCCTGATCAAGATTCACAATCAAATGACAATGGCTATATTATCAACTGTGACTACAAGGATGATTCATTATTACTTATTTGAAGTTGAAGTGGAATATCACGGGTACGTGTACTTAGTATCTTGAAGATATCGGGGTTGGTTGGATGCATGATTTTTCAAGATCCTTGTTTGAGCATTTATAGAATAGTGATTAAGTCTTGGGTTATCTAGTTTTCATAGGTCAAGGGGTGGATGGACGAAGACCTAGTTAACTATCACTTAAAGAAGATACGTTGTAGTACTCAGTGTCACACAAAGATGTGGATAATTCAAGAGAGGTTCATATACAGATAAGGAAGGATGGATGGGTATATGAAACGATCTATGCTTTAAGGAGTTACGTTGTAGTGCTCAGTATATGTTCTTAGTCACACGTTCGTGCAAGTTTAAGTCACAAGTCTGGGTTACTTTACTTCAGTCTCAAGTTCGTCATAGTGGGTTTCTCCATCAGCAGTCACTACAAAAAGCCGTTGCTTTGATACAAGAGGTTTGAGAAGAGATTGATCTGAAGAGAATTGTAGAGAGAATAGTTATCGACATCCACTCATGGGGTATTGATTTGTATGTTGCTTCTAGTTGATATGTCTATGTACACATATGTAGGATGAGTCCGAAGGATCGTCATCATCCTGGAGGGAGAAATGTATGAAATGTGTACATCGGGGCTGTTTATTGAAGAACTGGAAGCGTTCTAAGTGAGTTGAAGATGTCGATATGATGCTCCCCAAACAAACCTGTGAAGAAGTTACAAGTTATCAGTCTATGATCCATTTTCCGCTGTGCAAGAGACTGAAGACAATTTAGGCAAAATTTCAGAGAAACTTCTTCTAACAAGCATCAAGGCTATATCAAAGGGGTTGTCAATTTGGGAGGGAGCATGTAAAAGAAAATGCCTTACTAATTGGGAGGGAGTAATAACCCAATTAGATCATTACAGTGATTCTGCAAGTAATTCAAGTGAGCTGAGAAAGATATGAGAAGATCAAGAGCTGCGAAGACATCCTCAGAGGAAACTGCTCTACCTCAGCATTGCATTCATCATTGTTATGTACTTGTTAGGAATCATTGTAACCAATTCACGTATATCTCCAGCTGGAGGGAGATTGTTAGAAATGAAGCTGAGCGATATTTACGTGAATTGGAAGTAGACAACTAGAATGCATATAGTGCAAGGACTTATAATGTAATACTCGAATAGTTGTCTTTTTAGGCATTTAAATACCCCACAAGTCTTCACTTGTGGGGTGTGGCTGTGAATCATTCAACAAAGAAATAATATCCAAAGTTTTATCACACTCCACCTTCTCTCTACACTCTCTCTAAAACCGAACATGGAACTCATCTATTTTCATGAACCTCGTCCACCAGAAGGTGTTAAAGACGATTCTTGGTCATTACAACATGCAAAAAGCTTTCAACCGCTCTTGTTCGTCTTTACGAAGTTATATTGAAAGGTCATTTGGAATCTTAAAGAAATGATGGAAGTTACTCGGCTGAATGCCTAAATTTAGTGTACAAACACCGATCAATGTTTATTACAGCTACATTTGCTTTGCATAACTACATCATATTTATTCGGAACAAGATATGATGTTTAGTGTGATCGATAGACATTCAAATTACATACTACACGAAGAACTTCGTGATGTTCATGGCCATGACACTAATAATGAAGACTTGACTGAAGGATCATCTAATGAGATGAATTTGACCCGCAATGTTATTGCTAGTTTGCTACTTTAATATGAAATGCACGACGAAGATAAAATTTTATTAGCATTTCAATCATGAATCTCAATGCCTTTTAGACTTTAATAAGCTTTATTGTGTGACATTTTTAATTTATGGTATTTCCTATTTGAGCTTTTCTGCCTATTTTCATATTTTTCATTTTACATGATTAAACTCCAGCTCTAGCTACTTTGTCAAACAACCATAAGTATATATATAAAATAAAATAAAATAAAATAAAATAAAAAGAAAAAAAAAATCTAGCAATCAACTCTGAAAGCAACCCGCTCTCCTGCTAGTATTTCCAAACATAATGGGTGTTTGATTGAGCTTATTTTTAGGCTTGTGAGCTTATTTGGCTCGACTCAAGTTTTATAATCCCATTTTTTTCTGGCTTATTTTTCAACTTCTATGCTTATTTTTCTTATTTAAATAATTTTCAAAAGGTTTAGACTGACGGGGAAACTCCGAGCCCATACACCCCTTTTGGTTTCCGACTAACCCGTGAACCCTTTTAACTAATAAGTGTAGGTTGGCAGGGACACCTCAACCCTGTGTACCTACTAGGTACCCATCACCCCTACCCGGCAAAGGTGTGAAGTCTGTGAAATGCCTAACTATGGTACCAAGTGCATGTTGCGGGTCGAACCCGCGCCATTATTAAGGCCATGCATTAGCCCAAGCTTTAACAGGCAGCCGGTGGCCATCTGCGCCAAGCAGATGGTTCCCTTTTAACTAATAATAAGCTCAATAAGTAGGAAAAAAAAATGTAAAAATAGCTTACGACGTATAATCCAAGTCAAATAAGGTCATATAACCTATAATAAGATTAAACATACACCCTTAAGTCACATTGTCTTAAAAAAAAAACAGGTTTGCATTATGAGTCGGAATTGGCATGGCATGAAAAAGAAAAAAGAAAAAAATTTATAACTGGTTAAACAATTAATTTCTTTTAACCTAAAATATAATACACTCTTTCGATTCAAATGGGATGTCCAATCTTGATTTGCACACAATATAAGTAAAGTGCGATCATTACACTATGTACTGGCAAAATTTCATATAATTTTTAAAAAATATTTTAGTTGGTTGAGATATAAAGACGTTTGTCCTAAGATAAATTAAAATAAAAAAATATTCATTTAGTTTAACATATAAGAAATTGATTTTAAAATTTTAATTAGAGAGATAGGATACAATGAAACTTCAAAATGCATATATCTCTAGATTTTCTGAAAAAAAGTCATGTTAGTGGCGGGTCTACATGATAAACCAAAACTGTAAACTAAAAAAATAAATAAATAAATAAAATAAAGCATTCTGAGCCATATATTTTTGAAGAGCGTCACTTCTTATTCCTTTGTCTCTTCCATTACACTTTTATTCATTTCCATAGCACGAAAACAGATATGAGTATGTGAACGCAAGAACCGAAAGCGAATATTGATAAACCCTAATCTATGGATCGAAAAACGAAGCGCAACTCAAGAGAATAAAACCCTAAGAGATAACTCTTAATAGTTCAACACTTCAACTTATTGATCAAACAAAAATAAATATTAACAACTCTAACCCCTACATTTATAGAGAAAAAATAGATCGAGAAGAAAACTATCTTTCTTCCCAAAATAAAAAACTAATTTAAAACATCACTAAACAATAATTATCTCTAAAAACGAATTAAATAAGCAGACAGATTGATTGAGGTTAACCGATTGAACTAGGTTTCAACCGGTTCAGTTGACATCCTGCCTTGCAAATAACATAGGTGAACCGCTTGAATTGTGTTTCAACCGGTTCACTTAAACTTATGTCTTCACTATTACGTCTTATAAACACCTCGGTAATTAAGTTGCCTGATCATATCCTTGTTCCCGCCTTCAATCTTGCCCTCGTTAATATGGCGATGAAGCGTGCTTGCCCAAACCATACTATAGAGGTGTCGTTGCTCATTAAGTTCATTGAATTAATAAACTGTCTAGTAAAACCAAAACCAAAGAATAAAAATTATTTTCAAATATATATTTTTTAAAGAGCGTGACTCCTCGTTATTTCAATCACCTTTTAGTTCATTGCCATTTCCCAACGGCTCGATTCAAGTCACTCAACCAACTATTTAATTTCTTAAGAAACCTCCGCTTGTTCATATTCTCACACATAACCATCCATCTCTTATATAAGTTGTGATTGTATTTGTTAGTTCCATATCAAACTTGAAAGACATATAATCCTTTTCTCATATACCAAATGGCCCAAATGATTAAGCTGCCAAATTTTGGGTATTTCCGGCAAGTTTTGTGTAATTCCGGCGAGTTTTAGATATTTCTGGTAATGTTTTTTATTAAAAACAACTTGTAATAGATTTAAAAAATTATTATAAGTGATCAAAATAAGTTTACGGTGAGTTTTGTGTACTTCCAGCAAGATTTGCAGGTTTCCGGCAAGTTTGACCACCATTTATCGCCGTTGGTTGCCGCTGACCACGGTTGACCTATTTGTTTGACACAGTTACATAAATCGGCAAGGTTGGTGGCCCTGTAGCGCCTAGGCGATGATTAATCGGCCCTGTAAACCCTTTTTTGCAACACTGCTTAATATACCACATGGTACACACAATAATGAATAAAGCATTTTTTTTTTCTTTTTTTTTTTTTTTTGCATTTTTTTTTTTTTTTTTTAGAAAATCCACTAAATGAAATTTACAAATCATTAAGCAGATCATACAAACCAATATAATGTAGTCAGCCTTTCTGACACCACCTTATTCGACCACGCAATGGACCACCATTTACGACCTCAACTTAGCAATATAAACACCATCAGATAACGCTAATACCGCTACTTAAAACACCGTCCATGTTTAAACGTTATATAATATTGCACGTCCAAAACAACTAGCAATAGTGGTTACCACCGTTTTTGTATCGTGATGCAAGGGTTCTCTGCCATTTTTTATGAAATAGCATGCTCTAAAGTTGTTACCTAAAGTTATCGCCATACATAAAGTTAGCATCATGAAAAACATATAATCGCTCACCAAAATTTTTGATTACAATGTGCCCGGCGCTGTAATGCACGGGTGCCCTGCTAGAAAAGCTTTTTATAATGTTACTAAATGCATAAGCATTAAAATAAACTAATTTCCAATTAATAACTATAAAAGCAGTCCACTGAAAAAATGTTGCTATCGCCGAAAAATATAATGACACGGTACTACGCGAATACCCGGCTAGTGTCTTATAAACACCTCGGTAAACTGCTTGACCTTCTCCTTGTTTCCACCTTCAATCTTATCCTCGTTAATGTGGTGTTGAACCGTGCTTGCCCAAACCAAACTACATTGTTAAAGTCATTGAATTAATAAACAGTCTAGTAAAACCAAAACTAAAAAAAAAAAAAAAAAAAAAAATCTCAAATATATCTTTTTTAAAGAGCGTGACTCCTCGTTATTTCCATCACCTTTTAGTTCATTGCCATTTCCCAACGGCTCGATTCAAGTCACTCAACCAACTATTTAATTTCTTAAGAAACCTCAGCTTGTTCGTATTCTCACACCTAACCAGCCATCTCTTATATAAGTTGTGATTGTATTTGTTAGTTCCATAAAGACATATAATCCTTTCTCATATACCAAATGGCCAAAATGATTAAACTGAGTCCCAAAGTAACTAAAGGTTCGGTGTGGGACGAAGGTGGCAAGTCTGATATTGTCCAAATTCTTATTTCACATCAACAAGATTCTATAAAATCCCTTTAGTTTTTATATTATTCTAAAGGGGTCGGATCTCTTTGGGAAATACATGGAGAACACACTGGTTCAAATTTTAACACGGTATGTCATACTTTTTAGAGCTTCTGCAAGAAGATCGAGAATATGTAAGTTACATAGTTGTATTACAAGCAATATTTGTATGTTTATACCAATTATATCCTGATTTTAAGATTTTGGAGTCATTAACACCGTGCGCAAATATTATTGTATTTCTATTTTGTGAGTATTACGGAAGCATAATTATGAGTCTAGAACTACATGTGCCAAAGGTCATTTGGCCTAGCATTACCATATAAGGTTTAAATTCTAGTTGGAACATAAGTACTTGGTTTAAAAGCTTCTCAGTTTGTGTAAAAAAAAGGAATTTCATGGTAATATTATTTTTTGAGTTATATATTGGAAATAATTATGAAGTTTCGTGCATGGAACCCGTCATCCTATATGTTTATATAGAGTTTTTTTTGTATAAATGGTGTGATTTTGAGTATGCTTTGTAAACATGGGGATGGCGTAGTTTTGATTTGTTTTGCAAAATGGGGTTAGTTTGACATTTTGGGCCCACAATATTCTAAAAGCTTTGTATTTGTAACCCTCAACTTACATAATAGTTGCTCATGCGTATCATGTATCTTATAATTTTCATTTTATGCGTCTAGTAACTTTACGTGACAAATTCTTTTTATTCTTTTTTATCTTTATCAAGCTTTGAAAATGTGACCACCGGCTTGCATAACAAATTCGAAACCAATGAGCCACATAAGGTAGTTAGTTTCTCTTTACAAAGCATACACTCTACTGGTTTCCAAATGTTTGTTAATTGACCCTCGAGTTACATAACAGTTATGTGGCTCATTGGTTTCGAATTTGTTATGCAAGCCGGTGGTCACATTTTCAAAGCTTGATAAAGATCAAAAAGAATAAAAAGAATTTGTCACGATAAAGTTACTAGACGCATAAAATGAAAATTATAAGATACATGACATGCATGAGCAACTATTAGGTAAGTTGAGGGTTATAAATACAAAGTTTTTAGAATATTGTGGGCCCAAAATGTCAAACTAACCCCATTTTGCAAAACAAATCAAAACTACGCCATCCCCATGTTTACAAAGCATACTCAAAATCACACCATTTATACAAAAAAAACTCTGTTTATATATGCAAACGTACGGCAAACAGGAGCCGTACCACAATGGGGGCAGTGTGGGCAACTGCCCCAACAAAGTTCACTCGAGTAATGTCGATTTTCTTGTGATGATAAATGATTCTCATTTTGCCCTCATAAATGAGTAAATAGTATAATGGTGAAAATTTATCCAATAGCTGTATCATACTTAAGTGGTTAAGGACATTTGCAATTTTGTGGAGATATAATGTTCGATTCTTGTGCTACCCTATAGTTTTTTGTGAATTTTTGTTATCCAACTTTTGATTTTTGCTTCAACTATTTGTGTTAATATCGATAAAAAAAAAGTATAAATGTCGGGCTTATCATCACCAATTTTTAGTTTTGGTTTTCACATGCGAACATATACCAAAAAGTTCATTTTCATTCAAAGTAAAATCAATTTCATTATAGTAACAAAGGTTGAGTTACTGACATGACCTTGGTACGCACTATTGATTTTTGCCCCCTCTTGAAAGTTTTTTGGGTACCTTGACAAATACCTTCACACCTTTACTTGTGTATTTAGCACTAACTTGAAGTAATCTCTCTTCAATTAATATCGTTGGTCATCAGTTGAGGCATGCATAACATTATTGTTGTTAAAAAGTGCAGACTGTTTTGGATCACAATTCAGAGTATTTAACTTCGATAAGTGGCCAGTATTATATGGGTAAGGTGGTTTCAATTGTGTTTGGTACCAACCAAAACAAGTACGGACCCTTTGGAAGGACGGGCAGTGATGATTTAGGCTTTGAAGAATTCAACTAAGATTTTGGACCAAAGTGTCGTAACATGCAGAAGTGCTGTTTTGGAGGATTTCATGGAAGCATTTCTAATGGCTATTTGAATTCCATTGGTGTTTATGTTTATCCTTGGTTTAAAATGATTGGCTGAATGAAGTTCAATGAATTTTTTATTTATTTTTTTTTTTATTTTTTTAATTCTAGTTTCTGAATCTTTCCTCTATCTATGTTTGTTTAAGGGTTTTGGTCGTACAATAGCTACGTACTTTTCAAAATGTCCCGTTTTGGTACGTGTACTATTTTTCGTTCCACTTAATGTAGTTTACTTTCATGTTTTGTACCATTTTGCACTGATAAACTTGTTTTACCGATACTGATAGCACCATTGCCACGTTTTCTTGACACGTGGGATTTCCACTAACCAAAATAACTTATGTATCTCCCCTTTTCTTCCCCAAATCAAACCAAAAAAAAAAAAAAACCTAATCGATCTAGCAGCTAGGGGTGGCAATTCGGGTCGGGTTCGGGTTCACGGGTCAGAAACCTTCAACCCGAACCTGACCCTTTTAATAAACGGGTCAATCAGGGCAACCTGAAACCTATTTAGTCTCAACCCTAACCTGCTAATTTTCGGGTCGGTCTCAGGTCGAGTTTCGGGTCATGTAGGAAATTGTTGCAATTCGGGTCGGGTTCGAGTTCACGGGTTCGGGTTAGCAGGTTCGCGGGTCAGAAACCTTCAACCCAAACTTGACCCGTTTAATAAACGGGTCAATCAGGTCGACCCAAAACCAACCTGAAACCTATTTAGTCTCAACCCTAACCTGCTAATTTTCGTGTCGGTCTCAGTTCGGGTTTCGGGTCGTGTCGGAAATTGCCACCCCTACTAGCAGCCATTATTGCAAAACCCCAATTCAAAATCCCTAATTAAAGTAAGACAAATCAATGGCATCTTCAACAAAATTCTTTCATATCATCCCAAAATTCCTTCATAGCAGCCATTGATGACTTCTATTTTCATTTTGATACACTCTGTAAATACGGATTTCCGAAATTTGCTACTGAGGTGTTTAATAAATGGAAAAACTGGAGGTTCCAGCCTAATGCAAAGATTTAAACTATTTTAATTTACGGGTGGTGTAAAATAAACAACTCTAAAATGGCAGAGAAGTTCTTTAGAGAGATGGCGGATAGTAGAATCGAACCTAATGTTGTTACTTACAATGTTCTTCTGAATGAGATATGTCAGAGGTCTAGTTTGCACCTTGACAGGCGGTTTGAGAGGACTTTAAAAGCTGCTGATAATCTTTTTGATGAAATGCATCAAAGAGGTATAGAACCCGATGTAACAAGTTATTCTATTGTGTTACATGTTTATAGCCGGGCACATAAGCCAGATCTTACACTTGAAAAGCTAAAGATAATGAAAGAAAAAGGCGTTAATCCATCATTGGTGTCTTATACATCTGTTGTTAAATGTCTTTGTTCATGTGGACGGATTGAAGATGCTCAAAAGTTGCTTGATGAAATGGTGCAAAATGGGGTTACCCCGTCTGCAACGACTTATAACTATTTCTTTAAGGAGTATAGGGGTAAGAAAGATGTTGAAGGTGCTTTGAACCTGTATAAGAGAATAAAAAATGATCTTGTATCATTTCCTAACACACATACGTATAATATACTTGTAGGGATGTTTATGAAGTTGTTGGTCAGCATCATATATGCCACGTTGGACATTAGCCGATTTTAAAAAATTTAGCCGGTTGTAGGTAAACAAGTGTGCAAAATGGTACAGAACATGAAAGTAGACTACATTAAGTGGAACGAAAAATAGTACATGTATCAAAACGGGACATTTTGAAAAGTACGTAGCTATTGTATGGACAAAACCTTTTGTTTAAATGCTTTAAAGCTTTTCATTCTAATTGAAGTGTTTCAAGGTTGAAAAACTTGGTTATATATGTTTTTTATCTATTTATTTTCATTTCATCTCGAAATTAATTTCAATAGCCGTTGTTTCTTGGTTGAATGTTGTATTCCTCTTTAAGCTGTTTACTTTCAGCATTGGCTTGTAATCTGATATGTGTCTAAATACACATATATTTTACATTGTTTAAACCCACAAAAACAGCCAAAAACACTTTGAAATGTCACATAATACAATAAATATCATTGGAATGTGTTTTCATGTAATTCAGATACAAAAAGATTAAAATCAAGTGAAAATGAGCAAAGTTTGCATAAATGGCAAGTCTAGTCCCTGAACTTTCAAAGATTGTCAGAAATGGTCCCTGGATAAATTATTTTGAAGAAAAGTCAACAACAGTCCCCAGGAATCAAAGAATGACGATTTGTACCCTTGGAAATAGTTATGGATTTTGGCACGAATGGTCCTTGGATTTTCAGCATTATTCAACATAGGTCCCTCAATTTTCAGGAAATTACATGTTTGGTCCTTGTGATTAAATCTACAAACCGGATCCAACATTAGTTACTAAACCCATTTCTATCCAATCCTTACTAAACCCAATTACTAAATCCAAACCCCCTAATAATTAAACCCACCAAGCCCATTTCCAACCAAAGCCCAAAACCATTTAAACCTGATCCAACCCACTCACCCTAACTAAATATCAGGGTCAAACTCATGTTTGACCCGTCTTCCCCCCCCCCCCCCCATTTACCGCCATAACCAATACCACCATAGCCCATGGTTTCTCTGCCCTCCCCCCATCAACTCAACCACCCCCCCCTCCTTCCCAATACACCTCTCCTATCAGTCAGAAGCATTTAATGCATCCCCGCAAGCCCAGTTGCAGTTTTACCCACTTTACACGTTTCCCGCCAAAAATCTAAATGGACGGTTGGATTGAGTCAAAGCTATTTCAATGATGGGATTAACTCAGGATGACTTAGAGAAGCTTTTGGAATGCTATATAAAGAAGAGAAGGCACAGAAGAATATTTTGTCACTCGTTTTAGACCATTAGTAGTGTAAAACTTTATTTATTGCATTGTCTCAGTTTAAATTTTAGTTTGATTATCAATTCAAGTGTGTTTCAAGTTTATTGTGCTTAATTTACTCTTTTCTGTACCAAATTTAACAAGTCAATGAATTTCATGTTCTAAAGTTTACTGTTGAATTCGAATCAAGTAAGGTGTTAAGTAAAAAGCTTATTATTTGTTTTCATAAGCTCATATAAGCTATACATAGCTTGTTGTGTGCTTATTATAGTTTATTTTAGTTCTGTTCTAAGAAAACCAGAAAATTCAACCAAAGTCAACTGACTTTGGTCAAATAAGCTAAGGAAGGAATAAGCTGATTTGATCAGCTTATTTGGGTGTTTTAAGGCTTAATGGTTAAGCCTGGATGAGAGTTAACTCTTTGTTCATTCAGGATCAGCAGGAATCAATTGTGAGTTCAAATCCAATTTTTTGCTTATTTGTGTTTAACTATTAGTACTGCTTCTTTGTTTGTAATTTCTGCTTTTTATGATCATTAGTAATCTAGATTATCATAGTTTAGATGAAATGATGGTTTAAATTAGTGTGTTATAGTGTAAATTGCAAAAGTAGTATTTTGAAGGGGTGTTTGGTTCCAGCAGTCAAATAGGCCAAAACCTTGTGTTACTGTAGAGTGACCTTAAGCTCAACTTTGTTCTAGCTTTTCTTGACCATAATAAGCTTAATTCAAGTCCTGTTTAGCCACATAAGTTGATTAGTCAGTTTTTAGCAACCTGTGATCAATTCAGACCTCAGAAAGCTCATAACAGCCAATATAAGCTACAAGCTTGTTTTGCCCTTACCTTTGGCATTTTTGAAGTCTGCTTAGTCCATTTAGTGTATTCCATAAAGCCTAGACCTTTTGCATACTTGTGCACAAGCCTGCACACCACATCAGATAAACAGACTGCTTAACTTGTGAAACTTGTGGTTTTTGCAGACCCTAGTGGAATTTTTAAGTGATCCATAAGAAGCCCTCATAAGCTGGAATTCAGGATATTTAAAGTTCACCAGCTCCCCTATTTCTAGTATTTTTTATGTGATTTTTAGAGTAGCTTATTGTAGCTTTTGGAGAGCTTGAAGTTCCCCAATTCTGCCCTGTGCACCCTGCACATCAGCAGGCTCAAACAAGCTTTGGCTAGTTTTGAGCTTGTCTGGCTTATCAACCAGCAATTCTTGAAACCATCAGCTTATCCATAGTACAATAAGCCCTTTTTAGCTTTTTCCTTTTTCTTCTTAGCTTATTCCAGCCCATAGCTTAATTTGCAAAATCAAAGTTCTTAAAACCATAAACAAGCCTACTGCCCTAGTGCTATTCTTGCTTATTTCTTGTGCTTATTTGTATTATTAAGTTGTTTTAAGCTTATATCAGTTGTTTGTACTTGTCCTGAGCATTTGGTAAAGTTTTGAGCTTATTAGCTTATTTTTAGCTTATTAGCCCAACTGCTTATCTGCCCATCTGCTTATCAGGGCTTATTAGACTTTTGATTTTAATTTTCCTAGCTTTTAAATATTAATTTAGACTTATCCTGAATTTTTCAGATTTTTCCTAAGTCATATAATATTTTTAATCTTTTTAATTAGTTTCTAATAGTAATTAAATCATAATAAATAGAATAATAATCAGAAATATAATTTTAATTTTCATAATTTTCTTTTATTAATTATAATCCAGGAAAAATATAATCACATTTTTAGACCTTAAGAAAACAAAAATAGAAAATAAGTGATAGCTTCTATTTAATAGAATTTATCTTTTTAAATTTTTAATTAAGTAATTTTCATTTTTATAATTTTCTTAGCTTCTTTTCACTTAATAATATTTATAGAAAAAGTTTTAGATTTTTCTTTGTTTATTTAGTATTTATTATAATTTAAATTAATTTTAAATAATAATTATTCGATAATAAATAATTAATAATAATTAGATAAAAAGTGTTAAAAATATAATTTTAGTTTTAAAATAAGTTTTAAGTCATTTTACATTTTTAGGTTTTAAATTTCATATATTTCAGTTTTTGTCCCATTTTAGATTTCCTGTTACGCGTTTTTAATTTATTAAATCGCGTTTTAATTTTCTTTTGTATAATTGTTTATCATTTGTTAATTAGATATAAAAAGCAAAAATCCAAAATATCTAATCACACCAGTCACTCTAATCCTAGCTTTCCACAGTTTGCCCATTCACACCTCGTTGGGAAACGATCCGGGTAATCACTTACCTGGCTTCACACTACAAACGAACGTGAGTTTTTGCAAGTATCCTTTTTTACAAAGGGGTAATTTGTAATTATTCACGCGTATCCGCTGTCTGCAATTATTTATAGGTGTATTCAGCACGGATCAAATTTTGGCGCCGCTGCCGGGGAGGTTGTGTTGCGGCTATTGTGTAGAGTTTAAGCGATTAGTGATTTGAGATCCTTCTTCCAGAAGTTCCTATTTCCCATAAACAATATAAAATACAAAAATATTTTTCTTTTCTTTTCTATATATATTATCATATATAAAAAATTAAAAACACCAAAAACATTTTCCGTTTTCTTTAATAATAAACAATAAAATTTACCATCGAGAACCAAGACAGAGTACTACCTAACTGGGGGTACGACCATAATAAGTTCCCAAACATCATATTTAAAACTTGCCTTTGTGTCGCTTGCGAATTCGGCTCACCTTTGATTGATAAACAAACTATAACGGAGGTTTAAGGATAGTTTGACATTAAATTGTCGAACTGAAAGAAGCGGGTTTTTAAGGAGCATTAATTGCCCACCTTTGCTTCTCCGCCACTCTGTGCGTTTTTCAGTCAGAGAGCTACCGTACGCTGGTTGATTTAAGGTTTAAGTTCCTTGTGTTTTGCTTTGATCTTGTTTTGATTGAAAAAAACAAAAAAATAAAAAAAATAAAAAAAAAATAACCCAAAAATATTCATCTTTTCCCTCTTACCCTTTTTGATTCTTTATCCCTTTACCCTCTATCCATTTGATTCTAAACTTCTTATACCTTTCTTCTATGTCGTCACTGGGCTATCGCTGCTTTCATTGTAGAGGTCCAGTGGGTGATAATCTTCGTTGTTCCAAGTGTTCGTGTGAGAAGTGTGGAAATGATGCACCAGACGGATCTTGTTATTGGTGTGATTTAGCCCTCGAAAGAGAGCTTAATTCCATCAATGATTCTCAAAGTCCTTCCGACTACCCTTCACAGCCCGAGATACGTGCTATTAATGACAAACCGTCAAGAATTAATCCAGACCTTTCACAATTTACGGTTAAAAGTTTGTCAAGAGAACGTATAGAGCTTAGAACGGTGACTAAAAAGAACGACTTGCCTACTCTTCACGTTTATCAAGAACAAGAACCAGAGACCATAACGGAAGTGGTGGAAATTCCTAGCTCTCAGAGCACACCACTTGTCCCACCTCCGGATTCTTTTTCCAAACACTCTCCACAACCCCAGCCATCTTCACTCACTCAGCTTAATTGTTGTATGTGTGAAAATCCGTTAGGGGATGATTCACAGTGTAAGCAATGTTTTTGCACTTATCAGCCAGCCACACTTGATTATCCAGATTTTCACAACGATTTCAGTACCCCTTCTCAGGACTCATTTTGGCAAGAGCCGTCTAATCAAAACTTCAATGATATATCATTTCAAAATATGCCAAATGATCCTTGTGAGCATTGTGGAGGTCCACACCCGAGTTTTGATTATCAAACAGGAATTACGTCTGTCTATGAACAAGATCCATGTAATCAAAACTTCGGGTATGACCAATATCCATATGCTTCACCGAATCAGTCACAGCAAATGTATTGTTGTGAGTACTGTGGTGGTCCACATTATGAATCCGATTGTCAAACAAGGTCCCCGCTTGTCTATGAGCATGTCCCTTGTAACAATTACGACTATTCTTGTCATGACCAACCTCCACAGTATCAAATGATTCAACCTCAGCCATCTCCTTTTGAAAAATCTTTTGAAAATGTATTCCAAAAACTCCAAAATATGATGGATACATTTAATGATTTGGCTGTTAAAAATGCCCAAGAAGATCATCATCAGAAAACCATTGGAGAGCTTCTAGCTGAAGAAGAACAAACAGCTAGAATGAGTTCCAAATATCGTCAAACTTTCATTTGCGATGACGATGATGAAGATTCTATGTGCGGAGTTTGCGAGAATTCATCAGCTGCAATTACACCTGTCCATAAAAGGCAGGAAGACAAGACTATTGCAGAATTGCTAGCCGACGAACAAATGAAAGCCATTTATGCTAGCAATATTGATGAGGAGGACGACGAGGAGAGTATTGTTCCTTTGGGTGGCATCATTTCTCAACTCCCTCAGTCTATTTCAATCCCATCATTCTTTCCAACTTTGGACCCCAAGGACTCTCTTATTATGGGGGATGAGCATATTAGCACTATTCCTGAAAAGGAATCGGACGAATTCATAAAGTCTAGTGCTGAGAACCTTGTCCCAATCCCAAGTAAGTCCGAGGGTATCTCTGATAATATGTGTGATTTGCCTCCTCTTGACATTTCACATGATCATGTTGAGATATTTTCCAATTCTGACGATGATTGTACTTCAAGTAATGATGATTCTTTATTTTATGGAGACATCATTTATATGGAGGAATTTCCTTCTGAGCCAATCAGCTTAGAAGAAGAGAATGATGAAGAAATTGACACTGAAATCAAAGATGAAGCTCTTCGAGCAACATTATTGAATGTCAATCTTCTCATTTCTAAAATTGAGGCTTTCAAAGAAAAACCCATTTCATCTCCTATCCCCATAAAGGATAGTGACCTGTTTTCCGATGAACTCACTCATATCATATCTCCGCCGGAGTATGATAACTTCTACTTTGATCTTGACAAAGATTATCTTTATGTCCCGGAGGGAAATATTCTCAACACTGAGAATTTGATTGTTATCAAAATCCCATCCCTCCCGCCCAGAATATGTCTTGATCAAATGAGCTTAAATGATGAGATTCATGATCCAGAAATCATGAATTCTCCTTCTAATGATGATGAGTTAGTCATGATTTTTATCATGACTTTCTTTCTTTTCTTCACCTACACGGTGACTTCTCCTGTTCTTCACTCCTTCGGGAATGAAGACACTATCTTTGACCCCGGCATTTTCATTTATCATTTGTGAGCCGGGTCTGTGTATATCTCATCGGTGTGGAACTTTCATGAACTTCAGTGTTTATCCAAACATCTTGAATGAAAATCCGATGGAGATCGTTTCTTCCACTTGCTTCCCCATGAACCAATGAATTCGGGGTCGAGTCAAGCTAGCGACTCGGTTAATAAAAACAGTAGTAAAACATGGGTTTTCACCCATGTCTCACCTTAGTGTGGGGGAGATGCCCCACATGTTGTAAATATGTATATGTAAAAAAAAAAAAAAAAAAAAAAAAAAAAAAAAAAATGGCTATTAGTATTTCCCTTTCACGTTCTAAGTGTTGGTTTAACAACCGGTTCTTTGAATATTGAGGGCAATATTCAGTTCTAAGTGTGGGGGGGGAATTCTAGCGAATTTGATCAAATGTACCATCTAGTACCCCCATTTTGGCCAAAATTTTAAAATTTTTTCTCACTTAGAACGCAATAAATGGTTATCAGTCCGCCATGTCTAACCCACATAAGGATTGGCTAATCCGAGAGCAAACGGCTCTTGGTAAAGATATATCAAATCCGTTTATGGCTGACAATTTGCCAAAAATTGTATGGTATTCGACTCACCATATCTTTATAAGTGAAGAGTTGGCTAGCCCGCAAGGTTATGGCTTGTGGTAAAGGCAGTGAAAAACCATGATTGGAAATCAGCTCACCAAAGATAATAGTTGTAATTTATCTAAGAGTTGGCTAGTCCAGAAGCAAACGGCTTTTGGTAAAGACAAATCAAATCCGTTGACAGCTGATGATTTGCTCAAAATCATTTGGTTATCATTGTACCAAGGTATCACATACTAAAACATTGGCTACTCCAGAAGTAATGGCTATCTGGTAAAGAGATAAAATCCATTAAATTTTCATAAAAGATTGCTAGGGACTAGCAATAGTTTAGTGTGGGGGATTTGATATGTGTCTAAATACACATATATTTTACATTGTTTAAACCCACAAAAATAGCCAAAAACACTTTGAAATGTCACATAATACTATAAATATCATTGGAATGTGTTTTTATGTGATTCAGATACAAAAAGATTAAAATCAAGTGAAAATGAGCAAAGTTTGCATAAATGGCAAGTCTAGTCCCTGAACTTTCAAAGATTGTCAGAAATGGTCCCTGGATAAATTATTTTGAAGAAAAGTCAACAACAGTCCCCAGGAATCAAAGAATGACAATTTGTACCCTTGGAAATAGTTTTGGATTTTGGCACGAATGGTCCTTGGATTTTCAACATTATTCAACATAGGTCCCTCAATTTTCAGGAAATTACATTTTTGGTCCTTGTGATTAAATCTACAAACCGGATCCAACATTAGTTACTAAACCCATTTCTATCCAATCCTTACTAAACCCAATTACTAAATCCAAACCCCCTAATAATTAAACCCACCAAGCCCATTTCCAACCAAAGCCCAAAACCATTTAAACCTGATCCAACCCACTCACCCTAACTAAATATCACGGTTAAACTCATGTTTGACCCGTCTTCCTCCCCATTCACCGCCATAACCAATACCACCATAGCCCATGGTTTCTCTGCCCCCCATCAACTCAACCACCCCCTCCTTCCCAATACACCTCTCCTATCAATCAGAAGCATTTAATGCATCCCCGCAAGCCCAGTTGCAGTTTTACCCACTTTACACGTTTCCCGCCAAAAATCTAAATGGACGGTTGGATTGAGTCAAAGCTATTTCAATGATGGGATTAACTCAGGATGACTCAGAGAAGCTTTTGGAATGCTATATAAAGAAGAGAAGGCACAGAAGAATAAGTTGTCACTCGTTTTAGACCATTAGTAGTGTAAAACTTTATTTATTGCATTGTCTCAGTTTAAATTTCAGTTTGATTATCAATTCAAGTATGTTTCAAGTTTATGTGCTTAATTTACTCTGTTCTGTACCAAATTTACCAAGTCAATGAATTTCATGTTCTAAAGTTTACTGTTGAATTCGAATCAAGTAAGGTGTTAAGTAAAAAGCTTATTATTTGTTTTCATAAGCTCATATAAGCTATACATAGCTTGTTGTGTGCTTATTATAGTTTATTTTAGTTCTGTTCTAAGAAAACCAGAAAAGTCAACCAAAGTCAACTGACTTTGGTCAAATAAGCTAAGGAAGGAATAAGCTGATTTGATCAGCTTATTTGGGTGTTTTAAGGCTTAATGGTTAAGCCTGGATGAGAGTTAACTCTTTGTTCATTCAGGATCAGCAGGAATCAATTGTGAGTTCAAATCCAATTTTTTGCTTATTTGTGTTTAACTATTAGTACTGCTTCTTTGTTTGTAATTTCTGCTTTTTATGATCATTAGTAATCTAGATTATCATAGTTTAGATGAAATGATGGTTTAAATTAGTGTGTTATAGTGTAAATTGCAAAAGTAGTATTTTGAAGGGGTGTTTGGTTCCAGCAGTCAAATAGGCCAAAACCTTGTGTTACTGTAGAGTGACCTTAAGCTCAACTTTGTTCTAGCTTTTCTTGACCATAATAAGCTTAATTCAAGTCCTGTTTAGCCACATAAGTTGATCAGTCAGTTTTTAGCAACCTGTGATCAATTCAGACCTCAGAAAGCTAATAACAGCCAATATAAGCTACAAGCTTGTTTTGCCCTTACCTTTGGCATTTTTGAAGTCTGCTTAGTCCATTTAGTGTATTCCATAAAGCCTAGACCTTTTGCATACTTGTGCACAAGCCTGCACACCACATCAGATAAACAGACTGCTTAACTTGTGAAACTTGTGGTTTTTGCAGACCCTAGTGGAATTTTTAAGTGATCCATAAGAAGCCCTCATAAGCTGGAATTCAAGATATTTAAAGTTCACCTGCTCCCCTATTTCTAGTATTTTTTATGTGATTTTTAGAGTAGCTTATTGTAGCTTTTGGAGAGCTTGAAGTTCCCCAATTCTGACCTGTGCACCCTGCACATCAGCAGGCTCAAACAAGCTTTGGCTTGTTTTGAGCTTGTCTGGCTTATCAGCCAGCAATTCTTGAAACCATCAGCTTATCCATAGTACAATAAGTCCTTTTTAGCTTTTTCCTATTTCTTCTTAGCTTATTCCAGCCCATAGCTTAATTTGCAAAATCAAAGTTCTTAAAACCATAAACAAGCCTACTGCCCTAGTGCTATTCTTGCTTATTTCTTGTGATTATTTGTATTATTAAGTTGTTTTAAGCTTATATCAGTTGTTTGTACTTGTCCTGAGCATTTGGTAAAGTTTTGAGCTTATTAGCTTATTTTTAGCTTATTAGCCCAACTGCTTTCCACATATTTTAGTTTTTTGTCCCATTTTAGATTTCCTGTTACGCATTTTTAATTTATTAAATCGCGTTTTAATTTTCTTTTGTATAATTGTTTATCATTTGTTAATTAGATATAAAAAGCAAAAATCCAAAATATCTAATCACATCAGTCACTCTAATCCTAGCTTTCCACAGTTTGCCCATTCACACCTCGTTGGGAAACGATCCGGGTAATCACTTACCTGGCTTCACACTACACACGAACGTGAGTTTTTGCAAGTATCCTTTTTTACAAAGGGGTAATTTGTAATTATTCACGCGTATCCGCTGTCTGCAATTATTTATAGGTGTATTCAGCACGGATCATAATCTGAATGCCTAATTGGATCTTTAATCCCATATAAAAATAACACTTAACAATATAACCCTAGTTTTCGTGAATACAGAATATTAAAAGCTTTTTTTTCATCAATTGCGGGAATATATAAATCACGATCTAGTATAAACTGATGACTGTATATATAACTTGGGATTGACATATCTAACTTTTTATTAGTATTGTTAGATAAGACCGGTTCGGACAACATAGTCTGGGTATGTAGGTGCGACTCCGACCCAAAAAATTGAAAGTCGCCTTCCAAAAAAAAGATAAGATATAATTTAGTACTAACAAATGTATGTTTCAACACTTTTTGAAGACTTTTGCTGTCAATGCTCCTGACTTCATTAAATTTACAAGTATTTGTTTAGCATGTGCCGCACATTTTAAATTTTTTAAATATCTCATATACGTTAAAAATTTCGGATTTACGGATAAAACTATTATTAACCGTACGTTAAACAGGGTTACAAATATTAAATACAGCTAAATTTTATTATTCTTTCTTTCATAAAAACTATGGCGGTTTAAAGAATAATTCTATCTATGAATAATAAAAGTTTTTAGTTCGCAACAAACAAATATCGACAAAATAAAATTATTAGTTGTAATCATAATTCGAAAGATGTTCAAATTATGATTACAACTAATAATTTTATGTTCTAGTTATAAACTGGACGAAAATTAACGTTATTGTTAGACGTAAAAGTGAAGACCATTCTAATATCTGGTCTCTTATGTAACATTTTGTATTTTGCTTTCTATGTATACGTATGGGTATAAATAATCTTCCTAGTCTGGTAAACTATAAGGGCAAGTTTGGTAAAGAGAATTTCAGATATTAGAAATGAAGTTGAGAATTAAATCCAAATAAATGAAATTGAACGAGAAATTAATTAAATTCTACTGTTTGGTAGTTCCAGAGAATTGAAATAATTTATAATCACGAAACTTTTTTTTTCTTTTGGAAAACATATTTTGAGCAGCATTTTGTTTCCAAAGTATTTTGAGCACATGATGTTGCATATGTAATTTGTTTACATTAAATTTTATTAACAAAGTACATTCTTTAATAAATTATAATTTGAAGATTAGAAGAAAAAAAATATAAAAATTAAAAAATATATATATTAAAAAAAATACTCATTTCTCTAAATTCTCTACCAAAATGATGGAAATAGAGGTTAACCAAATTACACTACCACTTCTCTCCAATTCTCCATCAATTTCCCTTCAATTCTTCACTTTTTTATTTTTTTTACCAAACAATAGAATTTAATCCAATTCTATTTCTCCTATTTCTTTTCCCTCTAACAAACACAACCTATCTTTTCCCTCTACCAAATTATAATTTATTAAAGAATGTACTTTGTTACTAAAATTTTATGTAAACAAATTACGTGTGCAACATCATGTGCTCAAAATATTTTGGAAAAAAAAATGCTGCTCAAAATATGTTTCCCAAAAGAAAAAGGAAAAAATGTTTCGTGATTATAAATTATTTCAATTCTCAGGCACTACCAATCAGTAGAATTTAATTAATTTCTCGTTCACTTTCATTTCTCTTGATTTAATTCTCCACTTCATTTCTAATATCTGAAATTCTCTCTACCAAACATGCTGTTAGCAATCATTTTATGTTAAATATAAAGTGATGGTCATTTGCTAACAATTTAATGTGTCAAGTATAATATGTATTAAACATTGTGGGCTTGTAGCATTAGTGCTATTAGTGTGTCTTATGTATAAGTGTATTGTGTTAACCAAGCCCACTACAAGGTCCATCCTAAAAGCCCATCAAACCCATGTATGTTTGATGGCATGCGTATAAACACACACACACCTCTTCACAGTTAAGGTGCCTCATTTTAGATAAGAAAAGAGTGTGTGTGTGTGTGCAAGAGTTTCACCTTTGTCTTTGTTTATTTCTTTTCACTAAAGCTAATAAACATTTGACCCAATTATATGCCATACGATCCATACTACTCTTATTGTTCTTATATTGTTTGTGAGTGTCATCATCTCAAGTGCTCGTGTGTATGTTAAAGAAGGAGATTCGTGGTCTACAAGTGGTATACAAGAGCCAATCTTCAAGGTAGAAGGTTTGTATGTTCGGTTTGTTCCAAAAAAAAATAATTACCAACTTTTGTGTTTTTTACTTCTTAAAAGGCACGAAGTGGGTGATTTGTTCTTGAAATCGAATAGCAAAAAAAACTTTTACAAAGTTGTGTTTGTAATACTCAGTGAGTATTTCTCTTTTGGTGAAAGAAAAAGTGCATTATTTTTGATGTTCTTACCTTGTTTGATCGAAAAAGTCTAAAGGATGAATCACTTTTGGTGTTATTGAATATTTTATTTGAGATATCATTGATATTATTGGTTCAAGTGGTGATAAGTGTCAGGAATATTGCAAGTTGGTGAAAAGTTGTAAGGCATCACGTGGGAAGTGTCTCAAAAGTCAACAAAAGTGGCCAAAAAGCAGAAATATCTCGCAATTGGGCGGTTTTCTCGCAATTGACAGCCTCTCGCAATTACTGCTGCCTTTCGCATTTCTACTGCTCTCGCAATTGCCTGTTGTCTCGCAATTGGTATCGCAATTCATCAGCTGTCTCGCAATTACACTGCTATCGCAATTGGTGTTTTATCGCAATTGTGTCTCGCAATTCCAGTTAAGTCTCGCAATTGTGTGCTGTTTCGCAATTCAAAGGCTTTCTCGCAATTGTGTCTCGCAATTCAAGTTAAGTATCGCAATTGTGTGCTGTTTCGCAATTCAAAGGCTTTCTCGCAATTGTGTCTCGCAATTCAAGTTAAGTCTCGCAATTGGAGCTGTTTTATCGAAATTGGTCTCGCAATTCATTGTTAGTCTCGCAATTGATGCAATTTTCAGAATTGGCAACTTCAGTCCTTGTACTTTCAGCTGCCTTAAGAAATCTTTCGGATTTGACACTTTTGGCCCTCGCAATTGTGATTAAAAGACTTCAAAGTTAGATAACTTTTAAGGATTTGATTCGAACGTAATTTCGTCAACTCGAAAGTGAACTCGGTATTTTTACTCTTGTATAAGAGTGTAAAATACTTCGACAAACGGTTATCTAACCTTTTGTATAAAAGTGTTAGATTTTATATAAATTACCGATTTATATAAATTAGATATATTTCTATCTAAATTGATATTTAGCCATAATTTGTATAAATTTTGGTCAAATTGAAATTTCTATAGAAATTGTCGAGTTTATCTAAATTGTAATTTACATAACTTTTGTCGAAATTGTAAACTTTTGACTTTGTCTTAATTATACTTGAATCAAGTTTCGTAACGTTATTTAATTTGTTACAACATCATCGATCATCAACATCAAAACAAAGCACCTCATCAACAACCAAGTTCTAGTTCAACCTTCAACGAAAACAACTTCTATTTTGTTGAATCGATCCTCAATCCACTTTATCATACAATATTTTAAAGATGACTACACAACAAGACATTCATGCCGCAGGTTCAGAAAACCGACCTCCAATGTTAGAAAAAGGTGGTTATCTTCCATGGACGAGTCGTATGAAAAGATACATGAAAACCAAGCCTCTAGGACAAGGTAAACTCTTGATCAAATCCATAGAGGAAGGTCCATTCGTGCCTCGTCAGATTCAAGTCACAGCTGGGAATCCTGATGCAACACCTCCAATTAAAGCAACCTTCCGGACTCAAACGGAAGAGGAATACACTTTGGCAGATCAGAAGCAAATTGAAGCAGATGACATGGCAATGCATTTAATCCAACTTGGTTTACCACAAGAAATATTCTGTGCTGTAGACAGTTGTGAAACTGCTTATGCAATGTGGGAACGAGTCAAAAGACTCTGTTATGGTACAGACATTGGTAAACAAGACGTGGAAAACAAGCTTCTGACTGAATGGGAGAAGTTCACATCCACTCCAGCTGAGCAGATTGAATCTTACTACACACGGTTTTGTACTCTAATGAATGAGTTGATCAGACACAATTTGGATCATAAACAAATTGTTCAGAACATCAAGTTCATCAACAACCTTCCAGAAGAATGGGGACGATATGTTACTATTGTCAACCAAACTCAAAACCTTCACGAGGTGAACTATGATCAGCTCTATGACTTCCTAAAACAAAACCAAAAAGAGGCAAATGAAGTCAGAACAGAGAAACAAGCTAAACAACAAGATCCTCTTGCACTCATAGTCCAATCACATACACCTGCAACAGTAAATGCACAACCTTCATCATCATCTTCATCCCAACAATTCATGCAACAACAATACAACTCTCAAACACCGTTCTACCCACAACAACAACATGTAATCCCACAACAACAATACCCGCAACACCCAAATCAACATGATCAGGATGAGTCAACTGATGATTTGACTTAAGCTTTTGCCTACCTATCAAAAGCATTCCAAGGACGTTACTCCACACCCACCAACAACAATCAACGAATCTCATCGAACACTCGCAACAAGCAGATTGCACAGCCGAGTTTTAACATGGGTCAGCAAGGACAGATGGTTGGGGGATATGGGAATCAGCAGGGATATGCTCCAAGATATCAGATGGGTAATCAGAATGCAGGGCAGTATGTTGGTAATCAGATGGGTCAGTTTGCAGGGAATCAGATGGGTAATGCTGTTGGTAATCAAAGGGTACAGAATGCTGGGAATCAGTTTGGGAATGTTGCTCAGGGAGCTGGGAATAGGAATCAGGGTAATGTGATGAAGTGCTTCAACTGTCAGGGTATTGGTCATATGGCTAGGAACTGTCCAGACAAGCCGAATAAAAGGGATCCAGCGTATTTGCAGAAAGCATTAATGTTGGCAAACAAGGAAACGGCTGGGCTTCAGTTGAGTGCAGAAGAGAATGACTTCATGGCTATTATGGATAATTCTGAAGATCTTGAAGACATCGATGCAAACTGCATTTTTATGGCTAATCTTCAGGAGGCAAAGTACGACACAGACTCAGAAGCACCTCCTGCTTTTGACACTAATGCGGTTTCTGAGGTACAACCATATGCTACATGTCACAATAATGAAATGTTTGATATGTCACCTCAAAATGAACAGCATCCTGAGACTCCTAATCTCATTTATGATACATACATGGACGAACCAAGTTGTAGTAATACTAATTTGGTAACTCCAGATATGGATCCTAATGAAGAATTCGAGTCACAGCATACTGATAATGATGAGGAAACACGTGCTATGTTTGAATCATTATTGCATAATTGTAGTATTGAAATTGAGAAAGTTAAAACGGTCAATCGCGAGGTTAAGGCCGCGAATGAAAAATTGACCGCTGAGCTTGAGAGTTATAAGGTGAATGCACAAGCTTTTGATTTTCACAACAAACGTCAGTCAGATCTTGAGGTTAGCTTAAGAGATTCTAAGTTAAGAGAGAAACATTTGCAAATAAAATTTGACACTCTCGATGTTAATTTGAATTTGCAAATCAAATCTCTTAACAAAGAAATTTCTGAACTAACCAACCAGCTTTCAAAACAAAAATCAACTTATTCCAATCTTGAAAAAGAAAAGAATGAGTTGAATGAAAGGTTTTCAAAACGTGAAAAAGATCTTCAAAAAGAGATCACTGACAAAAAGGAAACCATTGCAAAGTTGGAAGATTTACTTGTAAAAATGGGTCATTCTGCACAAACAGTTAACTTATTAATAAACGATCCAAACCCGATTTTACATACATTAAAAAAGGTGGCTATCGGTTATGAAAACCCTTATATTCTCAAGAAAGCTCAAAAAGAACAGAATGTGCTTTTTAATGGTAATTTAATAAATGCTATCCATGACCCTCCTTCGGGTAATGATTCTAGCGAAACGATTGAGCTGTCAGAAAAGAGTAGAAAGAAAATGTGACAATTGAACAAAGAAATAAAACCCATTGACTATAATGAAGTTAACAAACTTGTTGGGGTTCATCTTGTTCAAAAGGAGTCACCTCTGTTTTTTCAAAAACTAGTGGTTTTCACAAGACAAAAAACTGTTTCAAAACATCTGTCTAACATCGAACAAATGGCATCTAAAAACACTTGTGAAACAAGTGCAGCTAGACTATATTTGGTTGATCTTAAACAGAGAATTGAAACACTTCAAAGTATTGTGGCATCCAAAATAAACAGTAACAAAAAGGACTGGTTTTCAAGATTTCAGACTGAACTAAAAGGAATGTTTGAACAAGACATTAATCCACACATTGATGCAATCTATACGGTTGTTCAAAATGTGGAATACAATCTTTTGAAAGAGTCAGCAGAATTCGTTAAGGACCACAAATCCTTAGTGAATGAAGCCAATGAATACTTGGAACACATAAAAGTTTTGGAAAAGCAAAATGACTCTCTCTCTTTCGAAGCTCTATCGACCGATATCATGTCTATTATTTTCCAAACATATTCTGTTGAGGATGATGAACGACTTCGAGCTGAGACTTCTGAAATTGTTGTAAAATATGAAAAGGCACTTGCCAAAATTGAAAAGCAAAATGTTACATATTTTAAACAACTTGATACGAAAAAGGAAGAATGCAAGTATGACAAACTGTCATATGAGCGTTCTTACAAAAAGTTGAAAGAACAAATTGATCTTTTGAAGTCTCAGCTTGCAAGTCAAAAAGGGCAGGGTGAGGAATTTACGGGTATTGCACCATTAACCCCCTTGCCTAATGAGAAACAAAAAGGGAAAGCTGTTGTCAAGAACACTAATGTGATAGCACCTGGCCTTTATAGGATTAGTCCCACTACTGCGTCTGCCTCTACATCTAAAACATATAGGGCGATAGACAAAAGTATTAAAGATAATCCAAACGAGATTAGGACTGCTAAAACAACATCTCAGGACAACAACATAAATTCTAATGAGTGTGCCTTACCTTCTACAGGATTAGAAAGCAACTCTAGGAGCAGAAGACAGACTAGGAGCAATATCAAGAAACCTAGTGTCCCATCTGTTTCTGAGTATGCAAGCAAGAAAGTAGAAGAACACCCTAGGAATTTACCGCTTCCCAAGAAGAAACATGTATCATCTAGTTTTAATGATAAGACTCCTGTTTCTAATGCATGTAATGATTCTGATTGTTTAATGCAAAAGAAATCTTTGTCTGTAAATGCTTGTGATGATAATGTTTCTAATGATGAGAAAAAGAATGATATGCCTGAACAGAAAAAGGTTCCTTTAGTAACTAAGGCTAAGTCTAGATATATTCTAAGACTTATTGCAAAAGCTAGGATAACCACTAGCAGCCTATTGCCTAAGGATCACTCTAAGTTCTGTGCATGGAAACCAACGGGCAGAATGTTCACACTTAAGAATGGCACATTAGAAATAGTTCCCAATGCATCTCAGGAAACCAGTTCTAAGTGTAATTCACCTGTTTCATCTAACCCACTGGAACCAAATGATAAACGGTTTCCATATACAAAATCATCTGTTCTTTGCAGGTCATTGAAATATGTCTTTGGATCGTCGGCTCGGGTTGCTCCAAGCACATGACCGGGAATCTGAAGCTGCTGATCAATTTTGTGTGGCAGTTCATGGGGACTGTACGGTTTGGGAATGATCATGTTGCAGCTATTCTAGGTTATGGAGATCTTCGGTTTGGAAATTACTTAATCACTCGGGTTTACTATGTCAAAGGGTTGGGACACAATCTGTTCTCAGTCGGACAGTTTTGTGATGCTGATTTAGAGGTTGCATTTCGTAGAAACACTTGCTTTGTCAGGAATTTGGTTGGGGATGATCTCTTAATTGGGGAACGTGGCACCAATCTTTATGCAATTGACATAAACCAAATGGCCTCTTCATCTCCTATTTGTCTCATGACCAGGGCAGGCGAAACAAAATCCTGGTTATGGCATAGACGTTTGTCCCATCTGAACTTTGACACGATCAACAAGCTTGCCAAAGACGACATCGTCGCCGGTCTTCCTAAATTCAAATACACCAAAGAACACCTATGTCCATCATGTGAGCAAGGAAAGAGCAAAAGAGCAACATATAAACCTAAACTTGTACCTAGTTCGGTTGATAGGTTGCATTTGCTGCACATGGACTTATGTGGCCCGATGAGAGTTCAAAGCATTAATGGGAAGAAGTATATTCTTGTAATTGATGACGACTATTCAAGATATACATGGGTAAAGTTTTTGAGATCAAAAAATGAAGCACCAAGCACCATCATCACCTTTCTGAAGCGGATTCAAATTCTACTTCAAGCTTCAGTTAGGATAGTAAGAACAGATAATGGCACGGAATTTGTCAATCAGGAGTTAAGAACTTTCTTTGAAGAAACTGGTATTACTCACCAGACATCAGCTGTTCGAACTCCACAGCAGAATGGGGTAGTTGAAAGAAGGAATCGAACCCTTGTAGAAGCTGCTCGCACTATGCTGATTTACTCCAGTGCTCTGTTATTCCTATGGGCTGATGCTGTTTCTACTGCTTGTTTTACTCAAAACCGATCCCTAATCCATCCAAGATTCAATAAAACCCCATACGAACTTGTCAACAACCGAAAACCGGATATTTCTTATCTTCATATATTTGGCGCTTTATGCTATCCAACAAATGACAGGGAAGATCTGGGAAAGTTAAAGGCCAAGGGTGATATTGGAATCTTTATTGGGTATTCTGAAAACTCGAGGGCATTCAGGGTGTATAACAGGAGAACGAAAAAGATAATGGAGACGATGAATGTGAAGTTTGATGAAATTTCACAAATGGCTTCTGAGAGACTCGCTCTAGAACCCGCACTTAACCCAATGACTTCCGAACATATCAGTTCGGGACTCGCACCTCAACAAGCTCAATCAATTCATGACGAACAACCCACAACTCAAGAACTGGATAATTTCTTCGAGTTCATGTACGATGAATACTATGGTGGCGCTACGAAAAATGCATCTAACCAACATTCCGCTGCAACCACTCAACATCAACAACCACCACCAACACCACCAAATCCAAATGCATCCACAACATTCGAAGCTGACGCACCAACTCCCTCGACATCAACATCATCTACATCTACTCCAGCAACTCCATTCATTGAAATTGTTCTACCAAGAATTGATGAGCAAGAACAAAATAATGCTGTGTTAGACGATGAAGTCTTTGAAAACCCGTTTGGAACGGAATCTGGTGTATCATCTTCCAGATTACATGAACCGACTAACACGCAGTTATTCAGTCCAAGGTACCCTTCAACATTACAGTGGACAAAAGACCACCCAATAGAACAAGTTATTGGTGAACCCTCAAGACCAATTCAGACGAGAAAACAACTTCACACCGATTGCGACATGTGCATCTATGTCTGCTCAGTCAGTCTCATAGAACCTAAGAACATTCGGGAAGCAATGGCAGATAATGCCTGGATTGAAGCGATGCAGGAAGAACTTCTTCAATTTTAAATCCATGACACCTGGGATTTAGTTCCAAGACCAATTGACAAACTAGTCATTGATCTTAATTGGTTATGGAAAAACAAAAAGGATGAAGAAATGACTGTAATTCGCAACAAAGCTCGTCTGGTGGCAAAGGGATACAGACAAGAAGAAGGGATAGATTTTGAAGAGTCATTCGCACTAGTTGCAAGGCTTGAAGCAGTCAGGATTTTCTTAGCTTATGCCGCTCACAAGAACATAACAGTTTATCAGATGGACATCAAGACAACTTTCTTGAATGGAACTCTGAAAGAAGAAGTGTATGTGAGTCAACCAGACGGTTTCGTTGACAAAGATCATCCGGAATACGTCTACAGGCTAAAGAAGGCAATCTATGGTTTGAAACAAACCCCACGGGCGTGGTATGACGAGTTATCATCTTTCTTGTTGTCAAATAATTTCACCAAAGGAACCATTGATCTGACCTTGTTTACAAGAAAATACAAAAATGACATTTTGATTGTTCAGATTTATGTGGACGAAATAATATTTGGGTCCACTAATTCGTTACATTCAAAACATTTTGAAAATCTTATGAAAAGCAAATTCGAAATGTCCATGATGGGTGAATTAAAATTCTTTTTAGGCTTACAAATTCATCAATCCCCACGTGGTATTTTTCTTAATCAGGCTAAATACACAATTGAGATTTTGAAAAAATATGGAATGGACAATTGTGACTCTGTTGGCACTCCTATGGTCACTTCACCAAAAATTGGCGCTGACCTATATGGGAAACCCATGGATCCGAAGAAATATCGGAGCATGATTGGTTCTCTCATGTACTTAACTGCAAGCCGACCAGATATTCATTTTGTTGTTTGCTTACTTGCAAGGTTTCAGGCAAGGCCTACCGAACTTCATCTCCAAGAGGTTAAACGGATCTTTCGATACCTTCGAAGAACCATTAACATGGGTCTTTGGTATCCGAAGGATTCGGAGTTTACACTAATAGCATTTTCAGATGCAGATCATGCTGGATGCCAAGTAACAGCGAAAAGTACATCAGGCGGAGCGCAATTTCTGGGAGAAAAGCTAGTAGGCTGGTCGTCAAGAAAACAAGACTGCACTGCTTTATCAACAGCAGAAGCCGAGTATGTGTCTCTATCTGCGTGTTGTGCTCAAGTCCTTTGGATGAGAACACAACTCACAGATTATGGTTTCTCTTTCAACCGCATACCTTTGTATTGCGATTCAAAAAGTGCCATAGCCATCTCGTTCAACCCAGTGCAACACTCGAAGACCAAGCATATTAGAGTCCGCTATCACTTCATAAAAGAACACGTTGAAGAGGGTACTGTTGAATTGTTTTTCGTGAAGACAGAATACCAGCTCGCCGATCTATTTACTAAGGCCCTCCCAAAAGAGCGGTTTGAAAACTTAGTTCGTCGAATTGGCATGCGAAGCCTAACTCCCGATGAGTTAGAAAGTCTTCTTGAATCTTATTGATTTACTTCATAAAGCTTCGCATGTAAATATTTTTGTAAATATACATGTTAATATCTATACTGTAAATACAGAAAACTTCAAAAAGACATAAAAAATATAAAAGACAAAAACCAAAAATATTCTTCTCACGACATGTCTCTCGTCTAATCAATATTCTGTACGTATCTAGATATGTCATTCAACAATGATACGGACATGTACAGATGCTTGAGCGAGAGTTATTTTTTTTTTATGTTTTTCTAAAACATGTCGTTTCTCAAATTTCTTCATAAAGGCTTTCGTGCATTTCAGTACGAAACCCGCGCTACATTGAATGACTTCTGATTATTTCCAATCAGAACTCGCAATGTTAATGGCGAAAAGCTAAAACCCGTGAGCACTTAATCAAAATTGTTTCAAAAGATTTTTCAAAGTCTTTTTATAATATTTGTGCTCACAACAACTCCCTCTAAGACCTCTAAATGCTTTTAAACTCAAAAGTTTAACCATTTGCTCTGATTAAGGGGGAGTATAAAAAGAAAAATGTTCCATTTTTCATGCTAAAATCAGTCCGTCTCTCCACAAAAAGTTTCATTTTAATCAACTGTTTTCAAAAATACCACTTCATGCTATTTTTGAGGGGGAGATTAAGTGTTTATATATGGGGGAGAGGACGTGATTAAAATGTGATCTAAAAGAAGTTTTGTCGTTTGAATCTCAAAACGAGTTCTTCAAAAAGACTCAGCATGAACCCTCGAATTGACGAAACTAAATGTCCGTTCTCGAAAAGACATGTCTCGCAAAGGACTTGTCTGAGTAGAATGTACCAATTCGAGAGATGATCTTTGAATATGACCGGGACGGGTAATAATTTCAAACTAGTCTAACTAGTGATGTAAGCGTGTCTCGCGAAGGTCGTGTTCATTGAAAATCGATCATTTCAAATGTGCGAACTCTACCCAACATGTGCAATTTATTTCAAAAATGCATGAGCACATGTGAAGGGGGAGTGTTTCATAAATGTAAAACTCTCGATGTGTTAACAAAATGTGTTTTCTCATAAACACGTTGAGAGATTTTCACAAGGTTTAATGGCATGTGACAAATAATCTAGGATAATCATGGAGTAATAAGGTGATTATGGTTAGGTTATGTCCAATGATCCGCCAGAACCGGAGGGATCTACCCAAGGACTATTCCAATAGCTTAGCATTAGAAGTCCTTAGGAAAGATTGAAAAAAGGAGTATAATGAGAAAGGAGAAAGAAGGGGTTGAAGAATGAATAAGAAAAGTTTTTGTAAGGGTGAAAAGAAATAGCCCTCCATGAAAACTTAGGTCAGAAACCTGGTCAATACATCTGCTATCGGTACTCACTAAGGTGATACTGGTATTGAAGTCAAGACGTCATGGACCCAGTGACGCATTTGGACCACCCCTCCTTGCCACTCAGATATCTCTTAAAAGATATTTGTTTCATTTCTCACGGAGAACACTACATAATCTATCGACCTCTCACTCCGAGAAGTGTTGATATTGAAAAGGTGGCACTCTGCTCCATGCCTCCGACGACTAAAATCAAAACGCACATAATTGAGTCTAGAGACATGAGATTCATCAAAAGATCTCTTAGGAACACTTCCTATGCAATACACTTGTGTTCATCCAAAGGATACAAGTTGTATGAGTCTTAATGAGATCAAAGGATCTTGCCTCACGACATGATGGCCGAAGGATGAATTATTGCTAACTGTTTTATGCAGGTACCGACGAAAGTCTATCCATCATCATCATCTGCTATGACGATGCACCGGGAACAGAAGAAGCAGATCAAGGCAAGTCAGACCAAAAGACAATTTGAAGATCACAGTGCATGAAGGAACATTGAATGAAGAATATTATACATTGACACACAAAGTTCAAGATGTCAAAAGCAAAAGACCAGTCACGGGAGCATCATTGAAATGACCATCCCTTAGGGGGAGATTGTTAGCAATCATTTTATGTTAAATATAAAGTGATGGTCATTTGCTAACAATTTAATGTGTCAAGTATAATATGTATTAAACATTGTGGGCTTGTAGCATTAGTGTTATTAGTGTGTCTTATGTATAAGTGTATTGTGTTAACCAAGCCCACTACAAGGTCCATCCTAAAAGCCCATCAAACCCATGTATGTTTGATGGCATGCGTATAAACACACACACACCTCTTCACAGTTAGGGTGCCTCATTTTAGATAAGAAAAGAGTGTGTGTGTGTGCAAGAGTTTCACCTTTGTCTTTGTTTATTTCTTTTCACTAAAGCTAATAAACATTTGACCCAATTATATGCCATACGATCCATACTACTCTTATTTTTCTTATATTGTTTGTGAGTGTCATCATCTCAAGTGCTCGTGTGTATGTTAAAGAAGGAGATTCGTGGTCTACACATGCCCTTCACCACTCTCTCTGTCTAGAATCCTTTACTTAATCTTGATTATGGAACAATATTTTGTATCAAGAGCCTCTATATGGATGCTTGAGTGATGCAGTTTACTTACGGAGTATTTTTAATACAGGTTTTCTAGCTTAAAAAAGACATATGAATAGGATTTTATGGTTTTTGAGATTTAACGGTTCAAATTCCATTTTTCTTGTTTCTAAAGCTTTATAGTGGTAAAATTTAAGTTTCCATCGGTTTAAAATTGTTGTTTATAACATAGACATCAAGATTTGGGCAATTTAAGTTCGAGTTTCATTCTTATTTTTCTATCTCATGATCGGGTTTATGTACTTTGTATCTCGTTGATCAGGTATCTCGTGAGAAAATCTCGGAACGCGTCTCCACTACTTTGCCAAGTTGTTACGAGATAGAGACCTTATCTCGTTATTCTAATACGAGACAGTACTGTTTCTACTACTTTCTTTTTATGTTAAGAGATTTGACCAGTCAACATGAGGTGGTTATTAATTTTCATCATTACGAGATTGGTTCTTCTTCATTGTGTTACGAGATTGTTTTTAGTCACGAGGTTGCTAGTTTGTTTTAAGTTACGAGGTAGTGTATTTAGAGATAGTATTTAATTTCGTTACGAGATAGTTTTATCACTTTGATTACGAAGTTGGGATTTCAAGTTGAATCACGAGATTGTGTTTAAAGATTGAATCACGAGGTAGTTATTTAAGTTTGAATCACTATATTGTATCAAGCATTTGTGTTACGAGGTTGGTGATCCGCTCTGAAAACACTTATATAAATATATGCAGTCTCAGAACCGGATGCTCGTTTGTAGTGTGAAACCAGGCAAGTGATCACCCGGATCGTTTCCCAACGAGGTGTGAATGGAAAACTGTGAAAAGCTAGGATTAGAGTGATTGATGATTTAGATTGCTTTTGTTTTTGCTTTATTTAACAATTCTAAATAACAAATTAAAACAGATATGCACAATAAAATTAAACGCGAATAAAATTAAACTAAAACGCGCAACGAAAAATCTAAAACGGGACAAAAACTAAAATTTATAAAATTTATGAAATTTAAAACCTAAAAATGTAATATAACTTAAAACTTATTTAAAAAATTAAATTATATTTTTAACACTTTTTATTTAATTATTATTAATTATTTATTATTTAATAACTTATTAAACTATTTAAATTTATAAAAAATACTAAATGGACAAAGAAAAATCTAAAACTTTTTCTAAAAATATTACTAAGTAAATAGAAACTAAGAAAATTTTAAAAATGAAAATTACTTAATTAAAATTTAAAAAGATAAATTCTATTAAATAGAAGCTATCACTATATTTCTATTTTTGATTTTATTAAGGCCTAAAAATATAATTATATTTTTCCTAAATTAAAAATGATAAAAGAAAATTATGAAAATTGGATTTATATTTTTCTGATTATTTTTCTATTTATTATGATTTAATTATTATTAGAAACTAATAAAAAAGATTAAAAATATTAAATGACTTAGGAAAAATCTGAAAAAATCAGGATAAGTCTAAAATAATATTAGAAAGATAAGAAAAATAAAATTTGAAGTTTAATAATCCTGATAAGCACTTTTGGGCTAATAAGCAGTTTGCTAATAAGCCCAAAATAAGCTAAAAAGCAGGAAAATTGACCAAATGATCAGGACAAGCTTAAACAACTATAAGAAGCATAAAACAACTTAAAATACACAATAAGCACAAGAAATAAGCAAGTTAAGCACTATGGTCAGCTGTGAAATTGAAACAGAAAATGGAGAAAAGTAGCAAACTTGCAGACAGATAATCAGCACTTAAATAAGCTACTGAGTGCAATATTATGGGGGCAAAACTTAGCTTATACTATGGGCTATCTAAAAAACATAAAAGCCCTATCAATAACATCCCAATTGGTGTTCAATTAAAGCCTAGATCAGCAGCATCAGCTATGAGTCTGCTGTTTTGTCAGTTTTGTGCAGAAGATTGCACAGGGCTAAGCAACCTTAAACCAACTCTTGTGTTCTATCTAAATGGACTATTTGTGACTCAGACTAGCCAAGAAAAAGGTCAAAACAAGCTTGAGGCTTGTATGAGCTTATTTGGACAGTTGGGTTCCTAAAATTTTCACAATCCACTCAAATATATTAAAACTAACAATTTAACTCTAAATGACTTAAAAACAACTTATACTGGTTTAATTAAGCTAGATTGAAATTGGAAAAATGACCAATCAACAGTAACAAGCTTGATGCTTGCCTGCACAAAGCACAGCCAAACACTCCTTTCTTGGGACTGTTTTGGATTTAGCACATGAAACAAAATTTTACAAACTATAAGTCTATATTTTTCTGATTAAATAACTTATTTAAACTCTAATAATCAACTTTAAACAGAAAAATAAGCAATTAAACAAGCTATACTACTTTTGACTGATTTTGGTCTTTTAAGAGTTTTTTAGCAAAATGAAAAACAACTATATAACTACTGATTATACTTAATGAAATACTCTTAAAAACTATCAAAAAGTATGAAACAACAGGAATAAGCTACTTATAAGCACTTATACAATAATTTGGATTTTAATGCTAAAAAGCTAGAAAGCTTACAACTGATATTGTGGCTATGTGGATAGCATGAACAGATCAGAACCAACCTAGCTTGTTCACACAAGCTAGAAATCCCAAGAAAACTCTCCTGATCAGCTTATTCACCAAAAATAGCTTATTAGCTTCAATGGTTGACTTCTGTTGACTTTCTTCAAAATTCAAATTCAAGACAGCTAATTAACTATATAAGCTTACAACAGGCTATGTTAAGCTTGTATAAGCTTATAGCAATGGTGTGAGAGCTTATGAGAGCTTATGAATAGGATTTGAGCTTATTGAGCTTAACAGTGTGCTATGAAACTGAGAACAACTGAAATTATTAATACAAGAGTTTAAAATAAGATTACTTTCATTTCATTTAACATATCTTACAACTGAGAATGGAAAATTACAACTATTGACTACTGATATTAAAAATACGATTCTACTTAATTAGCTACTTGCTCTTTATGAGCTACATTGCTTCTTTTATACAAAAAAAAAGTGGGAAACCCTAAGTCATCATCTCTGATCAAATCCCCACCATTGAATTGCTCCAATTTAATCTCCTTCGTCCATATTAGCTTTTGGCGGGAAAAATGGAAAAGTGGTAAACCCACTATCTCTGACTGTTGGGGAGAAGGAAGATGCATTAATTGCATTTGGCAATGTTAGGTAGTGTGTTTGGAGGGGGAATGATGTGGTGAGACAGCTGTGGAAAATGGTGAGGTGGGGGGTGATGACTGGTTATTGTTTGGCGGTTCGAAGGAAGAGGATAAGAAATTTAACCGAAGGTCAAACTTTTTATTTAAATAAAAGTTGGGTCGGGTAAGGATTTGGTTGGGCTTTGGGATGTTGGGCTTGGGTTAAATAAATGGGATGGGTTTTAATAAGGATGGGTTGGGTATTATTTTTGGGTTAAGGGTTAGTTTGATTCGGATTTTGGGTTATAGTTAAACATAGGGACCAAACTTGTAATTTCTGAATTGTTGAGGGGCTAAATTTGCCAACTTCCCAAACTTCTTCAAAGGACTAAACCTGCCATAAAACAATTACACAAGGACCAAAGTTGTATTTTTTAGCATTTTATAAACTTTAGGGACCTAATATGTAAATTTGGATTTTAGAGGGACTTGTTTTGTAAATTCCCAAAAGCTATCAATAAAGTTCCAAATTGTAAGTTCATGCATAGTACAAGGGTATTTTGTGAAATTTCAAGTTTTATAATACCCAGGGACCATTTTTGCCAATTTGCAAAGTTCAGGGACTAAACTTGTAATTTTATGAAACTTTGCACCAAAGGACTTATTATGTAATTTCATGATTCTTAAAGGACCTTTGATGACTTTTCCTGTTTTTAGAATAACCAGGGACTAGTTTTGACAACTTTTGAAAGTTGAGGGACTGAAACTGCCAATTATGCAAACTTTGTTCGTTTTTCAACTGTTTTTAAACATTTTGCATCTGAAACATATAAAACACAATTTTGGGATAATTTCAGTATTATGATGCATTTCTGAGTGTTTTTGGATGTTTTGGCAGCTCAGATTAGGTACAAATGATGAGTATTTAGACACTCATCAGTTGGTTATTAAGATTTGTGTTACGAGGTTGTTTACAAGGTTTGTATTACAAGGTTGTTCTTTTAACATCAATTACGAGATCCACTTCTATTTATTTACAAAGTCTACAACATGAACCTCAACACAATGTCACCTAAACAAAGTCAAATCATTCGTCCAACAAAAAAGTATACAAATTATTAATCGAAATTGGAATATAGATATCAAAATGAAGGCGCGACCTCACGGATTATTGTGAGATCTTAAATAAAACGCAATTTTAATCGTCATTTTTCTTATATATGTAAATAGGCTGAAAATGCGAGCTTGACTTTATAATCAAAATGATGTATAATGGTTTTGATAATTTTACCTAAACTAACGCAAATGTCTCTTTTAATGTGTCTCAGAGACGAACATAAACTAACACAAAATGTTTTGATAATTAGTTTTTAATGACGTCTAAGAGTTGAGGATGTTCAACTGAGACGAACTTTTATTTCCTCACGTGTACTATACTTGGTTACTAGATCATTATCAACGTCATCTTTATATTCTTAAACCAAAATGTATGCAGTTAAGTGAACCTATTCACATATATGGGACATATAATGAAATGAGAACCTAATACCTAGTTTATTCTGGGACTACTCCTGACTACGTGAAAACGAAAACATGCATCAATATCTTAATGGAGACACAATGCCAACCATGTTCAAGCTTGTATGCCTGCAATATGCATGCACGGTAATCGAACACATATCAACACTCTTTCCTATATATACTCATAACTACATCATGTTTGTCATAAAAAACATCAAGTAACTTCAAAGGTATAACAATGTACGATCGTCAAGCGTCCCTTAGAGTTTCTCCGAGCACTTCATTGGGATGTTCTATCAGATTAAGATGTCTTACTGAAGTGTTTGGTGGAACTCCGAGTGTCACTTGACACCATGAAAACTAGAAAAGTATAACACTTTTTAATCTTTTAAATGTCGTCAAACTTGCTCTTATCCCAGTTTGATAGTAGTCCCTTACATCGAGTTTTTACCACAACTTGATAGTATACAATAATGCATGAACGCCAAGTGTCCCTTAGAGTTCCTCCGAGCACTTCATTATGATGTTTTACTAGGAATGTCTTACTGAAGTGTTTGGTGGAACTCCGAGAGTCACTTGACACTAACAAACTAGAAATTTCAAATGTTAAGTATAGCATTTTTTTAGTGCGTTCGTACTCGTTCTTAACAGTAGTAAGAACAAGGAGACTGCTGCACTTACCAACTTGTCTGCAAAGATGGACAGAGCCTTCTTGTTGGTGATTTACTCAAAGAGAATATGGCGCAGTTGAATGTACGTGATTTTCTGAAAATCAGATCCTAGAAACACCTTTTTTTTATCTGTAGTGATGCCAATCAGTTTTTCAGTTCACTTAATTCATACTTACCAATGATAGAGTAATACTTATACTTAATGTTATTTCATAAATATTTTTTATACAAAAAGTATAGCAAAACGTTAAAGGCTGAAACTAAATATGCTTACTATTTTCGTGTTAGATGAAATTTTAACCATGCATGATAACGATACGGAAAGACGGACGAAACAAAAGGGACCAGAAATATAATATATTTTCCGTAAAACATCCACACAGATACTACTTTTGCTAGAAAATGTAAAGTAGTATACATTTAAGGAAACCTGATTTACGTCGTCCTTAGATGAGAAGATCTTCTTGTTCTTCTATGGAATACAGTCAGTTTTAGTACTAGAAAGAGGGGTATTTTGTTTCTCAGAGTTAAGCTTTGTTGTCTTTAATGGTTTAGATGATTGGCCGAATGAAGTTCAATGTTTTTTTTTTTTTTTTTTTTTTTAAATTCTAGTTTTGATGTTTTAAAGATTTTCATTCCAATGAAGTATTTCAAGGCTGAAAAAGTTGGTCATATATGTTTTTAATCTATTATTTATTTGCATTTTATGTCGAAATTAATTTCAATAGTTGCTTTTTAGTCGAATGTTGTATTTCTCGATCAAGGTAGGCTTTTAAGCTTTGAGGTGTGATCCCTTAGAAAGGGGATGTAAATTAAAAAGTCTAAAAAGTGTTTTCAACCATTCGATCAGTCAAATAGTCAACATATTTAGATCTAACGGGTTGTATTTAAATGAGAAAAAAAACACGCTTCCTTCTATTAGAATGATAGAACCGTAATTTTACAAACAAAAATCATCGTACACCCCTTCCCTCCATCGACACTCACACACATCGACACTCTCGCTTCATATTTCTCTCTCTATTTCCGATCAAAATTTGGAAAAAAAATTTAGGGTTTCTATTTCCGATCATATTTCCGATCACATTCATTTACTCTTAAAATTTTAGGGTTTCTATACTCGAAAAGATGAATCAAGCTGGTAAGTTTATCATTTATGTTTTAATTTTGTTTATTACTTTGTGCATGCGTATTTTTTAGAACCTAGACTTTTTAATCAATTTATGAAACTCGAAAAGACGAAGAATTAGGATTTTTTTATAAATTTATGATTTTTTTTTTTTTTTTTATGTAATTTTTTTTAGAATGTGGAAGCAATGTTGTGGAGATAGAAACAGAAAGGAGATCCAAACGATTTCAAGACCGACCAGCTTTAAAAGGTATAAAACTGTGATTTTGATTTGTTCATCAGTTATGTTTCAATTTTTTGGCATTAGTTTTGGCATTGTTTTGCTTGTTATATTAGAATAAATTAGTAGATTGCGGATATATTAGAATAAGTTGATAATAATGTTTTGCGTTGAAAGTAATTTCATCAGTTAGCGTCGGTTGTCTTTCAAAGTATTTTGGTTCATCAGTTAGTGTCAGTTAACGTCGGTTGGTTTTCAAACTGTTTTGGTTCATCAGTTAGCGTTGGTTGTGTTTCAAAGCTTTTAGGTTCATCAGTTATTTCACATTGAAAGTATGTTCATCAGTTAGTGTCAGTTAACGTCGGTTGTCTTTCAAACTGTTTTGGTTCATCAGTTAACGTCGGTTGTGTTTCAAAGCTTTTAGGTTCATCAGTTATTTCGCATTGAAAGTATGTTCATCAGTTAGTGTCAGTTAACGTCAGTTGTCTTTCAAACTGTTTTGGTTCATCAGTTAATGTCGGATGTGTTTCAAAGCTTTTAAGTTCATTAGTTATTTCGCATTGAAAGTATGTTCATCAGTTATAGGCGACTTAGTGCGTTGATGTTTGTTTCAGATTATATGGCTGGCATTGTGGCTTATTTTAAAAATCTTCGGTTTATAAGTCACAAGCCGGCTATATAAAATGAAACAAACACCACCTTATATCAGCTGTTTTAAGTTTTTTGATGAAAAAAGTGTTTATAGTTATTTTGGTTCATCAGTTATTTTGAATTGAAAGTAATTTCATCAGTTAGCGTCGGTTGTCTTTCAAAGTGTTTTGGTTCATCTGTTAGTGTTAGTTAACGTCGGTTGTCTTTCAAACTGTTTTGGTTCATCAGTTAGCGTTGGTTGTGTTTCAAAGCTTTTAGGTTCATTAGTTATTTCGCATTGAAAGTATGTTCATTAGTTAGTGTCAGTTAACGTCGGTTGTCTTTCAAACTGTTTTGGTTCATCAGTTAGCGTCGGTTGTGTTTCAAAGCTTTTAGGTTCATCAATTATTTCGCATTGAAAGTATGTTCATCAGTTGGTGTTTGTTTTATTGGATAGGTAAAGAGGCCAAAAAAGCAAAGCAACCGATCACTTTAAAAGCTTATTCCCCAAGTGATGATGACTTTGTTGATGATGCATTTGGTCGTTCGTCAAAAGCTGGCAAACAGGTTATTCAAAAACAAAAAAAACCTGCAACCGTTTCTACTTCCAAACCTAATCTCTCTAAAGACCTTAAGCCTGGACTATGTCTTCTCCAACCCAAACAAAACAAAATTCCATCGGTTAAAATAAAAAAATTTCCTGGTCCATTATATGAGACTGTTCAGAAAATTACCGAGGACAAAAAACAAGCAGTTTCAAGTTTGGGTTTTGAATCGTTGTTGGAGTTTCAAATAAATATAATGCCAGGTCGTTTGGGGTATTGGTTGCTTACTAGGTTTGACGGTGAATCAGGAATCCTGAATGTCTTTGGTGAAACTATACACATAACCCCTGAATTAGTTCACCAAACATTCGGGTTCCTAATGGGCACATTTGCAGTTGATGTGCGAGATATTTTGAAGGAAAGATCGAATGAAACAACAAAGAATGGAAAAACCAGTTCAAACATATTCCTAGATTGTATGTGTTAATACAAATATCGTCCTAAAAACGTTATTTATATTTTACGGTCTTTACTTAGTTTTGTTAATGACAATTACAAAGTAAATCCTTTAGCAAATTATAAATGCTAGCTAAAGTCTCTTTAAAACACATTTTACATTTCACAAGTTTACTTAGAATTACATTTTACACATCTACTAGTTTATTTCCTTAAAAGGAAACTTTATTTTTAAAATGATACAATGACATCATGGCATGCATCATACATAATATCTTGGCTAGATCTTCAAGCAAGATAGTTGACTTTGGAAGATTTTGATATGACATGACAAAGGTGTGGAGGATACAGCTGGATTTGGAAAGATTTCCAAAACTCTTAGCTGTCATGTTGCTGTCAAGTTGGCGGAACCAAACGATATAAAGGACGGATCCCTTTTATGGGATCCGCCGGCTGTTCACCAGCTTGCCTATAAATAGCAAGCTGATCATTTGGACACACCATCACTCATAGAGCCTAACATTCATACTCATTCATTTACATATCATCTAACATTTATCATTCATTCATTTCATTGATCTTTCCTTTTGTAGCAAAGGGGATTAAGCATCAAGGTTCAACACAGACGTGTGTAACCTTTAGCATAAGTTACTGTGTGATATAGTTGTAGTTCACACATCATTATTTGTATCATTTATCTCAGTGAGTGTGGTTAGTGTTTTAGTCCTCAAAACACAAAGAGTGTAGGGAGTGGTTGTACCCTTGTGAAAGAACCAAACGGGAGTGGTTGTACCCTTGTAAAGAACTCGACATCTAGCTTAGTGTCGGTAATTGTATAGGCGACGTTAGGTTGGTTCTACCTTGAAATAGAACCCGGTGTTTAGCTTAGTACCGGAAAAGGAAGTAAGCGACGTGTAAAGGTTTTCTCCACCTAGAAGAGAGTTTGTTTCTTAGTGAAGGATAACTCTCGAGTTAGAGGCTCGAGGAGTGGAGTAGGGCAAGGAAGAGAGTCCTTGTAGCCGAACCACTATAAACATCCGTGTTGTGTGGTTTGATCTTTCCTCTCTTTACTTTTCATTTATATATTGTGTGAATATTTGTTTGTGCTTGTTTCCTTTGAAATAACATAGAGTAACAAAGTGAATTAATTTTAAAACGGTAAAAACTATTCAACCCCCCTTCTAGTTTTCCACAATTGGCATCAAGAGCTACGTTACTTAAGATTTTTAAAATATATTGTATTTTAAAACTTAAAACGATCCATGGATTTTGAAAACTTTAAAGAAGGGCAATCTATGCAAAGACCACCTCTATTCGAACCTAATTGTTTTATTTATTGGAAAAATCGCTTTGAGACTTATGTGAAGTCAAAGGATATAGATCTATGGTTTATAATTGTTGAGGGTGATTACAAGGCCATAAGTAATGATATTTCGGGTGGTCGGGATGTAGAAACTTCTCTTACTCGTCACAGTGATGAGCAAAAGAAGTTGATTGCCAAAAATAATGAAGCCAAAATGATGCTTTACAATGCTTTACCTAAGAAAGAATATGAAAGAGTTTCTATGTGTAAAACCGCTAAAGATTTTTGGCAATCTCTAATTGTCACTCATCAAGGAAACTCACAAGTCAAAGATAACAAAATTGATCTTCTTGTTCAACAATATGAACAATTTGTTATCTCTGAAGATGAGACCATTGATAGTGCGTTTGCTAGGTTTAATACTATTATTACATCACTTAAAGCACTTGACGAATCTTTTTCTAGTAAGAATTTTGTCAGGAAATTTCTAAGAGCACTCCACCCAAAGTGGAGAGCAAAAGTGACAGCTATTGAAGAATCCAAGGATCTTTCAAGCATGACACTAGATAAGCTCATAGGAAATCTCAAAGTTCACGAAATGGTGATGGAAAAAGATTCAGAAATAGTTAAAGTAGCGAAGACGAAGAATATGACATGGCCGTAAGAGATTTCAAGAAATTCTTCAGGAGACGAGGAAAGTTCGTAAGACCACCTCGTGAAGAAAAGAAATCCCTCCGTAAAGACCGTGATGATAGAAAAGGCAAGTTAGAGAGGAAGTGCTATAGGTGTGGAGATTCTGGTCACTTTATAGGTGATTGTCCAAAGCCTCCAAAGAACAAGTCTCAAAAAGCATTTGTTAGTGGAGCTTGGAGTGATAGTGAAGGAGATGATGATGAGCCTAAGAACAACGAAGTTGCCCTTATGGCTCATGACACAGAAGAGGTACATTCTGACTCATACTCCTCTATAGATGATGAAACCTTATAAGTAGAATATAACAAACTATGTGATATAACTTTAAAAATCATCAACAAAAACAAATTCTTGAAAACTAAAACAACACTTTTAGAAAATGAAGTGTATTGGCTTAAAGAAAAAGAGATACGAATGGAAAAAGGCAAAAATAGTAAGGATACATGTGTCTCTTGTCAAGAACTAAAATTAGAATTAGATGCACTAAAAACCACACAGGAAGATCTCATTAAGCAAAACTCTAAGTTTAAAAAGTTTGATAAAAACATAAGTTGTGCAGATGAGATAATGAAGATGCAAAAACTTCCTCATGATAAAACCGGACTAGGTTTTATGAAACAAGGAACCTTAGGTGACTTTAAGAAACAAACTGTGAATGAAAAAGAAACTATTTCAACTATGTCAGAAGCCCACGGATCCGACGGATCCAAAGTTTTGGATCCGCCAGTTGTACCCAAGGGATCCGCGGGTTCATCAGTTATCATATGTTCATTAATTATTATAGATTTTATGTTTAGACACGTGGATGACAAAACAAACTATCTTTTTTTTTATCAGATTTTATCTTCATCTTTTATGTTTTCACAGGTTAGGAGTTATCATAGGTTCATCAGATATTATAGGTTCATCAGTTGGGTTCATCAATTGTGTTATGTTAGGCTCATCAGTTATCATAGGTTCATCAATTATCATATGTTCATCAATTATTATAGGTTCATTCGTTGGGTTCATCAGTTGTGTTATGTTAGGCTCATCAGTTATCATAGGTTCATCAGTTATCATATGTTCATCAATTATAATAGGTTCATCAGTTGTTGTTCAACATCTTTTTGATCATCCAATTTTTTTTTTCTTTTTTTTTTATCAGATTTTATCTACATCTTTTATGTTATCACAGGTTAGGAGTTATCATATGTTCATCAGATATTATAGGTTCATCAGTTGTGTTGATCAGTTGTGTTATGTTAGGCTCATCAGTTATCATAGGTTCATCAGTAATCATATGTTCATCAAATTATTATAGGTTCATCAGTTATCATATGTTCATCAACTAATTAAATTCTATTGTCTTATTTTTATCTATTATGGTACCATAGGTTCATTAATTATTGTCCTGTGTTATCTTAGGCTCATCAGTTATCATAGGTTCATCAGTTATCATAAGTTCATCAATTATTGTCCTGTGTTATTTTTATCTATTATGGAACCATAGGTTCATCAATTATTTTTTAATCTAACTTTATCTTAAAAATGTAGGTGATATTTGCCAATTCAGTTCTCAAAAATCCGAAAACCCCAGCGTTTGAATACTGGAAAACAGAAGCGATGCAAGAATTGGAAGAGATGATGTTTGGGAAAAGCAAAAAACCAAGTACTTGTAAAGCAGAAGAAACAGAGGACGAAGACGAAGAATTGGAGGAAGAAGAAGAAACGAAGAATGATGATAGAGAGAACATAGAGATAGAGAATGAGAAATATGATGATGATGAAGAGATAGAGAATGAGAAAGATGATGAGGAAGAAGAAGAGATAGAGAATGAGAAAGATGATGGTGATGAAAAGGAGATAGAGAATGATGATGATGAAGAAGAAGAGATAGAAAATGTTGTAGAACCCTCAACCAAACTGAAATGGTCAAAAAGCCATATTAACAACTTTTTAAAAGGAAATAAGAAGAATGATGAAGGTAAGCATGTAACAAATGGCAATTTTCCATATTAATAATCGTAATCAATTATCAAAAAAAAACACGTTTACTATTTACTGACACGTGTTAACGAGGGATTACCTCATTTAATTTCGTTATCATACTAAGATAACTTATACATTTATACATGATCACGAAACCATGGAACGAGCTTACACACGGACCACGCATACCATTTAAATTAAAAACAAACCAAACGGATCACTTATACTTATTATTGGGCCAAGCCAAGCTCGTTACTGTTCATAAGCCCAAAATGAAATTTTTCAAGTTCTATTTAATTCGACTGAAGCATCCTAGCTTTGCTTTGATTTCTCAAAAATTCGGCAAGTAACTCATACAAATTTTTACACAACTTAATTCTTTATACTACAAAGAATTGAGATCAACAACTTTCACGTTCTATCTCACATGTTTGATCATAGAACAAAGGACAAAGTAAAGTGTGTTCGAGACATACACCAAACGCAACCAATATTTTCCAACTTAACCAAATGCGACCAAACTCAGTTTTAGCCTATATCTATGAATGTTTTTAGTCGAATGGGAGTACTTGGGATCATTCTTAACCACTTATGACTAGTTGGTCACGTTATAACTCGCTTTGGACCTTTTACGTGTGGCGTTCAAAGTATATAGATACATTTACATTGGACCCTAACCGAACCAACATGTAACCCTCCTTAGACCTTATTAAAACTCGACTATAACCAACCTTATCCTCAGTAAAATGTCACAAGAATCTATCAAGGGAATAAAATCTCCCAACTTGCAATATTAAAACATAAAACTTATGTATACTTCATATATAATCGACACACACACCCACCTTTATTCATTCAATCTTAAAACACACTCAAACATTCTCTTTAGTCCTTCTTATTCACTGCCAAGACCACAGGAGAACCAGGAGTGATTTCTACATTCATTTCGAACCAAATGAAACTCTTTAGAACCATGTTGTGATCGACTTTGAAAGCTATATGTGCTCTTGATCCTTTTAAACGTACAACAAACCATTTAAAGGTTATTGTAAGTCCCTTTGATTCATTTATTACTTGTATATCTCGTATTTCATTAAGCATGCATTGTTCTTATTTTCATTCGAATCGTATATAATTTACTTCATTTATACGCTTATTAGTTATTTCTTTTTCGTACATAACTAATGACCTCCTATGATGGATGGCTAGATTAACGAGATACACACATATATTACATTTACATATTCATTTCGTTCTATTTCGAGCATCATTTCTATCACACTTCATGTCACGTATTATTTCTTATGTTATAACCATCTTTTATTATATCTCGACTGACCCATAAATGACCCCATTATAAACGAAACTATACACACAACATATTAATTTTATTGATTGACTTGTTTCTCGACATGGCCATCTATCAAATTGGAGTTTGGAGTTTCCCATTATAAGCTCTTAAAAGCCTTCTAAAATCTACTAACTAAACGCGACTCGAACGTTTTCTTTTATATATATATTTCCGAAATTGGGCTGAATTAAAGAATAAGCCCAATAAGCCAATTCGAATAATCAGTATATAAGCTATATGGAACATTTTTTTGTGATGTTAAAATAAGCCCAATCAAAGGCCCAACACCCTTTTTGACCCAACAGATCACGAAATGTTATTGGGCTTTTGTACGCCTCGTTAAAAGCCCAATAAGCAGAAAAATAAGCTATTTTGAAAGTAGGCTGATCATTTTGACTTAAATAAGCTATGTAAGCTTATTGAAACTTTCAGAAATCAAATCCAACTCTTTTTGTGATTTTTGGACTAACTTTGCAAAATATTTCAACTTTAGGGTCTAAAACTGCCAACTTAGCAAACTTGGTTTCTAAACTGTCATTTCAGTAAACAAAGGCTGGAAATTGTTAAAAACAGTAAACCAAAGGGTAGAAATGTAATAACTGACCTTTATTGGACTTAATTTGTAATATTGGACTAACGGTGCAAAACCTACACCGTTAGGGTATAAAGTGTACATTCTGGGAAAGTACAAGGGCTGGACAGTAACAATTTCTTATATTCATTTCTATTTATGTTTTGCATATTTCATTTGCATACGTACATTTATTATTCGTTTCAGTACATTTATATTCGTTACGTTTATATTTATTTAACGAACTTTTAACGAATAAACTTAACGTGTTATTCAACGACACTCGAGGAAACGATGATTTTGGAATCAAAAACATAAAAACAAGATAATATTATATATAATATTATTTTTGAACTTTAAGCATTTTAAGCATATCAAACTCACACATCAAGAGTCAAACCATTATCCGTTACTTGTTTTCACATCCATTGTGCATAACTGAGCCAAAACTGTAAAAACTCAGACTTTATTATTAATTCAGGTAGTGTGTTGAAGCCATTCCCATAACTTGCTTAGTTACATATTTCACCTTGCTGATTTTACTCAAGGTGAGTCGTAGCCCCTACTCTTTTAGTGCTTGTTTTATACTCTTTGGGGGAGATACGTGCTCAAATACTTGTTCTTATTTTTATAAAGTACTCTAAACTTTTACATTACTATGAGACTTCACAATCTCTACTTTTATATCTTTTGAACTACTGTTGGGTGAGATACCTACTTACTTTTTATGGATCATCTTAAATAATGCTTTTGTTGTAAAACTATTACCTGCTGGCCTAAGTACTATATCTTATGCACTTTTCGCATGTTTAGTACTACATGGACTCTAACCTTGTTATTATATTGTACTCTACGCAATGCTTAGTACTACGTGGATTCTAACCATGTTATTAAAGGCTTAGTACTACATGTATTCTAACCATGTTATCATATGCTTAGTACTACATGGGTTCTAACCATGTTATTATCTGTTAGTACTACATGGACACTAACCATGTTATTATGTGCACACTACGCATGCAACTGTCGTAACTTTGGTAATATGTTACTTAGAGCAGGGTAATAGCACTTTAGTATCCATTTCGTGCTTAGAAATGTTAACTCATGAACTTATGATCCAACTCAACTATTTTATACAAACCTATGAACTCACCAACCATTGTGTTGACACTTTAGCATGTTTTTCTCAGGTGTTTAGCTGTTTACTATATGATGATGCAAGGCAGTGCGTGGCATGGGCATATGCACACTTTTTGAGTGCACACGTGGCACTCATGACCAGGGTTTTTGTACAATGGGACAACTATTAAATAATGGGTCTTGTTTTACGCACTTCAATTATGTAAAACTGATATTTTATTTAATAAAGCTTTTAAAACGAATTTGATAAATTCGTTCTCTATTACTTATGTTATGATCCAGTTAAGTAACACCCCATATGTATTACCGCTGCGATCTGATTTTAGGGGTGTTACAAAGCATTTCTTAAAAACAGTATTTATATGATGATCTATAAAAAAAATTAAAAAAAAATTGGCATCTTTTTTTGCAGCAGTTGAAGAGCATGGTTTACAGATGATTGAAGGTATGATTTTATTAAATGTTCATCAGATGTATTGTATATCTTTTTGCTATTATGTTTTTGGTTCATCAGTTATTGTGTCTAAATTCAGAGGCTGATGGACAAAACCAAGAAATAGAGGTAGTGACAACAGAAGATCTGAATGTAGAGTCAGTGATCGGAGAAGATGAAGATAACATGCTGATAAAAAATATGAGAACTCCAAAAAAGAAACTGAAAACAATAACTGTTAAAGGTATACATTTTACTATACGTTCATCAGTACTTTTGTATGTGGAATCTTAAAAAAAATGGCATCTTTTTTTTAGAAGATTGGCTGCCTATAGAAGGTACACAAAAATGATAATCTGATGAACCTTATAGTGGGAACCTGATAATGGAGTTTCAGGGCAGTGTTTTGCGTTTTGTAGCAGTTTGGTTGCTTTTGGGCAGTGTCTTGTGTATATATTGATTATGGAAAGTGTTCATCAGATGAACTTAAATAGTTGGTAGTGTCTCTAATAGAATCTGTAGCTCGTAGATTGAACTTGTAATCATAACTAAGTTACTTAATTATTTAATGTAAAGTGAACATATGATTTTCATATGTTCATCAGTTATATTATATGTTCATCAGTAATATTATATAATTTTTTTAAACATTTACCTAAAAAAACTTGTATCTAAACTTAGCGATTGATGGACCAATCCAACAAACGTTGGTAGTGACGCCACAAGAAGCGGAGAATGAAGAAGCAGGGCAAAAAACTGATCAACAAGGTACGTATTGAAACATTCTTATTGATGAACCTGTTAAAACTTATAAAAACTTTCTGAAAAAGGTGGAAAACATGTAGGAAGCAAAGGGAAAAGGAAAAGAAATTCAAAATCTCCGAACAAACTCCATTCGATGAACCTGTTCAAAAGCCAAGTCGCATAGAAAAGAAAAATAAAATCAAAATCTCCTAATTTTATTGAACCTGTTCAGAGGAAAGAGCCTTCAAATGTAGAAGAAGATGACATTGATGAGCAAGTAGCTGATCATGTTCATATAGATGATATTGAGGAGAATCAATGGGTAGATGCACAGCGATCGGTAATAATCTTTTATGTGATATTTGAAATTCTTATGTTCATCAATTAGTTGTTGAGATATATTTTAAAATTTAATTGAACAATTTAACCGATGGTCCTATTCCAATGACCGGAAATGATGGAAACACTAAAATGGATTATCCCATGACCGAAACTGACGAAACAGCTGATATGCGTAAGAATGAATTATTTATTAAACTATGATTATATTAGGTTCATCAATTAGCCGTTGATATATGTTTTAAAATTTAATTCAACAATTTAAGAGATGATGATATTCCAATGACCGGAACTGATCAAACAGCTGAAAATGGAAATGATGAACAAAAGAGCTCGTCATCTGCAAGTATTAAGCTCACCCAATAGTTATCAGCAATGATATTAGAGTTTCAAGGGGTGTATTCCCAATTCAAATCAGCGGAGGTAAAAATCTTTAAACTTACTAAAAGCAATAATAACTTTAAATAGATAAACAGATAAACAAATCACATTTTTCCAGTTTAGATTGTCTGAGAAGGCTTAATTTCTGATTTATCACTTGACCATCTTCGAACCTAATAATATTTAACTGATGAACCATTATAATATAACTGATGAACCATTATAATATTTAGATCTTATTTGATTATATTAATGACAGGAATTCAATCACTCACTGAGGAACATGTTAACCATATTTCAAGAACTGAAAATTGATATTGATGACATGCTAAGGGCTGGATTGGAAAAATACCCCTGAAATGAATCATTGTTGGAAGTCCGGGACTGGATGAACAGGTTGGTAAACAGGACGACGTTTGAGAGCTCACAAAGTGAAGATGAGAGCTCAATGCTGATCATAACAATGGTTGATGATAACGATGGCTCCGAGGCTAAGGAAGCAAGTAAAGAAAAAGATGAACCTCAACCGGACATACCGACAGATAAAACGTTAACTCAAATTTTCATGGATCCAGACTTTATGAAAGAAATTGAAATGATTGAACGTCAAAAACATGTAATAAAATCAAAAACCATTTTGTACCTAATTGATGAACTTATAATTGATTTGTATTATGAAAACACTTAATACAAAAGTAACTGATGAACTTTTAACTGAAAACAGATGCAAAGGCCAGAATTCCCAATATTCAACACGGAGCAATTACAGGCTATTGTTTTGTATCAAGAGAAGAAAGACCCTGAGCAGATCTTAGATGACTTGATCAAAAACACACCTTTCTTGCACACATCATCAGAATTGTTAAGTGTGGAAATTGATGACAATCTTTGGAAAAAAAATTGAAGAGGACGCTTCAGAAATGAAAAACTCAGGAGCAAAATGGAAAAACTCTTCCCCAAAAGATACGCCACAGATGATAACACCCATATCATTTATACCCCCATCACCCGAAGAAAAATTAAGAATGAATGAAACAGTAGATGAAGATTTTTCCACGCCACTAAATTCTTTCAACACAATCGCTCAAAAGCTTAAAGTGCCTGAAATGGCGAAGAAAATTAAAGAAGGTGAAGAAGGCTTGGAAAATATAAAAGAAAATAGAAAAGTCAAGCCTACTGAATCTCTAAAATCTCCATATTTACAAAGAGTAGTTGTGATGAAGAACAAAGTACATGAGATAGAAAAAAAGGTGGCTGATACAATTTTCTCTGCAAGAGGAGATCTCGAGTAAGTAATATGTATTAGGTTCATCAATTTAAAAATCATATTTCTTAATCAGTAGTATTTTTTTTATTTTTTTCTAAAATATTATCTTAAAATGAAATTGCAGTGATGTGTTATTTCATACATACTTTGTTGACGGTCAAAGAGTCCACTTTGAGAGCTTCAAAGAAGGCAATGAAATCAGTTCAAGAGTGATTGATATGTGGGCGTATATACTTAACATACCAGAAGAGAAAAGGAGTCCAGGATCATTGAGGAAGCTATATTGCCATACATCAGTTATTGTAAGTTACAAAAAACTTTATCAATTATGATTCAATAGTTTGAATCAGTTTACATATGCTTTGACTAATATTGATGAACCACAGACACCAGAAATGGAGAATATGACTATAAACTCGAAGGCTCTAAATTCAAAGTTTGAGGAGAACATGAACAGTCGTTTGTTTTTGTCCAATACTTATCAATCTATCAAAGATATTAACCTAGTAAGCACTTCTATTTTACTAGTTTGTATGAGCTAAAAAACTGGTGAACAAATAGATAATTGTAAATTTTAACACTTTATGTTTAACAGATGTTTTTCCCAATGATGCTTGCTGACGAACACTACTATGTTGTCTGTTTCAACTTGAAAGAACCTTAAATACATATTCTTGACAACATGGATCACAATCAATCAATCAAAGATAGATATAAGAAGAAACTGGCTTATTTGGTAAGAATTTTATGTATATTAAATTTATGTTCATCAATATAGTCCTGTGTTATCTTAGGCTCATCAGTTATCATAGGTTCATCAGTTATCATATGTTCATGCATCAGTTATCATAGGTTCATCAATTATTGTCCTATGTTACCTTAGGTTCATCAGTTAGTTTATATGTGTTTATTTGTGTTACCATAAGTTATGTTATCACAGGTTAGGAGTTATCATAGGTTCATCAGATATTATAGGTTCATCAGTTGGGTTCATCAGTTGTATTACGTTAGGCTCATCAGTTATCATAGGTTCATCATTTATCATAGGTTCATCAGTTATCATATGTTCATCAATTATTATAGGTTCATCAGTTGGGTTCATCAGTTGTTGTTCAGCATCTTTTTGATCATCCAATTCTTTTATTTGTTATTTTTTTTAATCAATTTATGCACTTTTGTTATATTCTTGTTAGTTGATGAACTAATTAAATTCTATTGTCTTATTTTTATCTATTATGGTACCATAGGTTCATCAATTATTGTCATGTGTTATCTTAGGCTCATCAGTTATCATAGGTTCATCAGTTATCATATGTTCATCAGTTATCATATGTTCATCAGTTTTCATATGTTCATCAGTTACCAGTTAAATTGAAGCTCATTGTTTATTTATTTGTTGTTACAGAGATATCTCTTTTTGAAGTTCTTGAAAAAAAAGGGTATCCGTATGTTGAAGCACTGAACAAATACCCAGTGTCTAATGTGAAAATGCCATGGAAAACCAAAAACAATTCCATTGATTGTGGCATTTTCGCTATGAGGCACATGGAAACCTATTTGGGAAACAAGTTCTTTGATGCTGGGTTTGCAAGAGAAGGAAAAGAACAAGACAAACAGCTAGAAGACTTGAGAAAGAAGTACCTAACGAAGATTCTGCTGTCCGACTCCAATCAAAACAGAAAAGTAGTGGAGATGGAGGTTCAAGAATATCAAAGTTTAAGTCTGAAGGAAAAGAGAATGCTCCAAAATATGTCAGCTAAGAATATTGCAGAACGTACCACCGAGTATCTCCAAAACGAAGCTAGTGCTCTTCTTCGAAAGAAGTGAAAACAATCTGATCTAATAGTTTGTTATGGTTAAATAGTTTGCAGTAGTAATCTGATCTAATTGATGAATGTTTGGAATATTTACTTGCTTGGTATGGCTAAATAGTTTGCAGTAGTAACGGTTTTTGTTGGTTAGAACGGGCAAGTGATTTTTGATTTCCAGAACAATCTGATGTAATTGATGAATTTTTTTGTATGAATTTTAGTTTTTTTTGTTCATCAGTTGATGAATATATTATATATCTGTTGTGGTTATCTTAGCTATTATGTTATGTCAGGTTCATCACTTAGTGCTTATCTTAGCTATGATTTCAATTTATGCTCTTTTTCTTTTAGTTGATGAACATATTAACTATCTATCATGTTTTTTGGTTCATCAGTTATTGTGCTGTGTTATTTTTTTGGTTCATCAATTATTGTCCTGGTGTTACGTGTTTTTTGTTCATCAATTATTGTCCTGTGTTATGTGTTTTTGGTTCATCAATTATTGTCATGTGTTATGTTTTTTTGGTTCATCAATTAGAACTAAGTTGACTGTTGGTATGGACAAGTGATTTTGGTTGGTTGGTATGGACAAGTTATTTTAGTTTAATAGAACTATCAGTTTGTTATGTTTCTACTATATAAACTAATGAATATCTCTTAAATAAAATTGATAAACCTGCAAAAAGAACTTTTAGAAATAAACTGATGAACAAAAACAATTATCTCAATTCAAAGTTACTTTGATCATTATCACAAAAAAAAAAAAAAAAAAAAAAAAAAAAAAAAAAAAAAAAAAAAGCATTCTTATCAAACAAACTTTATATTTATTATCAAACAGACAACTAAGTAACTACACAAGCATTCTTCTTAGACAACTTCGCCTTCTTAGCGGCCAATCTCGCCTTCTGCTTGCTCTCCTTTATAGCAGCCTTATCACTAGCCTTCTTAGCATTAAATTTGAGCTCTGATAGCATTGCACTTCGCCTGATTATGATCCTTCATGCTGCATTTGCAGAATCTACAGTTCTTCCTACGCTTCCCACTTGGATTAAGTGAACGCTCAACACTGCTCTTTATCCTTTTTCGCGAACCCTTAGTACTAACCTATTTTGGACAAAAAAACAAGACAATAACAATTGAATGATCAAAAAGATGCTGAACAACAACTGATGAACCCAACTGATGAAACTATAATAACTGATGAACCTATGATAACTGGTGAGCCTAAGATAACACAAGACAATAATTGATGAACCTATGGTACCATAATAGATAATGTTAGGAATTAAATATGAGTTGATATTGACAAAAACATGAAAGATGGAGGAAACTTATGAAGACAAAGTTAAAGGACTAATAATGTCATATTTAGAGTCTTTGTAACCCTAATCTCTAGTTTATAAAGAGATGGGGGCGTTAGTTTTTATGTACAGGAATTAGAGATGTAATTCCAGGAAAAGGTTTGTGTGTGTTCTAGGCATCAAGTTCCTACAATGGATGCCTAGGTTTGTAAGTTTGTTAGTGGTAGAGATGATGGCGAAGAAAAACCTTAGCAATAATAATGATAGTTTGATTATTCCGCTGCGTAGTACTATATTGTTGTTCATTATTATTGTGATTATTCCTAGATGAGGTCTAACAAGCCTCGAGCAAACGATCTCCACAAGTGGTATCAGAGACAGGTTGCTCTCGATATCTAGGATCTATAAGGTTTTTCGAAGAAAAGAAGAAAATTCGAATCTGGAACAATTCTCGTATTTTTCTGCAGGTCAGTTTTCAAACGGCGATAACTTTTTCGTTAACCGTTGGATCGGGCTAAAATTTTTACTGGAGGTTCTTGGCATATCAAGGGAGATTGTGACCGGCGGGATCTTCATTCTGAGCTCTCAGTAAAAAGATATGAATTTTCTAAAAGTCTGCTGCAGAAAAGGAAGTAAGTCGAATTTTTAATGTTTTTCTTGATTCAACTTCCTTGATTCAGTTCTATTCTTGTTACATCATTATGGAAGTTGGTTTTTTCTGTTCTTTGATGTTGATAACATGCATATGGAAGCAGCTTTGGATTAATTTATCGTTAGGGTTTAATGAATTTCCTAAAAGAAACCCTAGGTTTTTATGGCTTATGTTGCTCGCATATTGGTTGCTGCTGCTTTGTGTTTCTTATGATGATCTGGTATTCGACTGTAAGTTCATGGTTAAGGTGCTGGATGACATGAACATCATGGTGTATTCGTTTTAGGGTTTGTGGACATCACGTTTAAGGGTTTTCTGTTGCGTGTTTGGTTCTGCTTTGATGCAACAGCTTCTTGTTTGGTTGAGCATCAGTTATTGCTTCTGTTTGATGTCTTAATGAAACCCTTGCACTGGTTATTGATGATGTTCCCAAGGTACTGCTCGTGTTCGATCAACAGCAGTTGGTATTGCTTCCGTTATACTTTGTACTGCTGTTCGTTTATTCGTACTGCTCTTCAACGCCGGTTAGTACTGCTCGAGTATCTTCGTTTGTACTGTCCATGGTTTATGTTCCTAATGCACTGCTTGAAGGCTGTGATTACTCATACTTCTTGATGACGAAGCCTACTGATCGGCCCCAAACGGTCAACTTATATTAACCAAGGATATTGGTCAACTAAAGTCAAACACTTGAGGACACAATGCAATTATCCAAGGAGTTTAGTGTTTCCTCGGGTCATTAAGTCCCAACGAGGTGTGTAAACTGTAATAAAACGAATTTGTGATCGGGTGATAATTGAGCGAAAAAGGTTTTTAGTGATTAAACTAAGGAAATATAAAAGGAAATAGCTTAAACAAGCTATAAGAACAAGTACGTGAAGGAAAAATACTTGGGAACGTTTAAAACTTAAAAACGTACGTTTAAATAAAAATTACGTAAACGTACAAAATAAAACGTGAATTCTGTCCAATATAAATCCCACGGATGTGAAAATTATATTTTTAGAATCCTAATAATAAAAGAAAATTATTGGAAAATTAAAATTATTTTTATGACTATTTATTTAATTATTATTAATTAAAAACTATTTTTAACTATTTAATAATACCCTAAAATATAAGAAAATATGAAATAAAGCTAGAAAAGTGAAATTATGACTTAGAAAAATCTAAAATATTATAAAACTTATTTTAAAACTGAAAATATATTTATTTGACTTTTTATCTATTTATTATTAATTAATTACTATTTAATAATTATTTAAAACTAATTTAAATTATAATAAATACTAAATGAACTCTAATAAATATGAAACTTTTTCTATAAATTCTCTAAGGTGACAGGAAGATAAGAAAAATATAAAAATGAAAAGTGCTTAATGAAAAAGCAGAAAAATAAGCCAAATGGCTTAAATAGAAGCTATCACTTTTTTTATGTTGTTGATTTTCTGATTTTCTTTTTACAAAACTATTTATATACTGATAATAACAAACTTTAATGAAGACAATATTATTAAAACTTAAAAATAAGCAGTTTGGAAGCTTATGAGCTTAACAGTTGAGCTTTTGAGCTTAAATTGATGAGTCAAGCTCAAACAAGCTTGAAATAAGCTTCACAAAATGAAACAAAGGTAAAATAAAGTGAAAATAAGTGCAAGGAACTGGAAATGAGTAAAAAGTTACAAAGAGTAGCACTGATAAGCTTAGAATAAGCCAATAAGCACTTCCAATGTACACTCTGAGCCAAACAGGCCTGCAGACAATTCTACAAGCAATTTAAGCTTATGAAATAAGCTGAAAAGCTCAAATTAAGGACTGAAGTATTGAGATGGCTTGCTGAGCTATTCAAAAAGCCAAAGCTTTCAAAGTGGGACCCACTAATGAGCTTTTGGAAGGCTTGTGAAAAAGCTTGAAATACACTGAGGACTCAGTGTATTCAGTGAAATGGGACAAACAAAAAGCTAATAGCAGCCCTATCAAATAAGCTAGAAAAAGCAAAATAAGGACTGGAACTTTGAGATGGGTGGTTAAGCTTCACAAAAAGCTAAATCACTCAAGCTGAAGTACACTAGAGAGCTTTTTAAGAGCTTATGAAAAAGGCTCAATTACACTGAACTATCAGTGTATACTGAAAAATGGGACAACTTGAAAGCCACTAGCAGGCTTATTAAATAAGCTGCAAAGCCAAAAATAAGCTCTGAACCTTTGAGCTGGATAGGTTGGCTTTTCAAAAAAAACCAAAATACACAAGCTTAAGATCACCAGAGAGCTTTTTAAGGGGCTTATGAAAAAGGCTCAACTAAACAGATTACTCAGTGTAGTGAGTGGTTTTTGAGAAAATATAGAAGCATAATAAGCAGTTAAATAAGTAGTACAAGGAAAAATGAAAGCATGCAAATCAAGCTAGCCAGAAGGGCTTTCTAAATCAACAAGTCACACAAGCTAATTCTAAATAATGAAGATTATGCAAGCTTATGAAAAAACTATCTAGACTGATGCACAGGGCATTTTTCAGAAATAGTACTAAATGGAAGCTATCAAATAAGCAGATTATAAGCTGAATAAAATTAAACTAAAATTATCCTAATGAAGATAAGCAGCAAAATATTAATTATCTAAAAGCACAAGTACTGAAACTCAATATTAAGACCTATAGAAAATTAACTAGTTTGATCAAAAACTGACAACTATGAAATTTGACTTTTTAGTGAAATGAGCTAAGTTGACTTATATGAACTTAGGATTGATTCTACTTACTGATTATGTTATATTAAGCTAAATAGAGATGAAATTAAGCTAGATTACCAAGTAATGAACAACTGTGATGAAATTTGCACTCCAAAATCCTAACAGTGAACTAGCAATTTGAGATTAAAAGCTATTTTGACTTTCTCACAAATGAGACCTGAATTTTATGACTTAACTGAGATAATGGACCCTATTGTGACATATATCAGACAAGAACAATTCCACAAACAAACTCCAACACAGTTCAAGCAGCAAATCCAAACAACCCTTATTAAACACTATCTTTTGATTATTAAAGCAAATACTTGAATTAAACCTTAACACTGATTTCAAACTTCATATTATCATTAAAGAAGACCTTATGAGCATAAAACAACAACAATACTAGCATGAAACACAGAACCACAGTAAAATGCCAAAAATTTAGAAATATGCTTACAAGTGAAATCCAGCTGAAACACAGAACCAAGGACTAAGAACACTCCTAATAGCTTACCACTAAGCTTCTAAACTCAAGGCCATCCAAAATCTACCCTGCTCCAGCTTTCTTGATCATCTTCACTGAATTTTTGATTTTTAATCTAACTTTTGTGATTTTTTTTGTATTTTTGAGTTTTATAACTACACTGACTTTTAAAGTATCTAAAAGCTTTCAGAAGCTTTCTAGGAGCTTATATGAGCTTATGAGTCCATAAACAACACTAATAACAACATTCAAGCTATATGAGATTTTTGAACAAGAAATTGCATAAACTGAAAATGATACTGAAACTTGAAATTGATTATTGGAAATAGATTCATATACACTGAAAACACTAAACAAAGTACTTGAAAGCTAAATTTTACACTGGAAATTGAAAAATAACTAAGTCGACATAAGTAAATTAAAATTACACTAGATAGCTATCCACATTGCTCCATAGCTGCTTTATATTGATCTTTTGCACTTCTAGGTGTCCTCTGAAACTATCCCACTTCATTTTAGCCCTTGGATCCTCTGCATTCATCAAAACCACACATGTGGCATTTTGGCGCCAAAATATCAAAAGCAGGTTTTTGCAATTAAAGAATTGTGGAAGGATGTGGAGGTGGAGGGGACAAAGAGGAGGATTTTGTGGTGAGGTGGAAGCCAAGTGGGTAGCTAAAACCATAGAGGTGGAAGGTGGTTTCTGGTTTTGGCGGGGTCGTGGTATTGAAGAAGGGAAGTTTGACTTTGGGTCAAACTTCTGGGTTTAGCTAAAGGGGTGGATCGGGTTTGTTTTTAGTTGGGCTTGGGTAAGTTTTGGTTGGGCTGGTAACTGGGTTTAGTAATTAGGATTTTGGGTTGGGTATTTGTTTGGTTTTATTTTGGGTTTATAAAAGATAGGTCCGGTTTGGTTTGTTAATTAAACACATGGACCAATTTTGTAATTTCTGAATTCTTGAAGGGTTGAAACTGTAATTTCACCAAAGTTATCAAAAGGACCATTTATGCCAAGTTTCAATAGTACAAGGACCATAAAAGATAATTTTCCATTTTTGAAAATCGGGGGACTTGTTTTGCCATTTTTGAAACTTGAAGGACCAAAACTGCCATTTCTTTAAAACTTTCATCCAAGGACCAATATTGTAAAAGTTAAATAGCTTAGGGACCTTGAATGATATTTTTAACACCAGGGACTATTTTTGCCAATTTCTGAAAGTTAAAGGACTGAAATTGACAATTATGCAAACTATGTTCGTTTTTCAACTGTTTTCAATCCTTTTGCACATGAAACAGATAAAAACACAATCCAAGGATATTTTCTGTATTTTGAAGTATTTCTGAGTGTTTTTAAATGTTTTTGCAGTCTAAATGTGATAGAAATGATGAGTATTTAGACACTCATCAAACCTACTCATCGTTGCATATTAATTATTATCTATTATGAGAACAATGGAGACTATTTTATTTGTTCTATATTCGTTCACATGGGACGGTGGCAATTCGACTTGGATATTTTATTATGGACGGTGGACGTTGCTTTTATGCATGAAGAGAATAATGGGATGATGCAAATTTTGATCAGTGTCCATGCATGCTCCAAGATGGTACGCACATGGGTCGGTGATTATTTTACTCTCACGTTGGGATGGTGATTTTACTCAGTCGGTAATGGCCAGAGTTTATATGCATTGTCAAATTTTAAAATCACAACTCTATACTGGTATTGTATATGTGACGAGGGAACAGTAGCATATTATGACAACTAATATGGTGACTGTATGAAGAATGGTGAGTTACTTCTTACCTTGTACTGACTTTAAGAGAGTCCTTTTATTTGGATATATTATACAGTCAATGGTGTGCATGAATGCTTGTTGTTCATACGATGTGCTTTTCTTATTGGTTACATGAGATCTTTGAAGTCAGGGGAAGACACATCTTTCATGCGGTTGGTTTTGTCATATCAACTAGGGGAAGATTGTTAGGAATTAAATATGAGTTGATATTGACAAAAACATGAAAGATGGAGGAAACTTATGAAGACAAAGTTAAAGGACTAATAATGTCATATTTAGAGTCTTTGTAACCCTAATCTCTAGTTTATAAAGAGATGGGGGCGTTAGTTTTTATGTACAGGAATTAGAGATGTAATTCCAGAAAAAGGTTTGTGTGTGTTCTAGGCATCAAGTTCCTACAATGGATGCCTAGGTTTGTAAGTTTGTTAGTGGTAGAGATGATGGCGAAGAAAAACCTTAGCAATAATAATGATAGTTTGATTATTCCGCTGCGTAGTACTATATTGTTGTTCATTATTATTGTGATTATTCCTAGATGAGGTCTAACAAGCCTCGAGCAAACGATCTCCACAGATAAAAATAAGACAATAGAATTTAATTAGTTCATCAACTAAAGTGCATAAATTGATTAAAATTTGATTAAAAATAAATAAATAAATAAAAATGGACAATCAAAAAGATGTTGAACAACAACTGATGAAACCAACTGATGAATCTATAATAATTGATGAACATATGATAACTAATGAACCTATGATAACTGATGAGCCTAACATAACACAACTGATGAACCCAACTGATGAACCTATAATATCTGATGAACCTATGATAACTCCTAACCTGTGATAACATAACCTATGGCAACACAAATAAACACATATAAACTAACTGATGAACCTAAGGTAACATAATAGATAAAAATAAGACAATGTGAATATAACTAAAGTGCATAAATTGATTAAAATCTGATTAAATAATAATAATAATAATAATAATAATAATAATAATAATAATAATAATAATAATAATAATAATAATAATAATAATAATAATAATAATAATAATAATAAATAAATAAATAAAAATGCAATAACTGATGAACCTGAGATAAGATGATCATCAACTAACCTAGATAAATAAAAATGCAGTAACTGATGAACCTCAGATAAGATGATCAGTAATAACCTGCTTTGGAACATTTACAATGGTCTCTTCCGGTTGCGAGACACCAAGAATAGAAGCAAGCCTATCTCGTTTATTAGTCTTTTTAGGTATAGGAACATCAGCATCTGCCTTCGCCATTAACCGAACCTGATGATCTCTAAACTTTTGCAGTAGCTCGGGATCATTTGCATAACGATTCACACAATACTCAACTGATCCGAATATCTCACGCAAGATCATATCAGGACTGTCACCAGTGGCTTCAATGACTGATGCAGGTGGTAATGAATCTTTTGACCAACTCCTAAGCACGTATTTCTTTGGAAACTTTTTAACCTTTGACAACCGAAGAACATAAAAGATATGACGACATAACAGTCCATATGACTCAAAACGTTTGCACGTACACTGATAAAATTCTTCAGCCGGTTTACACAAGACCAGAAAAAAAAGGAAGTATTACATACAGTGCCTGAGTACAAAAAACTGATGAACTAAAATAATGAAAAAACTGATTACAAAAAACTGATGAACAAAAACTAATTATATAAAAAAGATGTTACCTCATAAAAAACTTCATTTACAGCGCCTTCAACTTGACGATGTCGCCTACTAATCTGCTCATCTTCACCAGTATCTTGTATAACATATTTTTTGCCAGAATCAACATCCGAAACACTAACCGACATACATGAACTCACAGAAGCATAAATCTCAGTTTGAACATCAAAGAAAATGGACCGAGTGTATAATTCTGAGGCCTCCTTTTCTATCTCAAGTTCGGTGTGCATATCTGGAATAGTATACCGACTGTCATGATCATTTTTACGTTGAGCAAATCTTTGGCAACCCACCACACTATCAAAATGATTATAGAACTCCCATAAAGTCAAATCAATACTAGTCAAGCGACCGTAGGCATTGTTTTCACTCTCTGACCTTGAAGAAGTACGCATCAAACCCGACATCAACTCATCCCTATAATAGGCTGGAATCCATTTATGCCTCAAATTATACATATCTGAAAGCCAATGTGACTCTTCAAATCAAAAATCAACTAACAAATGCTCCCACAAATCCTCAAACTCTTCAGGCTCTATTCTATCAGTCCAAACAATATCCGATATTCTTCTTTTAAAAGTACGATCTTTAGCTAACACGGGACCAACCTACAAAATCAAGATCAATTTTAATGATGAACAAAACTCATTGATGAACACTATTTTATAAAACTAACTGATAAAGAAAAAAGTTGATTGGACAAAAGCAAACTGATGAAGAGAATTAACTAATAAACAAAAATAATTAAAATAAAATAAAAATTGATGAACATACCTTTGAAGTCAACTTCTGCATGATATGCCACATGCATAATCTGTGACGAGATAACGGGAAAACTGTCTCTATTGCAACTTTCATTGATCCGTCTTGATCAGTCACAATAACCTTTGGTGCTCGAACAAACGCTCTTTGAAAACATTGAAGCAACCAAATGTAAGATTCTTTCGTTTCTGATGACAGCAAGGCAACTCCAAATGTAACACAATGATTATGATTGTCAATCCCAGTGAATGGTACAAAAACCATTTTGTACCTATCAAAAATAAATGATAAACATTATTATATAACCGATGAACCATTATAATATAACTGATGAACCATTTACATTATTATATAACCGATGAACCACTTACATTAAGTACATCATTTCAATCACATCGGCTTATAACAATCAAATATAGAAGGTTTAAAAATTTTGTTTAAATGTTTCTAGCTTCAAATGTTTCCCCAGAAATGGCCGTTGGTGACTGTTTGAGTAGGTTCTGATACTTATCGACCAGCTCAAACACACAAACTGCCAGAACAAGATGATGGGCAACGTGAATTAACTTTTATACCGATGAACATCATCTTGTTGCGGTGAAGTTTATGTGTTTGAGCTGATCAATGAGTTTCAAAAGCTACTCACAGTCACCCAACGACCATTCCGGGGAAACAATTCAAGCTAGAAACATGACCTATTTACATTCATTTTATCAATATTTAAAGATAGAGTAAATTACATAAATGGTCACTATGGTTTGTCCATTTTTTCACATTTTGTCACTGAACTTTTTTTTTGACATAAATGGTCACTGAAGTTTCAAATCGTAACAGATTCAGTCATTTTGGACAAACCACAGGGACCATTTATGTAATTTTTGGACAAACCACAGTGACCATTTATGTAACGATTTGAAACTTCAGTGAACATTTATGTAACGATTTGAAACTTCAGTGACCATTTATGTCAAAAAAAAAGTTCAGTGACTGAATGTGAAAAAATGGACAAACCATAGTGACCATTTATATAATTTACTCTTAAAGATAATAAAAGAGATAAAGAGATAAGATAGGTGGGGTAGAGGAAAAAGATAAGATAGGTGGTGTAGAGTTAAGAAAGGTGGATTTTCAAATAAGATAAAGAGATAAGATACAGTGACCTGTCACAGTCACAAACAGTAACATAACCTGTCAGTCACATACAGTTGATGAACCATTTATATTAACTGATGAACCATTTAAATTAACTGATGAACTTATTACTGATGAACTTATAAAAAATGAACTTATTACTGATGAACTTATAAAAAATGAACTTACTTATTCGTTCTGAATGTCGCATCAAATGACATAACATCGCCAAATGCATAATAGTTCCTTTTCGCATATTCATCAGCCCAAAAAAGGTTCGTCAATGTATTGGAACACCCCAATCAATCCACAATCATTATCCAACCCAACCCCATCATTATGCCCCAATTATCATCTCGTTTATCACGCAAATTGCAAGTTTTTCCAAAAATGGATAATATTATGGGTAAGTCACATCAATGGCATGCAAAAGTTACCCTAAATGGCAAATAACCTGACTTAATCACATAATCACATTCCAATCATCATCAAGCTGTAGTATGATCATTCTAACATAAACACTAACAAGTTACAAGCATCGAATCATCATATTACATCCTAGATTCCGCCAAAATCCTCAAACGGGTCAAAACTCATAAAAGCCACATAACACCTCAAATAAGCTTCTAACACCTAGATAATCATCATAACAACTCCCTAGAATCATTCTAATAACAAACACACAAGAAACCCCATGTTTTAGATCACCAACACCATTTAAAGTTTGCATTTTTATCAAAAACTCATAGGATATGTTTAGACGTAGTTTAGAAAGAGTTTTCAAAGGTTTTTATTGATGAAATCATACAAAGATCAGATCTGGACCTTTAGGGTTCATAATAATAACATAAAAATGTTTGAAAATGATTTGGATGAACCACACACCATAGATCTTCACTTGTAAAGGTTGTTTTAGCTTGGAAATGGTGATTTTAGGGCAAAAACGGGTGTGCAAAGGTTAAGGGTCGTGAGAGAGCACTTTGGGGTGAGTTAGGGTTGCACAAATGATGAAAAACAAGTCAAGTATGGTATTTATAGTTGTTACCAGTCGTCCCAGTCATTCTGGGCGACTGGCTGATGCACCAGGCGATTGGCTTTGCCAGTAGCCTCCTGATGCACACGACTAGCTAGCTAGTAGCCTCCTGATGCACACTACTGGCTAGCTAGTAGCCTCCTGAAACACAATACTGGCTAGCTAGTAGCCTCCCCCCCAGGGGCTACTGGCTTAGCCAGTAGCCTCCCCAGGGACGGCAGATTTCCATAGAGTCGTTTGCTATTTTAACACATAATTTCATGTATACACATATCGACACGTTATATAATGATTGTAAAACATTTAATACCCGACAATTCATACTTTTATGTTATTTCACCAACCCCCGGGACTCGAGACTCGCGTGTGTGCGTTTTACCCGGTGATCCTCCGAATCACCAACCCTCGAACATATGTGTGTAAACCGACTACCGATGATCCCCCGGATCATCGAACTGACTCCCGATGATTCCCCGAATCATCGAATCGACTCAACTAACCCAGTTAAGTAAGTTTTATGAATGTTTCGCTAAGGTAGACTTATGTGTTTGATAAAAGTATTAACCTGAGTTTGTCGGGTGTCACATCATCCCCCTGTTGAAAGAATTTTTGTCCCGAAAATTGCTCGAAGTCGAAAGGAAAGAAAGAAAAATTTTCCGGTTGCTACACCACCCGTATTCGCTCTTCACCTGGATACCGTAGAAAATAATGAGGAGAGTGGGAATCAAACCTGAGTCACAAGGAACACCAAGTCTTTCCCCAACCACTCCACCACTACCTCATTGGCCTTATCGAGTCATTTTATTTTTAAGAAAATATTTTTAGCATTACTTTGGCATGTTTATATTAGCATGAGTAAGGTTTATTTTATTTTGTTTTTATCGTTAATTTTCACTCATATATTATCATCACGTTCTATTTCTCAAAAATATCGTTAGGTAATTTTCATTATAACGGGTCAAATTTAGGATAGATTGCATTAGCTTTGTCTATTTCGGGAAGCTCCCGGAAGGGATATAAAGTAGTATCTATATATATTAATAAACCAAAGCTAAAAATCCTACATGGCACTCAAAGAGACCAACCATCCCCATAAGTGTGCCACGTGGCAGTAGGCATTAAAAAAAAAACCTCATCCCGTATAAAAGCTCTTAAAAACGCACTCTCTCCTCACCCCCCCCCCTCTCTCTTTCTCCCGCAACCACTCCTTAAACCCTAATCCTAATCAACTGCAACCACACACACACCGGACTATCTTCTCCATCATCGCTATTTATTCACAACATTTTCCTATATATATTAACAAATTAGGACTACTATAGATTCTAGAGAAAGAAAGCTTCGGGTCGGGATGAGTCGGAGCTTAGGGATACCGGTGAAGCTGCTGCACGAGGCCGCCGGTCACATAGTAACCGTAGAACTGAAAAGCGGAGAAGTATACAGAGGCAGTCTGGTGGAATGTGAAGATAACTGGAACTCTCAGGTCGAAAATGTAACCTTCACCGCTAAGGTTTGTAAATTCATTCTAATTTCCCTCAATTAATCACAAAACTATATATGTCTGTCTTTATTCCTTTATACTTAGTTGTCATCATTTAAGTAAACGTCAAAATAATATATGTGAACATGTTAGTTTCAGGAAGCTTGATAGCAATAGCTTTGGAAGTAATAATGAGAGGAATAATAATAATAATAATCAGAGATGGGTTCATCTTCCATTGACGATATGTGAAGCTTTGAGAGCTTTTGGATCGGAGTTTAGTTGTTTGTTTCCTTGCCGGAGTTCTTGAGTTTAATGATATTAGTTGAGGGCTTTAGTGGTGGTCCTTGAGTTTAAGGATTGTTCTTTTTAGCCCTCTAAAAATGTTGGTTTTAATATTTTGAGCCGCTTCGTATAATATGTCATGTATCTTTTACCGATTCGGCTAGGTTTTTAGTGCTTCTTCATGTTGAAGTATTAGGTGTTAGCATTGGATTTATAGATTGTTTTAGGTTAGGTATTGAATATTGATATTAGAGTTATGCATTTTTTTAGCCTTTATGATAGGTGTTAATATTAGAGTTATACATTGTTTTAGGTTAGGTATTGAATATTGATATTAGAGTTATGCATTTTTTTAACCTTTATGATAGGTGTAAATATTAGAGTTATACATTGTTCTAGGATAGGTATCAATATTAGTATGTTAGAGTTGTACATTTTTTCTAGTCTTTAGGATAGGTGTTAATATTAGAGTTACATTGGAGTCATACATTGTTTTAGGTTAGGTGTTAGCATTGGAGTTGTACATTGTTTTAGGTTAGGTATTAATAACTCGTTCTTTAGAGCATACGGTGTGGGCAGCGTTGTGGCTCGCCGTGCTGAGGTGGACTCCTCGCTGACCCTCGCCGTGACACCGTGGGTTCTCGCCGTCCCTCGCCGTGGAGCAGTTGCTCGTCTGCACGGCCAGGCTTTCCTCCTGACAGATATGCCCCACATTTAATTCAAACGTTTTATAAAATTGAGTTATTACCTTTTTTTGCAGCAAAAATACCAAACTACACTCTCTTTTATTTATCTCTGGTACAGGGACACAATTGTTGAAGAAGAAGAAATATAGCAGAGGCGAATAGCAAAAAGAATACATGTACCGCCCTAAAAGAAAAAGCCCATTGGGCTTGCCTAGTTGACTTTCATAGTCTGCTAATATGTTTGTCTATTAACGTAAAATGATATTTTAAAATTTCGTAAAATGGTGTTTTTGGTATTGTAATTTTATTTTTATAAATGAATTTTAGTTTAAGAAAGAATTTTATTTTATTTGGATATTTGGATATGAAAAAAAAATAATAATAAAAAAATAAATAAAAAAAAAATTGTAAGTTGTGGGACCCAAATGAGTAAGTTGTGGTATGTTATGAGAAGAGGGGTTGTAAAGGGAGGTATGTCATGGTGACGTGGCACCCCGTGAGGCCCGAATGAGGAGATTTGCCTTGCCATGATACCTAATGCTCTTAGAGTTATACATTGTTTTAGGTTATATGTTAACATTAGAATTATACTGTTTAAGTTTAAGTGTTAACAACGGAGTTATACACTATTTTAGGTTAGGTTAACATTGGAGTTATACATAGCTAATTGTTTTAGGTTAGATGCTACCCGAAGCTTTCCTGCATGTAAATGTGAAGTGCATCAGTCTATTTCATATGTAAAATTGATGTGTCATATTAGATTTCTCAACCCCGGGACGCTCCCGGGGTATAATCTAGTGTTTATATATCAAACACGCAGTAAATTTCTAATTTGCATACCATATTTATTTATTCATAACTTTGTTACACACAGCTAACAAAGCTGGTTGATTATTATTTATTCATTCATTTATCAAACTTTAATTTACAAGCAAACTGGAATATTTATTGAACATAATCTTTTTATTTAATGTCACTCCTCCGGTCCACTTGTCCTCCATTGATTTTCAAGCAGTCCATGTCTGCGAAGCTGCATAAGATATCAAAGACGACCATTACGGTAATTAATATTTCATCTTTTTAAGAAACAACGATTTAAAATCATCTACTAGTGTACCAAAATCATAGAATCGAATGTGTACCTAGTCGCGAGATTTTCCAATCTTGATCACCGACGGCTGTCCAAAAGAAATATCCTCCTATGTTAAGTGATTTTGCATATTGTACCTTTGTTTGTACAGAGTTAACATCGTCATATCCAATCCAAGACGTTCCTGCATAAGAATAATAAGATACGGTTTGTGTGTCATAAACCACCGTGGCGTTATTTTGGACATTGAATTGTTGCACTTCCGAGTAAAGCATTGCTCCTTCATTTCCTGGTCCTATACCCGCAGCTGGAGCCCCGATACCATTTACAGATGGATTCTGTAGTGTCCATGTCCAACCGTATAATGGCATGCCCATCACTAACTTTTGTGTTTGGATCCCAGCGCTAATCCATGATTGTAGCCCGTTACTCGTGCTAAGATCACCATTTGGATCATATAACGCGGCTGGGGCACCGGTTGCATCCGGTGTCCAAGGCCCGTAATAATCATAACACATTGCATTGATCCAATCCAAATTCTTATTTATGGACGCCACTGGATACTTAAGTACAACTCCACTATCGGTAACTACTTCTGATTTATAACGAGTGGCGGCTGAAAGTAGAAGTCGTGGCTTACCTGTTGACGCGGCTTCATTGTTGACTGCCACACGCCACTCGTCAAGCAAGAGGCCAAAGTTGTTCATATCGGTTTGGGTTTGAGGATATTCCCAATCCAAGTCAGCTCCATCAAAGCTATAGTTTCGTGCCACTTGTATAGTGGAACTAATGAAACTTGCCCTCGAGTTGGCACTCGAGGCCATATTGGATAAGAGTTCTGCTTGGCCAGCCGAGCCACCCCCAATGGAAAACAACGTCTTGACAGGTGGATTCTTTGCGTGAAGGGCAGTGTTGAAGCTATTGAGCGCAGACGCTGTTGTCGCGTCTACGTCGAACTGGAATGTCACGTCATTAGGGGATAGAAAAGCATAATAAACATGAGTGAAATAAGCGGTTTGAATGTTTGATGGTGGAAAAAAGTCTTGGGCCCATGCAGGCCAATAACCCCCTTTGTTTTGGGCGCTAATAGGACTACAAATGGTAAGACTCAATATCACAAGGAGAAGGGTAGGAGCTTTGAGGAATTCCATGGTTTGTGTAATAATACTTGAGGAATCCCATGATGTCTTATACTCGGTTTGGTAAAGACTAGTCGACTATTGAAGCCAACTTGACATTGGATTTGTTGATGGGATTTTATACTAAGTTTAAAATTCAACAAACAAACTGTCTTCCATGACAATTCTTTAACTTTGACTAAATATAGAGTTACAGATGACTCATCATTCATCTATTGAGTAACCTTTTCTAGATATAGAGTTGTTAAATATGGAGTTATACATGACTCATCATCATTCATCTAGTAACCTTATCCAAATATAGAGCTGTAGATGACTCTTGATTAATTCATCTTGTAAAATATGTTTTAACGTGCAAGTAACTTACATATCTGACGAAGAAATAGGCAAACGATGCATTTATTCTTTACAAAATTAAAAAATATTAAAATGTATAAAGCTACCTATTAGTAGTTTACATGAGAGATGAGAGGGAGTAATGTAAAACTTATATTTCTTAACGTGCAAGGAGCTTTAATCTGATAAAGAAAATAGGCAAACGATCAATAGTTTACATAACAAATTAGAGAGTAATTATTTTTTTTCTTTAAATCGACAATGTTTAAACGTGTAAAATTCTATCATGTGTTAATAATAGGCAAAGCAAATCAAGCGGTTTGGTAAAGACTAGTCGACTATTGAAGCCAACTTGACATTGGATTTGTTGATAAAGACTAGTCGACTATTGAAGCCAACTTGACATTGGATTTGTTGGAAAATTTAGTGCACTTGAGGGATTAATTCACACTTGTTAATGGGCTTGGAGGTACGGAGTGTATACCCATCAGGTCAATGTTTACCCTGACTCAAATTAAGTGGTTTGTGGTTCTGCTGCAAGTATAAATGATAATACTGTTGATGCAGATCATTCTGCTGCTAGTATTATTCATTGTGTTGCTGATGCAGAACATTCTGCTGCTAGTGTTATTGATAATGTTGCTAGTACAATAATACTGCTGCTAAGTTGCTAGGCAATAGATTCTGCTGCTAGTACAATAATTTATTGTGCTGCTAGGCATAAGATTCTACTGCTGGTATGCTGGATAGAATTTGTAACTAACTTTGACCTATTTTGGGAAGTTTCAAATTCTTAATTAAGACCATGATTTTCTGGTCTTGTAACCACTATAGCTAGAATTAAGGAAAGTATATGGAGAATATTTGGCCAATATTTTCTCATATTTCCTTTGACTAGGGTTTTGAGTATATCTCTAATATATATAGAGATCTTCACATCGGCATGAATAATACACAGAAAACCTAAATACTTGAAAGCAATTCGGTTCTTGATTTGTGCCTAAAACAAGAACATCACTTGGTCTTATCCCATAGAGATATTCATGTAACCCGGGCATAGGGTCGAATAGTTTCTATTGGAAAGTGATAACACGATTTCAAGTGAATATCCGGTACATTGATTATCTTTACCCTGTTCTGGGAACACAACCAAACACAAAACAACCAACAGATTTGTTGATGGGATTTTATACTACGTTTAAATTAGACGTATATATGTGATTGTGAGACTTGTTTATTTTGAAATTAGTTGTGTTTATGTGATTGTAGACTTCATTAAGGTTATTGATTATTTTTCGGTTGAAGCTTTAGGTCTTAATGGTTTGGTTTATGATTTATATGGAACTTTATCTTTGAATTAAAGATGGTCGAAACATGTTGGATATCCGTTGGTCAATTATTTATTAAAATTAACAAATGTCAAGAGATGTTTTTCTTTAACGCAACATGTGAATATCCGGTACATTGATTATCTTTACCCTGTTCTGGGAACACAACCAAACACAAAACAACCAACAATCAATAGAAACTATTTTAGTGATAATCAATGGCTGCTGCGATGAGGCATATGGCTGCTAACTTTTCCAAACTGGAAAAGTTTGAAGGTGTTGATTTCAGAAGGTGGCAAAAGAAGATTCACTTCTTGTTGTCAAGCATGAATGTGGTGTATGTTCTGACCACATCCATTCCTGAAGATCATGGGGATGATGCTACTATGGAACAGATGAGGAACAGGAGCAAATGGGAAAATGATGACTATGTTTGCAGAGGGTTAATCCTCAATGGTATGTCTGATTCTTTGTTTGATCTTTATCAAAATGTTGATTCTTCTCAAGAACTGTGGGATTCCTTGGAAGCCAAATACATGGCTGAGGATGCATCAAGTAAGAAGTTCCTTGTAAGTAATTTTAACAATTACAAAATGGTCGATTCTAGACCTGTCATGGAACAATATAATGAACTTCTTAGTATACTTGGTCGATTCACACAACACAAGATGAACATGGATGAGGCTATTTCAGTCTCTTGTATCATCGATAAATTACCTCCTTCTTGGAAAGATTTCAAGCATATGCTAAAACATAAGAAGGAGGAATTAACTCTTGTTTTATAATTTGTTTTGTCTAAACATGGTGTATTTATTGGTTTTGGTTATTTATGTAATCAGATGTTTAGGCTTAACATTGTTCATGATGTTGTTAATTCTGCTTTTATGTCGACATCTAAATTGAATGATTCAACCCTTTGGCATGCTAGACTTGGCCATGTACACTTTAAAAGGATGCAAGATATGTCTAAAGATGGGTTAATCCCAGCATTTGACATGGACACTGAAAAGTGTAAAACTTGTATGATGAACAAGATAACTAAGAAACCATTTCAAAGTGTAAAACGTGAAACTAAAGTGTTGGAACTGGTTCATAGTGACTTATGTGATTTACATGCTACTCCCTCTTTGGGGAATAAGAAATACTTTGTGACTTTTATTGATGATGCTTCTAGGTTTTGTTATGTTTATTTATTACATACTAAGGATGAGGCATTAGATAAATTTAAAGTATTTAAAGCTGAGGTTGAATTGCAACAAGAGTCCCTATTCAAGAGATTAAGGACTGATAGGGGAGGTGAGTAAATGGATACTCTGTATTTTCAGTCTGTTGGTATAATCCATTAAACGACTGCTCCCTATACTCCTCAGCAAAATGGTATTTCTGAAAGGAAAAACAGGGTGCTGAAGGAGATGGTTAATTCCATGTTGTCCTATTCTGGGATGAGTCAAGGGTTCTGGGGTGAAGCTATGTTAACAGCTTGCTATTTATTAAATAGGGTTCCCAACAAAAGGAACAAGACAACCCCTTATGAACTCTAGACTAAAAAGAAACCCAACCTGAATTATCTCAGGGTTTGGGGTTGTAGGGCTGTTGTAAGACTCCCTGATCCAAAGCTAAAAACTTTGGGTGAAAGAGGCATTGAATGCATCTTTGTTGGATATGCTGAGCATTCCAAGGCATATAGGTTCTATGTTATTGAACCTAATGAATCTGTTTCAATTAACTCTATAATTGAATCAAGGGATGCAATCTTTGATGAGAATAGATTCTCATCAGTCCCTAGACCAAGTCAGAGGATTCCTAATGGAACTAATGATGTTGGTGTATCAGATATCTCTGATGAGGTCCCTGTTGAGGTTGTGGTTCAACAACCTGAACCTGAGCTCAGAAGGAGCAAAAGGGTCAGGACTCCAAAGTCATTTGGACCTGAGTTTCAATTATATTTAATTGAAGGAATAAGGGATGAGGTCTCTGACCAACACTCCTATTGCTTTAATGTTGAGGATGATCCCAAAACATTTGATGAAGCAATGAAGTCCCAGGATGTTGCTTTCTGGAAAGAAGCAATAAATGATGAAATGGATTCCATCATGGGCAACAACACTTGGCTGTTGGCTGATCTACCACCTGGTTGCAAACCTTTGGGTTGCAAATGGATTTTCAAAAAGAAAATGAAGGTAGATGGAACTGTTGAAAAGTTCAAGGCTAGACTAGTCATTCAAGGCTTTAAACAAAAGTCAGGGATTCACTATTTTGATACTTATGCCCCTGTAGCTCGTATCAGTACCATAAGATTGCTAATTGCTTTGGCATCAATTCATAATCTGATTATTCATCAGATGGATGTGAAGACAGCTTTCTTGAATGGTGAATTGGATGAGGAGGTGTATATGAACCAACCTCAAGGCTTCATCATGCCTGGCAATGAAAACAAGGTGTGTAAACTAATTAAGTCCTTATATGGACTGAAGCAGGCACCTAAGCAATGGCATCAAAAATTTGATGAAGTGGTTTTGTCTAGTGGTTATTTATTTAACCAGTCTGACAAATGTGTATATAGCAAATTTGATGAATCTGGTAAAGGAGTCATCAGTTGTCTATACGTTGATGACATGTTGATCTTTGGCACTGATCAAAATCAAGTTGACCTAACAAAGGAATTCTTATCATCAAGGTTCTCCATGAAAGATATGGGGGAGACTGATGTTATCCTTGGTATAAGGATTAAACATGAAAGTAACAAAATTTATATCTCTCAGTCTCATTACATTGAGAAGGTGTTGAGGAAATTTTATTACTTTGATTGTACTCCAGTGAGTACTCCTATGGATACAAGTGAGAAGCTCATGCCTAATACTGGTAAGGCTGTATCTCAACTTGAGTATTCTAGGGTGATTAGCTGCTTAATGTATGCCATGACTTGTACAAGGCCTGATATTGCATTTGCTGTGGGAAAATTGAGCAGGTATACTAGTAATCCTAGTGCTCATCATTGGCAAGCAATTCAGAGGGTACTGAAGTATTTGAAGAGAACTATGGATTATAGTATCTCATATACTGGTTATCCTTCAGTGTTAGAAGGATACACTGATGCAAGTTGGATCAGTAACACTGAAGACAATTCGTCTACAAGTGGCTGGGTATTCCTACTTGGTGGAGGTGCAATTTCTTGGGCATCCAAGAAGCAAACTTGCATCACCAGTTCTACTATGGAATCTGAATTTGTGGCTTTAGCTGCTGCTGGTAAAGAAGTTGAATGGTTGAAAAACTTGCTTCTTGAGATTCCATTGTGGCCTAAACCTATAGCACCTATTTCTATCCGTTGTGATAGTGCTGCTACATTGGCAAAGGCTTATAGCCAAATGTACAATGGGAAATCTAGACACTTAGGTGTCAGGCATAGCATGATTCGTGAGCTTATCATGAATGGGGTGATATCTATAGAGTTTGTTAGATCTCAACAAAACTTAGCTGATCACTTGACGAATGGTTTGGCTAGAGACTTGGTTTTAAAGTCTGCTAAAGGGATGGGTTTAAGTCCAACTTAGTCACTGAATGCTAAGACACCCAACTCCCTCCTGAGGAAACTTGGGAGCTAAGTTCAATGTGGAAAGCTAAACATTTAGTGTACTGGAGCACATGTTTTATATTACATCCCAAGGTTGTGCTCTGAACCTACTAGAAAAGAGGATGAAGTCTTTAATTCTCAATGGTTAATTTTCTTTGAAAAGGTGCTTAGCAGGAGCATGAATAAAGAGGAACCACCTATGTAAATGTTGAAGTTTTACCGCTTCAGGAAGCTTTGGACTTTTAGCTTTTACAACATTTATGAATTGGATATGGACACATGGCTTGTATAGTGTCAGGAGCTTTTAAGTGTTTGAAAACTTGTGTGTATTTTATCTTCAGGTATTCAAATGGGTTGAAGGGTTCAATTCTTAGAACACCCTGATTCTCGAATATTTGAACGTGTAATGTACTAAGATGAGAATTCAATCTTCAAGATATTTTTATTTATGCACATGTTTGTTTAATGTTTATTTTTCATGCAAAGGAAGTGAACTAAATTTGGGGAGGATTGTTGGAAAATTTAGTGCACTTGAGGGATTAATTCACACTTGGTAATGGGTTTGGAGGTACGGAGTGTACACCCATCAGGTCAATGTTTACCCTGACTCAAATTAAGTGGTTTGTGGTTCTGCTGCTAGTATAAATGATAATATTGCTGATGCAGATCATTCTGCTGCTAGTATTATTCATTGTGCTGCTGATGCAGAACATTCTGCTGCTAGTGTTATTGATACTGCTGCTAGTACAATAATACTGCTGCTGAGTTGCTAGGCAATAGATTCTGCTGCTAGTACAATTTATTGTGCTGCTAGGCATAAGATTCTACTGCTGGTATGCTGGATAGAATTTGTAACTAACTTTGACCTATTTTGGGAAGTTTCAATTTCTTAATTAAGACCATGATTTTCTGGTCTTGTAACCACTATAGCTAGAATTAAGAAAAGTATATGGAGAATATTTGGCCAATATTTTCTCATATTTCCTTTGACTAGGGTTTTGAGTATATCTCTAATATATATAGAGATCTTCACATCGACATGAATAATACACAGAAAACCTAAATACTTGAAAGTAATTCGGTTCTTGATTTGTGCCTAAAACAAGAACATCACTTGGTCTTATCCCATAGAGATATTCGTGTAACCCAGGCATATGGTCGAATAGTTTCTATTGGAAAGTGATAACACGATTTCAAGTGAATATCCGGTACATTGATTATCTTTACCCTGTTATGGGAACACAACCAAACACAAAACAACCAACAGATTTGTTGATGGGATTTTATACTAAGTATAAATTAGACGTATATATGTTGATGATGTACCCTCCTAACGGGTCGAAGGACTCCCCTTCGAGCCTGTAGAAAGCCCTCCCTTCGGAGGCCCAGGTTAATCTTCTAACACGTTTCATTGGCGTAAAACCATTCGCCTGCGAACTGGTTACCGTGTGGGAATCCGCCAATCGAAGCCCTAAGCCCTTCGGGGTATTCTTGACGAAGGGACTAGCACGAAGGACCATCCTGACCTGGTCAAACCCACGTCTCCTCTATCCCTTGGCTTTCCCGCCAAAACAGATATCGTGGGCTACAAAGCCCTAGCGGTTACCACTTTCCATGGGACACCCCCATGATCTCCGAACTATGTACAACCGCCCACTATGCCCTATTTCTCCCCTATAAATAGCATAGTCGGGCCAAAAACTAAGTAAGTTAACTTCACTCTCTAAATTTACGACCTACATTACCATTACACATACTTACTCGCACGCCGGAGGTGGTTCGCAGGGTCCAACCCCTGCGCAATCACTTAACGTAGTGTCTTCGTATTTCTTATTTTCAGGTTAAGAACAAGCTTGGCGCAATCTCAACACCCCATTATTCCTTTGATCACCATCGAAGGCTTGGTTGGCAAATATTTGTTCAATCAGTGGCGCCATCCGTGGGACCGCTACAATTGGTCTCGTTAATTCCGAGCTTATAACCTACCAACTAATCTCACTATTATTCCGGCATGGATCAAGGAAGAGAAGATACTCCCCCACCGGGTTTCTCTACCTTAACACCAATACCAACCGACGACCCTAACAACCTTCCCCCAATAACCGCCTCCACCTTCACAACACGTTCTCACCCAGAAATCACAACCAACAATCATGCTTCGACATCAGCCAACCCAGAACCTATCATTAGCCCAGCCTTTGTCGAAGCCAACCACGAAGTGTTGGAAACCCTTTTAAGGGCTCGTAACAGACAAGTCAGGAATGCTGAGGTGCGAAGGGAGTTGGAATACTCGAGTGACGAGTATGATGAAGAAATGGAGATGGAACCTAGGCCTCCGACCCAAGGGCCAACCCTATCGGCCTTAAGAATTGGGTCTCCAATTGGTCGAAGGCTAAGCAAAAGGTCTGTTGGTTTCGAAGGAGTCCCCGAGAGGGCTCCGACAAGAAGAGAAGGGGCGGTTACCGAAGGCTCTAACGGTAGGAGCCAGCTTAGGGAAGAAAGGGGGGTGACTTTGCCTCCCTTGCTAGCAGCTCATCTTGGAAGGACTGAAGCTGGGGTTTCATTGCAGCCTTCTCACGCTTCAGGCGTAGAAAGTAATCCGTCTACAATTAATATGGGAGGAAATCTTCCTCCCAATGGTATGTACCCCTCGTTCCAAACTCAGTCTTATCCTCAAAATTTATATCCTCCAGTAAATGGACAGCCTAATAACCCAAGCTTCCCCCAAAATTATGGGAGCATACCCTTCGGCCATCCTATCTCGTACCCTCCGTACGCCATGGGAAACAGTTACCCGTTTGCCATGAATACACCTTATCAGTCCTACCCAGGCCAGACTCCTATGGGAATGCCCCTAAACAGCAATCCTTACAATACTGTCCCCGTGTATGCACCACCTTATAATTGTCTATATTCAGACCCTATGGGTTCAACTACACCTTTTGTTAGATGGATAGAAGATTACCCATTGCCTGATGGGTTAAAAATGCCTTCGCATGTCGGGACTTATGATGGGAAGGGGGATCCGGACAATTTCTTACACTTGTTCGAAGGGGCTATCAAGATGCAAAAGTGGGTTATGCCGGTGGCTTGTCATATGTTTACATACACCCTACGGGATTCTGCTCGTATTTGGTGGAATGGGCAAAAGCCCGGTAGCATCGTCAACCTTGATGATCTCAAAGCCAAGTTCCGGTCACACTTCAGTCAGCAAAAGAAGTTCACAAGGACTCATTTAACGGTGCACAACATCAAACAAAAAGATAACGAAAGCACCAGGGCCTTCGTTACTAGGTACACCGATGAGACTTTGCAAATTTTGGGCCTTCATGAAGATCAGCGTATTTCTGGTTTCATACATGGCCTTCGGAATCGGAGTTTGGTGGAATTCTTGTCCACTGACCTTCCGACAACTTACAAGGGATTGACCGAAAAGACGTATACTTGGATCGAAGCGAAAGAGGTGTCCACTAATGGGGCTCCGATAGATAAAGATAGCAACAACAAGTTTTTGAAGCATTCTTCGTGGGAGGGGTCCAAGAACAAGAACAAGAACAAAGATAGGTTCTCTCCGTACAACAAAGGCCCCAACCATGGTTTGCTAAGCAGTCTATCGAAGTCTCCAAAAGAAATACTTGCTACGGAGAGGGCAGCCAAAACCTTCGAGGCGCCTCCCCGTATGACAAGTAAGGGCAAAAACAGGGATACCAGCAAGTACTGTCACTTCCACGAAGACAATGGCCATGATACGAACAGTTGCAGGGAACTTAAGAAACAAATTGAAGAGGCCGTAAGATCGGGGCAATTGGCACACCTGGTAAAAGGAATCAAGAAAGGCAAAGAAAAGATGACTGACACTCAAATGGCCAAGGATACTAACCCTACCGAATCCCCCATACTAATGATACAGCGAAACGAAACCACTTCGAAAAGGAAGGTACCGGAGCAGGAAGCCAACGAGGTAAGGGAAATAACGTTTTCCCCTATCGCAGGCAGGATCCCTTCGAATGATCCGGTGGTTATCAAAGTCCTAATCTTTAGCCAAGAAATAAGGGGAACTTACATGGACTGCGGAAGCCCTTGCGAAGTCATATATGAGCATTGCTTTCGAAAGCTTTCGCCTACGGTCAGGTCTCAAAGGGTTGACTCAAAGATACCTTTAGTAGGGTTTTCTGGTGAACGCTCGTGGCCTCTAGGAGAAGTTCCGCTGGAAATAACAATCTGAGAAGGCAGGATTGCAAGGACAGAAACCCTCATGTTTACTATCGTAAGGTCCAACTCTCCTTACAACTTGTTGATAGGGAGGACCGCCATGCAAAAGATGGGCATAGTAGTCTCCACTATACATGCAGCGGTGAAATTTCACACACCCAACGGAATAGGAACGGTATTCTCTGAGCACAGCCCGAAGGATAGCAAGAAAAAAAGGGAAGGTTCTAAAAAACCTCCGAATGATGTTATCAGGAGTGCGGAGGTCGAAGAAGATATCGTCACAAAAAAGCATCACACAAAACGAAGAGTGGAAGGCGAAAAGCGATCTCCAAATAGTTCCACAGCAGACTTGAAGAAGCCACACAAAGCCGAGGGGAAGGTCTTCGAAGGGACACATTCTAGGAACACCAGAACTCCTCAGGCACCGACGACTGATGACAAGCTCTACGACAAGGAATATCGACTCAAGGGGTTCAAACCCATTAAGTCAACGAAACAAGGAGTCAAAGCCAACCCTTCAAAGTTCAAAGCAGCTATTGACCTACCAGCTCCAAGATCATTGAAAAGACGTGATAGTCCAAGCTCCATCAAGAGTCAGACATCCGCAAAAGTCCTCAACGAAACACCTTCCGGACACAGCCAAAACGGAGAAACTCCCCCAACAGCAACGGAGGGATGGAAATTATACACTGACGGAGCCTCAAGCTCCGATGGTTTCGGAACAGGTTTAATCCTAATTAATCCAGAGGGAAAGGAGTACAGTTATGCACTACGTTTTGAATTCAAGGCCACAAAGAATGAAGCAGAGTACGAAGCCTTGCTGGCTGGCCTTCGACTCGCGAAGGGCATGAAGGTTCATGACCTCTCCATCCTCGTAGGCTCACTTTCAGTCACTAGTCAAATCAAGGGTTCTTACAGCGCAAGACAGCCAATAATCAAGGAATACTTGAACGAAGTTAAAAAGCTCCTTCAGGGTTTTGAACGACACAAAGTGACAAATGTCCACATGTGCCAAAACAAAAAGGCGGAGGCCCTAATCAAATTAGCATCGACTACTTTCGCTCATCTGCCCAGCGAGGTTTTAGTGGAAGTATTGGCCACCAGGTCAATTGCACGAAGTGAAACATTTGATGAAGGCTCCAGCTGGATAGCACCAATAGAAACGTACTTGATAAGCGGCATTTTGCCCGATAATTCAAAGTCGGCACGAAGAATCATAGTCAAAAGTCTCCAGTACAGGCTAATAGGCAATAATCTCTACAAAAGGCGTCTTTCATCTCCTTGGCTTCGTTGTGTCGAATTAAAACAGGCTTCGAACATTCTCTACAATGCTCATGAAGAATTTTGTGGAAGACACACAAGCCCTAGAGCCATCGCCTCGAAGGTAACAAAATGGGGTTATTACTGGCCATCCGTACTAGAAGACGCAAGGGAAGCAATCAGAACATGCATGGTATGTCAGACACACTCCAAAGCCCGGAAACCCTTAGAGTATGAGGCGACATCTAGCATGACAGTAAGGCCTTTCGGTCAATGGGGAGTCAGCATAATCGGACCCCTACCATTAGCTCCCGGAGGGGTACAATTCTTGGTCATAGCCATCGATCATTTCACCAAGTGGGTTGAGGCCAAGCCGTTGGCATCAACAAAAGGAAAAGATGTGGAAGAGTTCATGTGGGAACACATAATTTTCAGATTTGGGATCCCACAAGTTATCACCTCTTACGAAGGGCCACACTTTGCCGAAGGAGTGTTCCCTTCTTTCTGCAAAAGCCTGAATGTGAAGCAAAGGTTCGTTTGTTTTGACAAGGATATTGTCACCGAAATCGAGATGAAGCTAGGGCAATATCAGCATAAGTGGGCAGACAAACTTCCCAAAGCCTTGAGGGCATATAGGAAGTTGTCCTTCGAATAAAAGCTAACAAAACCTAGTGAAAGAGCCTAGCGTCAAAGAAGAATTAATGTGGCAAAAAGACATAGAAGCTCGAAGGGCAGAAGCAAAAAATGTCTTGAACAAGTTTGGACATGACGCCAACTCTCGTAAGTCTTACATATAAGAACTTACCTTTCTTTAAAAAGCACCTAGTTGTTTTCAATTTCATGTAACGCAGTCTTCTCACATGGGAAAGAAGCATTAATGGTAGGTGTCTAGTGTTCATTTCTTCAAATGATGTAATCCTCCCTACCCACTTAATGATATAACATGTTTCCCTCAAAATCTCTTGTTTCGTTTTATACAACATAGATTTGTTCAGCCAAGTACTCTACAAGTTTCAATGTCGAAGGATGAAGCAAGGCACATGTCTTGTATAACATTAACATCCATTACAATTCACATTAACTTTCCTATAAAGTCTTAGGGTATTAAAAGCCCTCTGTAACTTAAGGATAAAGACGGAGTGGGTCGCGACCCTCTGTCGCAGTCAAATTATACGATTGCATAAAATCTTGGTCCAAAATATACACAATAAGGTTATAACCTTAGGTTGTATGTTTACGTTCTTGTAATGAGCGTAAGAGAAGATAAGCATGGCATCAAAAAAGGAGAGTATTCCTCCAAATTAAGATTCATAAAGACTACGCACAGGCGTAGCTATCATCAAAAGAGATAATTGTTTAAAGTTATGGGACGAAGCCCAGACAAACTATTCCAACAGGCACACGCCTGATAAAAGCATGATAAATTGTCTTAAACAAAGGCACCAGCCTTTAAGCATAACCAAATTGTTTTAAAGGGTACACGCCACCCTTACAGACTAAATTACTGCCAACATGGCAGCCTTCATTTGTTGATAGAAGAGTTCGGGTCTTCCAGATGAGTCGCAGACTTGGGTTTCTCAGACAAGGTTCTTTTAGTTGGAGACGGAGGCTGTATGCTCTTGGGTTTTTTAGAAAGGAGATCTTCGATGGAGGCTGAGGGATCTTTGGTTGCTTCGGCAAGAAAGGGGTACACTGTCGTGGTAAATGCGTTACCAGCTTCATCATACTCACGAACGGAATTCGGACGATAGTATGGCACCTCCGAAAGCACAACTGGTTTCTTGGTTTCGGCAATCTCCTCTAAAGTTGTGCATTTGCCATGAAATATGGCTGCATTCACTAGCTTACCCACAACCTCTCCCACCTCATCGCTATGATATAATTCCATAGCAACGTAGGGAACAACCTTCGATACAACCTCAGCCCTATCTTTTCTCAAACTTTGGCATTCGAGCTTCAACTTATCAACCTCTTGGCAACGCTTAGCATCCTGCTCCACTAGCCTGGCCCTCTCAGTCTCCAACCCAGTACACTTAGACTCCAGGGCACTTACCTGGTTTTCATAACCAACAACCTTAGCTTCCTCCAGTTTTAGCCTACCACACTCAGCCTGCGATTCTTTAAGCTATTTCTCAAGACCATCAATCTTGTCTCGAAGAGCCTCATACCTTTGATGTTTCTCAAAGTTCTCCATGGCTTCGTCACACCTCTTCTCCAACTCAGCATAATTTTTCTCCCTTTCTTTCTCTCTGGCAACAACAACAGCAACCTCCTCCTTTGCTTCCTTGACTTTGTTAAGCAACCCCCTGGTGCGAAAGCTAAGATGGCTGTCCAGCATTGCTTGCCGGATATAACTTTTGTCGTTGAGATCGCAAAGTTTCTCAATGGACATCTCATTCATTTTACTCCTCCATGAGGCAGGGGTGACATTCTCAACAAGCAAGCGGCAGGAGAGAGCGTTAGGCAATTCCTTTGTATCTGGCAAACCTAAAAAAAAAAAAAAAAAAAAGAAAGCGATATAAGCCAAATACGCAATATTACGGAAAGGAAGGAAGACTTGAGGAACTTTCACTTACCTGAGATGTCATCTTCATCAACCATTCCCTATGGAGCATACATAATGGCTTTCCCACGAGCTTTTTCTGTTTTTTGCTTGACATTCCTCGATGAGGGTGTAGGAACATTGGGTTTTCTTTTTGGAGCAGTCTTTGCAACTTTGGCACTGGTACCTTTCCTTGTTCTCATTCTATCAGCAATACCGGAGGACCCTACGATCCTGAGCTGATCACTTCCGGAAGGGGTATCATCAGAGTCACCAACATCCTCCACTAGCTGGGGGGCTTCCTCAGTACCAAGGGGTTTGATTGGGGGAGCACAGCAAGAGGCTTGGGTGGTGATGCGTGCGATGTGTCGTTGCGGTTTAGCAGTATTAATGCCTACTCAAGTTTTAAATTTATATTTAGCCGACTTATCAATAACACACACACTTAACGAGCAGTGTACCCGGTCAGTATGAATATAATGGTAAGTAGAGTGTCGATCACTAAGAGTGGAACGTATTATCTCGTTATTCTAATCAGTATTTTAATATTCTAACGCAAGGGGGTTCAGTCTGAGAGACTGGCACGATTTGGTTGCAATTAAATAATAAAATAAACCAATAGGCACGAATCAGCGAATAGCACACACGTACACAGATAAATACTCGAGACAATAAGAAGATCTGTCCTTATGATTAAGTAGTTTGTCACTTGTTTTATTGATAGCTTTATATGAAGTGTATGTAGTTAATCCTTTCTCGTTGGTCCTGTTCTTATCGGCGAGTAAACCCTTAATGATTACTTATGTCTAAAAGTTATTCCTAAGTGATCAATTTAGTAACAACCGTGGGAGCCACATTATTTTCCGCAGTCAAATGCGCAGGCCACTAATAAACACAGAGGTTATCAATGCACTAATAAGTAGTAACCAAAGACATCAACATATAAACTTTAATTGATGGGAAAGCAGTTTTAAGGGAGTGCAACCTTTCCGTTGTCACATTACACAAGCCATCAATCCTGATGAATTAAAGTTTACTAACACAATAAAACAAAACTACTTAATGAATTAAACACATGCAGCACCTTCTTACAGCTCTTGTATCTTCGTTCGGGTGTGTCTTGTGCTGCCTATTCGACTGAATTCGTCCTAGGTTTCTGTACTTCGGTCTTCTATCTTTTTAAAACTAGCTACGGAATTCGTTTGGTCTTGGGGTATTTATAGTTTCCGTCTGAGGGTAAGATGCGGCGCATCTAGTAAGTAGATGCGGCGCATTGACTTAACTTCGCGTGGGGTCCAAGATTATAATATTCAGGAATATTCGTACACCGCCAGAAGATGCGGCGTAACTCCATAAATAGATGCGGCGCATGTCCTCTTGTATCTTGGATCGTATCTGGTGAAATATTGATAGTGATGCGCCGTATGTAATAAGTGAGATGCGGCGCATCTGGAGCAGAATAGTCTTGATCTTGTGCATTTCAGTAGACTCTTAACTTCTTGCTTGTTTTGCTCCATTTTTAGTCCAAAATCGCCAAGTTTCACCAAATGCTTGTTTTTACCTGAGAATTACAAAAGTAAACGATTAAGTATCAATCCTCATACATAATATAATAAAACAAGTCAAATTAATAGGATAAATGATAGTAATAAAATGTACTTATTTGAGTTCATCAAATATCCCCACACTTGAACTTTACTTGTCCCCAAGTAAACCTTAGAATTAATCTTATGAAAATGTATCCTAAAAGATATTAGGATTTATTTTTATATTTAAGCATGTATTCATTTTTTTCATAATCACACAACCAAACACTAAACGAATTAGAAGTAAAATAAAATAATTTGATAAAAGCAAATCTAATCGTTTAACTGTCCAGTCGTGATGAATATTTTATCATAAGCTTGGCAAGTATACACATCTCCCCCACTAAAGCCAAGGAATAACAAGTCTAAAGCGGTAAAAAGGGTTTTGAGGTTTAAGGGTTAATCATTCTCCTTAATCTCTATCGATCTCAAATTCCAGAAAAGGCGACAAAATCACAAATACATGATCGAATCCACGAACACGATACTTGCAATTGCTCAAATCCTTAACTCGAATAGGCTAAAGATAGGTCCAAACTTTACCAATAATATTATATCAAAAAGGGCGACAAAATCATAAATACATAGCCGAATCCACGACTACGATACTTAAGATTACTCAAATCCCTAATCTCAATAAATCAAAGGTTTGGATAAAGAATAATATAGGGTATGGATAATATTTGGGATATAAACTGGTGTAAAATGAAAAATAAACAAAACAAATAAATTAAAATCCTAAGTGTGGTTAATCACTATCCCAACCATCCCATGAATAAGACTCATATCATAGAATAACTCACGCTTTAACACTTGAAACACACGCTTTAGGTAGACACGAATTATAGTCAACAAGATCTTAATCAAAGAATAAACCTTAGTTGGTGTTCCCATAACTGCCAACTCCCATTCAATCCATAGATATAATATACAACAAATAGTAGCCATATGAACCACTTACATAACTTTACATTGTTGGTTTAACAAACTTCCAACTTTCTTCTTTCTTTTTCTTTTCAAATTTTTCTCTTTTTTTTTTTTTTTTTTTTTTTTTTTTTTTTTTTTTTCAACCAATAAAAACATTAATGGTGTAAAATTTCACCACTTCACCATCAAAAAAAAAATCTTCATAACTTCAGATATAAAAATAATAGTGAAAGTAGTAAACACACGAAAATAAACTAAAAGTTATACAATATTTACTTTCTTACCAATTGCATTGTGCAATTTCCCGACCTAACCAAAGATAATGAATTACGCACGCGAACACATGTAATGTAAGGAAACACACTATGCCTAAAGCAATTAACCACGGATTTTAATCTACAGGGTAAGCTAAGGTGTAAGGTGTAACGAAACATTATAACAAAGGTGTAAGAAACGAAAGGAATGGCTCTGAGGGTTTTTCTAGGGGTATCTTACTCTAAAAGTGAGAGTAACAAAGGGTTTATACGGGGGTTAACTAACCAGTGTAGTTAGTTAATATCACATAACATAAAAGGCTTTTTGGGTGTAATCCTAGAAATTTACCAATTTAGACAAGTCACTCCAATTATATAAATAATACTTATTATGGTGGTCTCGAGTAGTATACAAGCCAAGTTCTAAAGTTTACAAGTCACCAGCACACTCATAGATTTGTGAGTTTTGATAAATTCACAATTTTTGAAAATAACGTCATGTGTGCAGCTATGCAACTTAGATTAAACAAAAACATGCTAGAAAAATTTTAAATTTAAGCATATTAAGTACATATTAAGAATATTTTTGAAAATTTAGGACAAGTAACGCTCTAATTCTCCATCCCCCCACTTAAGTTAAACAATGTCCTCGTTGTTTGTATTTAAAATTAAAAACAAGAGATAGAAAGAATTAGAACGGAGAACTCCCCTGAGATTTGCTCGGTATGATCTTCCAATGTAAACATGCGAGCGTATATAATGCGGGAGTCCATCAAACTCTTCAATTGTCCAGACCTGTAAAAATATAGAGACCACAGAAAAAGAATCTCGAGAGCATCTCGTTAATCATTGGTTAGGAAAATAAAAATACAAACTAGAATTGGATTACTGTTCCGAAGGGTCGATACGCCGTATCCATTGGCAGAGGATACGCCGTATTGAAACTTAAAGAGCAGGTTCCAAATACGAGTCAAAATATCAAATACGCCGTATCTTTAAACCTGAATACGTTGTATCGATATATTTGACGACAAAGTTTTTAATACGAAAAATAAAGACCAGAGTATTCCAGGAACGGTCGATATGTCGTATCCATTAAAGTTGGATACGCCGTATCAAGGCCCTGGGACTGACTCGACAGAAAAATTAAATGGATAAATTTTCGGGTTGTCTCCCGGCAAGCACTTTTGTTTATTGGGGAGTCTTTAAGTTCGACTCCCTTCAGCTCTACGTTGCTTCAATCAATTCAACAACCTCCTTATCATCATTGCCGTGAGGTTCATAGTACTTTTTAAGACGTTGCCCATTGACCTTGAAACTTACACCACCTTTATTTGTAATTTCTACTGCTCCATACGGGTAAACCGTTTTAAACGATATACGGCCCATACCATTTTGATTTAAGCTTTCCTGGATACAATTTCAATTTTGAGTTATATAATAATACCTTATCTCCTACGCGAAAATCTTTATTATCACGGATTCTTGCATCATGCCATTTCTTTGTCCGTTCTTTATAGATGATGTTATTATCATAAGCCGAATCCCTCAATTCAGAAAGTTCATTCATCTGCATAAAACGATTCTTACCTGCTCTCATCAAATCAATGTTACATTGTTTCAAAGCCCAATATGCCTTATGTTCAATTTCGACCGGTAAATGGCATGCCTTACCATACACTAATCGAAATGGTGTACATCCCGTGGGTGTCTTGTAGGCAGTTCTAAATGCCCACAAAGCATCTGTAAGTTTTTCGGACCAATCTCTAGGATTATACCCAACTGACCTTTCCAGAATCCTTTTAATCGCTCTATTAGTTACCTCAGTTTGTCCATTTGATTGAGGGTGATATGCTGTAGCTAACCTATGTGTTACTCCATATTTTAATAGAGTCTTTTCCATTAAAGCATTACAAAAATGTGTTCCCCTATCACTAATCAAGGCTTTAGGTACACCAAATCTGGAGAACAATTCCCTTAAAAACTTAATCACTACTCGAGCATCATTTGTTGGTAAAGCTTTGGCTTCAACCCACTTTGACACATAATCAACAGCTACAAGTATATATTTATTCCCTTTACTATTAGGAAATGGTCCCATAAAATCTAGCCCCCATATATCAAAAACTTCACATACCTGAATATTCGATTGAGGCATCTCATTGCGAGCTGAAATATTTCCTGATCTTTGACATTCATCACATCTCTTCACATATTCTGCAGCATCATTAAAAATTTTAGGCCAATAGAATCCAGCTTCGTAAACTTTCTTTGCTGTAATATTAGCACCATGATGTCCTCCAGTAGGCCCAGAATGACAATGTTTCAAAACATCCAACTTTTCAAGTCCATCAACACATCTCCTGATTATATTATCGGCACAACGTTTGAATGCGTACGGTTCATCCCACAAGTAGCTTCTAGCTTGGTATAAGAATCTTTTCCTTTCCGCATACTTCATATTTGATGGTACAATTTTTCCTACAATGAAATTAATATAATCTGCATACCAAGGTTGTCCTTCATCAATTGTTCCTAACATCTTTAGGTGCTCATCTGGAAATGTATCAATTATCTCGTCATCTTTTAAAATTTCCGTGTCAGGATTCTCTAACCTAGACAAATGATCTGCAGCTAAATTTTCAGCTCCCTTTTTATCTTTGATTTTGATGTTGAACTCTTGTAACAACAAGACCCAACGTATAAGCCTAGCTTTAGCATCCTGTTTATTAAATAAATACTTCAAAGCAGAATGATCAGTGTACACAATAGTTTTTGATAAAATAAGATATGAACGAAATTTATCAAAAGCAAAAATCACAGCAAGAAGTTCTTTTTCAGTAGTAGTGTAATGCTCTTGAGCATTATTTAATGTTTTACTAGCATAGTAAATAGGCTTAAATTTACCATCTACTCTTTGCCCTAACACTGCTCCCACAGCGTAATCACTAGCATCACACATAAGTTCAAAAGATGAATCCCAATTAGGCGAGATTAAGATAGGAGCAGTAGTTAATTTCTCTTTTAAAATGTTAAAGGCCTTTTTACATTCACTAGAAAAATCAAATTTAGCATCTTTTAATAAAAGCTGGGTCATAGGTCTAGAAATAATGGAAAAATCTTTGATAAATCTACGATAGAATCTAGCATGTCCTAAAAAACTTCTAACTCCTTTAACATTAGTAGGATAAGGTAGTTTCCCAATTACGTCAATTTTAGCTCTATCTACCTCAATTCCTGCTTTAGAAATTTTATGTCCTAAAACTATACCTTCTTTAACCATAAAATGACATTTTTCCCAATTAAGTGCAAGGTTAGTTTCTTCACATCTAGCAAGCATTTTATCTAAATTTCCTAAGCATCTATTAAAAGAGTTACCGAATACAGAGAAGTCGTCCATGAAAACCTCCATGAAATCCTCCACCATATCATGAAAGATTGCGGTCATACAACGTTGGAAGGTCGCAGGGGCATTGCATAGTCCAAATGGCATTCTTCTGTAAGCAAACGTCCCATATGGACAAGTAAACGTAGTCTTCTCCTGATCTTCAGGTGCTATGGGAATCTGAAAATATCCTGAAAAACCATCAAGAAAATAGTAATATTCATTTCCAGCTAATCTTTCCAACATTTGGTCAATGAATGGAAGAGGGAAATGATCCTTTCGAGTAGCATCATTAAGTTTACGATAGTCAATACAAACACGCCATCCAGTAACAGTTCTAGTAGGGATAAGCTCATTATTTTCATTTAAAACAACGGTTGTCCCACCTTTCTTTGGAACAACATGAATAGGGCTAACCCAAGGACTGTCAGAAATAGGATATATTAATCCAGAGTCAAGTAGTTTGATAATTTCATTTTTTACCACATCTTGTACTTTAGGATTTAAACGTCTTTGTGGTTGAATGACAGGTTTGAAATTATCTTCCATAAGAATTTTATGAGTACAAAATGATGGACTTATACCCTGAATATCAGACATTTTCCAAGCAAATGCCCCTTTATGTTTTTCTAAAACTTGTATCAGCATTTTCTTCTCATTTTTAGTTAACTTAGAAGAGATAACTACCGGAAAATTCTTGTCATCATTTAAATATGCATACTCTAAATGAGAGGGCAATTCTTTTAATTCAGTTTTAGTTTTATTTTCTTTAACAGAATTTTCCTCATCATTAAGTAAATTTTTCTGATTAATAGAATAAGCTGTATTAAAATTTTCGGTAATTTGTATAGACTCAAATTCCTTATTAGGTTCTTCTTCATAAGCCTCATCTGTCTCTCTAATTTCTCTTTCTAAATCGTGCACTAAAAAGGAATCTAAGTGATCATTTTCTAATGACTTAACAGCTTCTTCAGTATTTATCTCATCTAATGGATCAATATTGTAACATTCGTCCTTCTTATCTAAAAGTTTTTTTATTGAATTTTCCATATCAAATGTTACTTTTTCATTCCCTACCTGAAGAGTAATTTTTTTATTAAATACATCAATTAACGCACGAGTAGTAGCTAAAAAGGGCCTTCCTAAAATTATAGGAATCCTAGAATCTTCAGGCATATCTAAAATAACAAAATCCACAGGAATAACAAACTTATCAATCTGAATAGGTACATTTTCTATTATTCCTCTAGGATATTGTATTGATCTATCAGCAAGTTCTAAACTCATTCTAGTAGGTTTAGGTTCACCTAATTTTAATCTTTCAAACATAGTAAATGGCATCAAGCTAATACTAGCACCTAAGTCAGCTAAAGCACTAGGAATAAATAAATCGTTAATTTGACAAGGGATAGTGAAACTTCCTGGATCCTTTTCTTTTGATGGCCATTTGTTGAGTAGAACTGCTGAACATTTTTCATTCATCATGATGGTTGATGCTTCTACCAGCTTTGCTTTATTAGATAGCAAATCCTTAAAATATTTAGCAAATGTCGGCATCTACACAAGAGCATCAATAAAAGGAATGTTAATGTGTAATTGCTTAAACTGTTCCAAAAACTTCTTTTGTTGAGCTTCCTCTTTCTCTTTTCTAAGCCTATTTGGGAATGGAATTGGGGGACGGTAAGGTTCAACAAATGTAGGTTCTTTCGGTTGCCCTTGAACTTTAGGAAGTTCAATGTTAACAGTATCCTCCTCAGGTTTTTCTTGCTCATCTGGTTGCACTTTATCCTGAATTGCTTCCTCAGTACTAGGAATCGGGTCAATTGTATGCTTTCCTCCTCTTGTAGTAACACCCTTAACATCTTGTATATAAAGAGCATTTTTCAGATTCCTTGCAAGCTCATGTACCTCTATTGCTAATCCAGTAATCATGTTCGAAGTTTCTTTTAATAAAACTTCGTTGGTATTGCGGAAATCTTTAATGAATATCTCTGTATTTTCATGTTCATCCAATTGAACTTTGATTAGCTTTTCCAATATATCGTTGATTCTCCATTCGTCATATTCATATGTTGCATTCATGAATCTATTTCCAGCCATCATAACTGAAAATAAAGGTAGAATTATTAGTAGTATATGCTCAAACAAGAACTAAAACTAAAAAGAAAAATAAAAAATAAAAAATAAAAAAAATAAAAAAATAAAGTGTTCTGTTACAGACAGTCGATACGGCGTATTCAGTAAACTGATACGTCGTATTGGTTCCGGACTGGATACTTCGTATTCACAAAGGTGTATGCGGCGTATGTAGATTGTAAACAGAATACGACAGACACAAACAAGAAGTAAATAACAGATACGATACAGCGTATTCACAAGATAGAAAAACAACTAAAATAACTAAAACACACAAAAACAAATAAAAACAACTCTAAGCTACTAAACTAGTTAAATCAAATTAAATTTCACTCCCCGGCAACGGCGCCAAAAACTTGATGCGTGCGATGTGTCGTTGCGGTTTAGCAGTTTTAATGCCTACTCAAGTTTTAAATTTATATTTAGCCGACTTATCAATAACACACACACTTAACGAGCAGTGTACCCGGTCAGTATGAATATAATGGTAAGTAGAGTGTCGATCACTAAGAGTGGAACGTATTATCTAGTTATTCTAATCAGTATTTTAATTTTCTAACGCAAGGGGGTTCAGTCTGAGAGACTGGCACGATTTGGTTGCAATTAAATAATAAAATAAACCAATAGGCACGAATCAGCGAATAGCACACACGTACACAGATAAATACTCGAGACAATAAGAAGATCTGTCCTTATGATTAAGTAGTTTGTCACTTGTTTTATTGATAGCTTTATATGAAGTGTATGTAGTTAACCCTTTCTCGTTGGTCCTGATCTTATCGGCGAGTAAACCCTTAATGATTACTTATGTCTAAAAGTTATTCCTAAGTGATCAATTTAGTAACAACCGTGGGAGCCACATTATTTTCCGCAGTCAAATGCGCAGGCCACTAATAAACACAGAGGTTATCAATGCACTAATAAGTAGTAACCAAAGACATCAACATATAAACTTTAATTGATGGGAAAGCAGTTTTAAGGGAGTGCAACCTTTCCGTTGTCACATTACACAAGCCATCAATCCTGATGAATTAAAGTTTACTAACACAATAAAACAAAACTACTTAATGAATTAAACACATGCAGCACCTTCTTACAGCTCTTGTATCTTCGTTCGGGTGTGTCTTGTGCTGCCTATTCGACTGAATTCGTCCTAGGTTTCTGTACTTTGGTCTTCTTTCTTTTTAAAACTAGCTACGGAATTCGTCTGGTCTTGGGGTATTTATAGTTTCCGTCTGAGGGTAAGATGCGGCGCATCTAGTAAGTAGATGCGGCGCATTGACTTAACTTCGCGTGGGGTCTAAGATTATAATATTCAGGAATATTCGTACACCGCCAGAAGATGCGGCGTAACTCCATAAATAGATGCGGCGCATGTCCTCTTGTATCTTGGATCGTATCTGGTGAAATATTGATAGTGATGCGCCGTATGTAATAAGTGAGATGCGACGCATCTGGAGCAGAATAGTCTTGATCTTGTGCATTTCAGTAGACTCTTAACTTCTTGCTTGTTTTGCTCCATTTTTAGTCCAAAATCGCCAAGTTTCACCAAATGCTTGTTTTTACCTGAGAATTACAAAAGTAAACGATTAAGTATCAATCCTCATACATAATATAATAAAACAAGTCAAATTAATAGGATAAATGATAGTAATAAAATGTACTTATTTGAGTTCATCAGGTGGAGAGACATCAACATCATTATTATTGACAGAGATGGAAGGAGATCCCACTCCGTAACTCGTATCCTGAGGATCCCTTAGCATAAAGCTAACTTCCTTGGCACCTCCGGCCACAACAAAATTACGGAAAGCCATTTTTGCACAGACAAAGGAGAAGAGATGAATATCAGCAGGTAAGTTATTTATTTATGAAATAAGAAATTATACATACTTTTTCCTTCAAAAATTATTTCAGGAAGCAATGGTGACTCTTCCCAACTCTTAGCAATGCCAGCCATGAATAAGATGGGCTCAGGAAACGCTTGTACGTCCACTGGATGACGTGCAAGACGTTGGTACATAAGGTCACTTCTCACCTCATAAGGTAACGGGTCATTGTATCGTTTCTCATCAAACCTATTCCCTTCGGCCAACAACTCAGGGTACTCGGAGGGTATGATGGTGCTCTCAATATAAAAAAATTGACCTTTCCAATTTTGAATATTCGAAAAAGGTTTAGTCAATAGGTGTGGGACATCATACTCACTCCTTTTTGCAATAGTTACCCAATATCCACCAGGGTAGAGATTGACAAAGCCTCTAAGCACAGTCAATGAGGGCTCAAAACCATACGCTTTGCACATTACAATATAGGTTGTCAACTTGGCTAAACCGAATGGATTAAACCTTGAAATGTACACCTTGTAATATTGCAAAAATTCCAAAATAAGAGGGTGGATGGGAATCCTAAAGTTTGATTGCGTAAACGCATGCACATACAAACCTACAAACCCTTTTGGAGCATCAAAAATACTTTTCTTTTTACTGGGAAGCATGATTTTATGTTCCGAGGGTATGGGGTAATCATTCAGAAAATCAGACAATGCTTGTTTCGACAAGGTGCAAGTTTGTTCTTTAATTATTCGTTTTGCAGCCATACTCATAAATAAAGTAAGGAGAGCAAAGAAAAATGGCAGAATTTTACCTTTTAGATTCCAATGGAAGCACAATGACACAGAGTTGTGTATATTTTGGGCGGAGGTAAAAGTGTTCTAGGGTTTACCGTATCGAAGATTAAATACTCATGATATTTTTCATCATAACCGAACACGTGTACATTTTCTTTACTATCTAAGCGAATTTCAAATGGATGCTAAATTTGAAATGACGTTTTACGATTACCGAAGAAATGGCAATTAAGGGTTTGCAAGTGGACGGATAATGATGGTTTACATTTAATGCGGAATTCAGTTAGATGCTTTCCCTTTTATTTTTGAAATAAGAAGGATAGAGTACATATTTCTTTTTAGAGTCGAATGCAATTTATACTCGTACGTATATATCACTTTCGACTGGGGGGCTTGATGATGTACCCTCCTAACGGGTTGAAGGACTCCCCTTCGAGCCTGTAGAAAGCCCTCCCTTCGGAGGCCCAGGTTAATCTTCTAACACGTTTCATTGGCGTAAAACCATTCGCCTGCGAACTGGTTACCATGTGGGAATCCGCCAATCGAAGCCCTAAGCCCTTCGGGGTATTCCTGACGAAGGGACTAGCACGAAGGACCATCCTGACCTGGTCAAACCCACGTCTCCTCTATCCCTTGGCTTTCCCGCCAAAACAGAGATCGTGGGCTACAAAGCCCTAGCGGTTACCACTTTCCATGGGACACCCCCATGATCTCCGAACTATGTGCAACCGCCCACTATGCCCTATTTCTCCCCTATAAATAGCATAGTCGGGCCAAAAACTAAGTAAGTTAACTTCACTCTCTAAATTTACGACCTACATTACCATTACACATACTTACTCGCACGCCGGAGGTGGTTCGCAGGGTCCAACCCCTGCGCAATCACTTAACGTAGTGTCTTCGTATTTCTTATTTTCAGGTTAAGAACAAGCTTGGCGCAATCTCAACACCCCATTATTCCTTTGATCACCATCGAAGGCTTGGTTGGCAAATATTTGTTCAATCATATGTGATTGTGACACTTGTTTATTTTGAAATTAGTTGTGTTTATATGATTGTAGACTTCATTAAGGTTATTGATTATTTTTCGGTTGAAGCTTTAGGTCTTAATGGTTTGGTTTATGATTTATATGGAACTTTATCTTTGAATTAAAGATGGTCGAACCATGTTGGATATCCGTTGGTCTATTATTTATTAAAATTAACAAATGTCAAGAGATGTTTTTCGTTAACGCAACATGTCGAAGACGGATAATTGTGTTATCGGGTGAGTGTGATTATATCGGCAACGCTTGCATATGTTATATGCGAAAAGAATTCTTTGCAAAATTACGATTGAAAATGTTAGGGACAGATCTTGACCATTAGATCTATTAATGATAATGTCACATGATTAAGGTTGATTAAATGGCATTTTTGTAAATAATTCAAAATAGAATGGCAAAGTGTACCATTGAAAATCATAATAGTTACACTCTTTTTAAATTTGAAAAACAAACTTAATGCACGTTTGACTTATCAATTTGTTTTCCAATCATTTCGCACTTTCTTTTTTCATAGAGTGAATATCTACGCGTATTTGTTTTCCATGCATATAATGCACGTTTGACTTATCAATTGCTTAATGTTTGAAATTAATATTCAACTGATTCACGAGTAACAATTTTTTTTTTAATTTTTTTTTGTTTGTTTGTTATACATATCACAAGTTTCTATAATAATACAAGCACACAAATTGGTACAACATAGTGATACTTTTATAGCGACACATTAAAATTTTTGCACATATGTAGTGACACTACTACAAAAAAGGGCATAGAGCCCGGTTGAAAAGGTGCAAAGTGCCCGGTTTTGCATGAGGGCACAAAGGGGGGGGACTCTATTCGAAAGCAAATAGAGCCCGGTTTTGGAAACGGGCTCTATTACCTGTTATAGAGCCCGGTTTTATATCAAAGAACATGGCTTTATGTGAACAAAAATAATTAAAAAAAATAAAATAAAAAAATCCTTCCAAACATGAAATCAAATTCCATTTGGAAAAATGAACGTTGTTTTGATTCAGATAAAGGAAACTCATATTACAACTTACTTTCTATTGATACATCGAAGTTAATCTTGTGACTGCTCTTGCAAACAACACATTTGAAAAAGCTACAAGCTAACATAATTGACTACTTGAACGAAACTGAAAGCGAAAAATACACCATTGCGTTACTGTCAGGTCTTGTTATTATGCATCGCCCTCGAGTAACCTGACCGAAAATAAGGAATGACGTCTCGGAGATAAGATATGTTACTGATACTTGCGGACCATATACTCTTGCAGACCTCATATTTGCAGACCACAATCTGAAATGCATACAGACACACATTCTGTTACAGATACAACTGAGAACATGAACTTAAAACAAAAAAGGAAATAACCTGAACTGAAAACAAGAGCAACTTGGGTTTTTAATTTTAAAAATTAAAAGCAAAAACAATGATTTTTTCTCAAAACCTCTTGAAACTCGAAGCAATTTGGTTAAGTTTTGTTGGCACCTACTCTTCTTTTTATTAATCTGTAGTTCATTTGAGTATCTACACTTTCAAAGCCAACACTACAATGTATTTGTGAAACTCAAATATGAATTCACTTAAATGGATCATGAACAACTCAAAATTATCTAAGCAAAAGTATTACTCCGTATATTAGAAACAGATCATGAATTTACTCAAGTATTGATGTACTTAAATGGTTGACCTATTGGATCTTGTAAGATCAATGAGTCCAACTTTCTGATATAGTGATATACTGATTGGACCGAATCGGATCAACATCAGACCTGACCCATTGAGAAGCCAAACCCCACATGCCCTTAAGAAGAAGACTATACGTTAATACCTTAGTAAGATCGAGAAGAGCAGTCTTCATGACGCCGTACGCCTGTACACAGCCAAGCCAGCTGGAGGATTAAAAGCACTGATTGAAGAAATGAAAACAATTGAGAACCCTTTTGTTAAGTGAGGGGATGCATCCTGTTTATAAAATGGGGAAAAAAAGAACACAATACTGAGCCCATTAAGTATATAAATTTGATGCTTTCCAAAGTTTGACTACTATGGTCGTGACTTGTGAAAAGAGACTGTCAACAATCATTCCAAAAATTTACGTCAAAATGGTCAAATTGTAACCTACTCTTTTGCAACTGATACTACTAACCATCTAGTCCATTTGAGCAAATGTATTACTTTTCAATTGTGATTAACTGATTCTCACTTCTAGAATATACAAGGGAAGATACAAGTCATGATATCATGACGCTCTTTGTTGTACATGCAATTAAAACCTCATAGTTAGTCATCCTATAAATTATAGACTTACATACAAAACTTATATGATGGTGTTGAATCTGAAGACACACTTCCCATATATGATGACAGATGAGAGCGCAGGTGACATCTTGTAAAATCTTCTTGTATCACCTACATAAAAATCATAGATTACAAGATATAAAAAGATCATTATACTCAAAAGGGATATCATATGCTAAACATCTAATGGGAATAAATTGTTTCATCAAAAACAAACACAAGAATGTATTACCTTCACACGTTGTGTACTTGCAAAGCGATCAGTTACAAGTGCAGCCATGTAAGTATCCTACAGTACAGGATAAGCTTAAAAAAAATCGCAACCACTTGAAAGCCATAAAATACACTCCAACAACCAAATTCACATGAACAATATAGGAAAAATAAACATGTAATGCTGCATCACAAAGGAACAATTTCAAAAATTAGAGAGCAATTCATGACTTTTTGTGGTGAACTAAGATACTTTTCAGCTTAATTTCCTTACTAATCAACTCTTAAAACTCTATGCACTATCATTTCAAATAATTTCCACTAACATATTTTCAATTTTGTTTCTTTATGCTACAGGGTATGCAAGTGCATAACTTGTCTCTACACCAACCTACCACGAACTTTTGATGTTACAGGATATGACATTGTGGATACTACAACTGCAAGAAATGTAACTAATGCAATCAACAAGTAAAGAATTTTAGTCTAAATACATATTGACAAAGCTGGTGTGTTTGATTTTAAACTTTAGCTCTACACGAATCAAAGTTAATATTCCATATTTCTACATGAATCTGATTGGTAAACATGACATAAACTACACACAACAAATTCACTTAGGCGCGTCAATTGCTTCCTTATAATCTTTAAGTAACCATGACAAAAAGTCAAACTCTACTTCACAAGAATCCATTAAAAAATCAAACAAAAGAGAAACAGTCAAGTAAGTAGATGAGTAGAAGATACCAAGCAAAATCTTTGTACATCCTTGTGGCTAGAGATCGACGCATAAACAGGATACAAGCCCCCAAACTACAATAAATTCCCAATTAAATAAGGAAAAGGAATCGTCATGACAAAAAGGTATTAACAGAACATAGATTAGTAAATAAACAGATAAGAACAAGATACCTTGAGCGAGATGAGATTAGCAGAGGTAAAAATGGTGACGGCAGTGGAAGGAAAGATGAGTCCAAATGCGAGATGGGGGAAATGGTAGAAACCCTAATCAATTTAGGGGGAATTGAAATATTTGAGCAAAAGGGGGGAAATGAAATTAAAGTTGAATTTGATGTAGAAAACAAATGGGAGTGAAGGATAATGAATATGCGAATTTGATTTTTGATGAAAGTTTTGAGCGGGGCTAATGGAAATGCTTAAAATATAGCCCGGGTTTGTATAAGAAAAGAGGGCTCTAATGGTTTACTACATAAAGCCCGGTTTTATAGTAGAGAACATGGCTCTATATTAGTAATAGAGCCCGGTTTTTTCGAAGAAAACAGGGCTCTATACTTTTTCAACATAAAGCCCGGTTTTCTTAAAGAAAAATGGCTCTATACCCTTTTCCTAAACGTGAGATGTCTTTAGAGCCCGTTTTTCACAAAAACCGGGCTCTATTAAGGGGGCTCTATTCACAAATCTGTAGTAGTGTGATAAGCTAAATTTTGTGATACATTCGTAATGACACACATTTTTATAACACATTTTTAGTGACAAACAATGTCTTTTGACACACTAAGTGTCAAAATACATTTCTAATGACACATTATTTTTATCACACTAATTTTCTTGATACATTTGTAAAGACACACTATTTTTTATGACACATTTTTTGAGACAAACTATCACACCCATTACAACATGCTATGAATACCCATTACAACATACTATCAAACCCATATCAATAGTGACATGTTATGTTTTTGGGATAATTACAAAAATAGACCATGGATCGAAGTGATTTTCTTTTTCTACCCCGTACCCCGGGCAACTGGGCAACTCGCCCCATATGATGACACGTGTCCCCAGTTGCCCAAAAAATGTCGATTGTTGACCAAAAAAATACACAAGTTGCCCAAAAAAAATACACTTCCAGATTTCAGTTGCCCAAAAAAGTGTAGGTTGCCCTTGAAAAAAAAATATTTTCCAATCTCGGGGTAGATAAGGAAAATCACTTGGTTGCTTGGGTTATTTTTGTAATTATCCCTATGTTTTTTGACACATTTTTTTTGTGACACACTAGGTGTTATGATACTCCGTATATTTGTAGTAACATATTGAGTTTTTTGAAACATTTTTTTATGACACACTTAGTTTTATGATACACTAGGCGAGTACCCGTGCATAGTAACGAAATTTCTAGCGGCAGATAATTAACGATTTGTGATATTGTGGTGAGTGTTTTGTGTAGCGTTCAAAATAGAACGTGAACCGATCATAATGTAATTACAAACGGCTGTAGCATGTGATAACTCAACTCAAGCAAAAATTCCTAACATGTAACTAAGAACATATAAAAACATTTATTGAAATTCTATGACCCGTGAAATTCACATGATTAAATTGAAAACTATGAACAGGATGTAGAATGTGTTATAAACGGACATATAACACATATAGTAATGATTGATTAAGAATAATGTGTATGTAAAGAATCTTTTAGATGAATTTGGTAAACAATGTAATAGAAGACATCAGATAAATTTAAAAAGAAAACCGAATAGTTTTATAGACGTTAAAAAACAAACAATAGTTTAAAACAGTAAGCATTAAAAAAAGAAAACATTATTAATACGAATGATGTATGATACAAAAATAATAAAAGTTTTATGATCTGTATTTTTAGCACAATACCACATGATATGTAACTTATTTGACCATGACCATTAACGATATATTCAGTTTTAGTTCTATGACCCGTGACATTCACAAAATGAACTTTGAAACAGTGATAAATAGATATTATAATAATTGATATCGAAAACTAATGTCAAATGAGGCTAAAAAGTCATTTTGTGCACACTTTCCTTAAACTAATGTCAAATGTGCATTTGAAATACGGTAAGCTCTTATAGAGCAAGTATTATTAACATTGTTGTCAAAATTTAACTTGACATCGCATTTATTGCCTTGTTTTGTTATATCACATATACCAAAAAGTTGACACCATTTTTTTAACAGTTTGATGTCTACCATTTACAATAACAATTTAATATCTTCTTTTCTTCTTACCATTGTATCATAGCAACATTTTGCCTCACATTACTACTTGGTCTCCTAAGCGTACCCAAGAGACAAGGCAAAACATATATCTATAACTCAATCTTTACACTTTTTTCCAGACACCTCAACAATGGACTCTATATTATACGGAATTTAACTTGGACTATTTGAACTCACATTGTTATCGGTATATAATGATAGTGGACATAATAAACTTGGACAAATTTGGATAGCTTTGTTGATATGTAGCGATTTACAATAAACTATCACACTCCAATAAGCTTAGTCAAACATTCCTTTCTTTAAGATAGAAAATACATTTACAGATATTAGCCAAACACTCCTTTAATATACAGTAAGCTATTATAATCCTCTAATAAGCTTAGCCAAACATATCTTTATTTAAGAACCTTGTCACTAAAAGAGCATAATGTGCTTCAGACCTTCAGTAACCTTGTTTCTGCCTACGTGTCACCAAAGAATCTTAATTAGTCATCCTGAATAATTTGTTCAAACATAAAACCTCATGCTAGTCAATACAAAATCGAATAAAGATTCACACATTCACATGGAAGTTTATAAACAACTTTAATCAAGCATTCAATATTAATGTATATGCAGCAGACCCTGCAACCTCACACCGAAATCATCTTGCAAGACCCAAGCTTCTCAATCGACTGCCCCTATACAATTTTTCCTCTCGACAATTTTCTACATATTCGGTTGAAGCATTTCAACTGAATACCTTTTAGCAGCGTGGACCCTCAATGTATTTTTACCAATTATATTGAAAAAAAGTATCCAGTAGTAGTCCAGACAGTTGATTGCCACAAAAATTTAACCAATTTGTTGTGTAATCCATGGCCTTCAACTCAAACAATTCCTAAAACCGAAAGCACCATGACCTGCTCCATTTTCCACCATTTTACACGATCCCACATATCCTGAATGTTTACGAACACAATAAAAAGTTATGCACCGTTTATCGAGTTCTTCCCTCATTACCAGCCTTCACCGCAATGCCCTAGAGAGTTGATCTTCCCCTACCACAATATGAAATCGTTGTCAAGTGCCAACACTCTAATAAAGCGAGGTTAAGTTTAGTTTAAAAACATGATGCAGTCAGATTCTCTAAACAACTGCAACTAAAAATTACTTGATGTTATCTGCAGTGATCACAAGTTAATTTCCATGTTACTTATATTTTGGATACATGTAAACCCGCACAACAATATGATCTCGTAAGAGGTTTTCCTAGCTTGTTTCTAATGCTAAATAGTAATCTGTAACCCGTAAATGATACTGTTCTGATCCATAGAAGTGTAGCATCACATTTTTAGAATTAAACATAATCTCTAACAAAGATGCATTGATAAACAAAACATAATATTACGATATAATAGTACACCAGAACTTGACGTTTGTTCTGTCTCCTAAAAGAAAATCACCAATACAACATATACATATGGCAAGAGCCTTGATAAGCATCAAGATCATCCCTATAAGACCTCATACTTTCCATCTCTACTCGCGTTTAAAAAAAACGAACCACTCATCTTAAGTAAGTCTAATTTAGTTTAAATTAAGATACCATCAAGCCATTGAACATAAAATCATTATGCATATGTTTGATCCAAAAAATAAATGATAATAAAAAATCGCAATGAGGGAAGAACTCGATAAACGGTGCATAACACTTTTTCACATTGATCATTTTGCTTTTATATGTAATATAAATGTATCTTCCAAACACTTTTTCAGCATACACAAGAAACCAATCTTTTATTTACAAACAAATATCATATAAAAGCAAAATGATTATATCATTATAACTATATGCCGCTATTGACCATTTTCTCTTTGTACAAGCTATTGACAATATACATAGAAACAAATTAACAAAATCCGAAATCACTTGATTAAATCTCAGCTCAGTGACAACGCATACACTTGGAGTTGCACTTTTCAAAGATAATAAGTCTGTCCAAGAATGAATTAGATTAGGCTAGTACATGACTACCACCGGATATACCACATCAACACTAATCTTCCATTTTAAGGACGACCCCATACATATTGCATGAAAAAATAACTCGTTTTTATTGGTTGGTTCCCGAAAGCACAAATGACAACAATACGATTGGTGACAGCATGCGGAAATGAATACAGAACCGCTCAAGTACTTGGCTTTATGAATGAAAAAGAAAACATAAACCCGTCATAATAACCTTAAGCACCCGTCATCTAAATAACTTGACTACTAAAAACCACAGCTAATTTACAATGAGGCTCAGATATAATCTTTCAATCAAACGTCGAGCTAAACACATCATCATTGCCTAAATACTATAAGCCTCAAATACTTCACTTGTTCAAGATACTAACAAAATATATAAAGAAGAAACAAATCCAACCATACACTTATGATGCAAAGCCAAGTTTATAATCTGTTGCACAAAATAATTTAAATGGACTAAAAATACATACAAAACGACCTGATTAAATATGCCAGGGGCCTGAATCGCCCTTTCTTCTTATCAGATCTGGAAAGATTTTGGCAAGAACAAATCTCAGCGATAACATAACAGATTCGCTCATAATATAACATATTTTTACATACTCGAAACAACCAAGAAAAGAAACCTCAGTCACACCCAAGTACTAAACACACACCAAAAACACCAACACTACCAAGCTTTTCTCAACCTCGTCACACAAACATCACCATTATCACACGCCGAGTGAGGCGGCAACGATGAGATGGTGGTATCGAAGGGAGCGGTAATGTATGTGTTTGTTATATGTGATTAAGATACAAATAATGTTTATAAAAGTTTTCACTTATTGTCCAGCAATAGGGAAGGTGTTTCCAGCAATGTTTCCTGATATAGTTTGCACCATTGAATACTTTCCTTTAGTAAAATTCAGACATTCCATATCACTCACCAATTCAGTTTTAAGATATCAGTTTCAATGTTTAATTCCAGCGATGGGTCAAACACCATTAATTGAGCAGGCCATAAATTTCGTTTCACATGTGTAGGGGCAAAATGGGGATTACATTAATTTCAACATTCCACAACATTGACTTTTCATTTTTCACCTTTGACCATACACCCATTATATGTAGTATAGATTTATAGTGACTCACTTAATTTCATGATACATTTACAGTGACACATTTAATTTTGACACGTATTGAAATTGATGTATACTCATTAATAATAGGGATACTAATACTTACATCTGTTGATACATCATCATCTATTGCTTTGGTACAAACTACTCGTATAAATTAAGCAAAACAAAAGCACCAAAAAAAACTAAATGGTACAGAGCTTGCCACAATCACGTTGAACATGTGTTGTCGAAAATGAGAAACCCAAAAAATGGGTGTACCGCTTATATTCAAACCTTGACTCATAATCAAAATAGGCTATCACCCACGAGCTGGCACTTATCGAAACCATATTAGGTAACTGATATTGAGATAGTGTTAACATCGAATTAAGAACCCGAAAGGTTCACATCACAAACGAATCACCGATCTTGACTATCGATTGCGACTGGGCAAATAACATAACAACACATCTTTAATAGTTAACATCAGCACATGAACGAAATCAAATTGGCTAGGATTACTCACAATGACGTGAATAGTTTTTTCTTTGAAAAGTTTTTTGTTTTGATAACTACTAATATATATAAACATGTTTTAAGGAATTAAATGAGCGATTCATATGGGAACTAGGATGATAGTTTCATACCTTAAAACAAGTACAAACCCCAAAATACCCCTATACATATATTAATTAGTTTTGCTTTTTTATTAATTTAAAAAGACACATGTCTTACACTTATTGATGTCTGTTGTATCATACTTTAAAATGTACACCATATGAACATATATATATATATATATATATGGGGAGCGTTATTGTGGTATACGGTCATAAAATGAAAAATAATAGGCACAGATCTTGACCATTAGATCTATTAATGATAATGTCACATGATTAAGGTTGATTAAATGGCATTTTTGTAAATTATTCAAAATAGAATGGCAAAGTGTACCATTATCTATCTAAATTAAAACACAGTGTCGGTAGAGTTTTAAATTATAAACCATTGATTCAAATATATTAAACCATTAGCCCGCTAAGTGAGCCTGCCAAAGCCGTCCAAATCCAAACGTCTGTGTGGTAATTAAATTTGTGTTTCAATGTTTGTTTGTATTAATTAAATTTGTTCGTGATTGCTAATTTCAATGCTAATTTGTGCTAATTTAATTGGTAATGGGGGTGATTGGTAATATGTCTATGTGGTAATTAAATTTGTTCTTGATTGCTAATTTGGTGTTTTAAGAAAGTTTGATTTTTTGTTTTGATTTATTTATTGCCTTCTTTCTTTTAACCTTAGTCATTTTAGAATGACAAATTTGTGTTCCGTTTGTATATTAAATTTGTGTTGAATGCTTAAGGATTGAAGTCTACGGGTGGATGCACCAGTTAAGAGGTCGTGAACACAAGGAAAAACCAAAGAACTAATTAAGGTAACTATTTTTCCAAATTTTATGATTTTTTTTGGGTTGCGTTGTTTGGATTATATTTGTTTTTTAACTAGATATAATCATGGAAGGCGACAACATAATTGGCCTTAAGCGGGTAGTCTACATATTTGGTATGCTTGGTCCAAATGGTGCTGGCAAAACCTCCTCCGGTGAGTCATCCAGAGTCATTTGGTGCTCGGTCACAGAAATCAACGTTAGGCACCACCCCTGTGTTTATCTACCAATAGCCAAAACGGACAGCATCTTGGGTGCTTTGGTTGTGGATGTCACTGTCCTTAAGAAAATTACGGCCTCCACCATTTTGGTTCCATGTTGATGTCACATTTTCACTGGGATAGAGTGATACATCTAGCCTATCAGATTTTTATGAAGTCATTATAGGATGCAATCCAAAATAGGATAACAAGTATTGTGTGATGGTATATTTGATTTTCATTTTTGGTGTCTACAAACAACTACTTGGTGTATATTATTAGCATTAGGCTCAACATCATATGTAATGTATACTTGATGTGTGACAACGAAATATTATGAACACAACCCATCAGACAATTCATAAATTAGTTACGGGTCACGTTATATTACGTTTTTGTTGTAGTATTTGTTAGTGCAATCTTATGTTTAGTTGTTTTCCATTTGATTTTTATACAGGAACTCCGAGTGAATGCAAACCATTTGGGCGAGAGGTGTAAGAAATTTGAATGTCACTAATTGAAGTCGCGGCCATACAAAAGAACAAGCAATAATACAGCGACTATTCCTAGAAGGTAAGATATTCCATGTATCCATATTAGTTTTCTGTTACAGATACAGTTGATAGACAAACCCACTCCTCAACAAGAGGCGAAGTCCCATTAGCCATACCAACAGCAACTCGCACAAGTTAGTGGCATCTCCCTTTCCTTTTATGCCTTCATTCAGAATTATTTGAACTGCAAATTACTGATCATCCAATTCACGTAATGATGTTGATTGCAAACGTGCTGCTTTTTGTCAGGTAAACAGCAAAGCCATGCTTATGTTTTCAGGCCTGGTAGGTGACGGGATCCACGAGAATATTTTCTGGCCAGATTTGCCCTATGTCACCGATGAACATGGAAGTAAGTTATCATGTCAGACGATTCTGTTGCGTAAAGTTTTGATGGAAACTCACGCTATTTTCTATTATGTGCCTTCTTTCAGATGTATATTTTCAAGTGAAGAATGATGAGGACATACTTCAGACTCTTACTTCCGAGGATACACTTATGGTAAGGCAGTGGAATCATATCAAATTTGCTTGATAACATTCACTCCTTGGTTGGATAAAGAACCTAAATGTACTTGAAATACTTGACATAGAGCATAAACTTGCATTACAGTCGGCCTAAAAGATCTACACTATTGGTCTATTCCTGATTTACATTTTATTTTTATTTTTATAATTTTTTTTCAATGGGTTTTAAAAACTTTGGGGTTTTTTTGTAGTTGGATTGGATGCTGATGTGTACGTCTTCTGCTTCGATCTCAGGTATGCAAACCTTTGTGGTCAAATGCTGTTACGATCTCTCATTCAGTTGCCCTTATGCTTACCTGTTGCTGAATTTTTTGAATAACAGCTACTCATGACACTGAGGCCACTGTTCGCAAAATGCGAGGTCGTCAACCGAGAATTGGTGGTAGGTAGTCGAAACACGCACCTACCTCAAAATTGTGATAAGTTGTTGATGACCCCGTTATTAAATAGCTTATGGTAGTGTCGCTATAGGTGCGCCTGATTTTACTACACGGCGATTGGTATGGGATAAAACAACACATTCCAATTCACATTCATTTGTTCGTTTAACACGCTCGGGTATTTGTAATAACTGTTGTCCCATTGCTGTCTATATGTTAGCATCGCAGGCCGGCGCACAAAATATGCCATCTGGCAGTAACGCCAGCACCTCCACAAACGTCCCCCCGCTAACCAGCAGAACTTCAGGTTTCATTTCTAACTTTAGTATATGCAGACCACTTATACAGACAATCATTTGACAATTACAGTGACAGATATTAAAAAGAAGGATTATTTGTTTCATCAGCTAATCATGTAATCCGTCTCACCAGGCAGCGGTTCAACTAACTCAAATAATGTTATTGAAATCCCTACTCGAGGTTTGTACCCCCGTCATGTGTTTGCTTTTTCAGATGTTAACTGTTGTCTTATTGTTCTTTGTGTATTAGCATTGCAGGCCACCACACAAAATATGGCATCAAGCAGTAACGCCAACAAGTGTGCCCCGGCAGACCAGGCGAACTTCAGGTTTCCCTTTTATAATGGTGTAGCCAAAGGGAATACGCCGCGCCTATACCTGATTTGGAATACTTATATAGATGATCCCTCGAAAGGTTACATACACTCATCAATTTTCAAGATCTCATATTCTGTATTGTCATTAAACATATCTACAATCCAAGTCAAAGATCTATTTACGTTATTGATCTTATTTTGTTTGCATAATTTTTGTTTCATTCGAATGAAGTTAGTGGATGTTCGTTGAAAATCATAATAGATACACTCTTTTTAAATTTGAAAAACAAACTTAATGCACGTTTGTCTTATCAATTTGTTTTCCAAGCATTTCGCACTTTCTGTTTTCATAGAGTGAATATCTACGCGTATTTGTTTTCCATGCATATAATGCACGTTTGACTTATCAATTGCTTAATGTTTGAAATTAATATTCAACTGATTCACGAGTAACATTTTTTTGATACATCATCTATTACTTTGGTACAAACTACTCGTATAAATTAAGCAAAACAAAAGCACCAAAAAAAAACTAAATTGTACAGAGCTAGCCACAATCACGTTGAACATGTGTCGTCGAAAATGAGAAACCCAAAAAATGGGTGTACCGCTTATATTCAAACCTTGACTCATAATCAAAATAGGCTATCACCCACGAGCTGGCACTTATCGAAACTATATTAGGTAACTGATATTGAGATAGTCTTAACATCGAATTAAGAACCCGAAAGGTTCACATCACAAACGAATCACCGAACTTGACTATCGATTGCGACTGGGCAAATAACATAACAACACATCTTTAATAGTTAACATCAGCAAATGACCGAAATCAAATTGGCTAGGATTACTCACAATGACGTGAATAGTTTTTTCTTTGAAAAGTTTTTTGTTTTGAAAACTACTAATATATATAAACATGTTTTAAGGAATTAAATGAGCGATTCATATGGGAACTAGGATGACAGTTTCATACCTTAAAACAAGTACAAACCCCAAAATACCTCTATACATATATTAATTAGTTTTGCTTTTTTTATTAATTTAAAAAGACACATGTCTTACTCTTATTGGTGCCTATTGTATCATATATATATATATATAATATATTGGTTCTATAAAAAAAAAAAATTGGGCAAAAAAAAAAAAAAAAAAAAATTCCAGCCAAAAAATTTCCGGCCAAAACTTTTATAACTCTGATGCACCTTTTTTTGATGCATGACGGTTATAAAATTTGGTGCATCATAGTTATAACTAATTTTTATAATTGTGATGCACCAAATTTTATAATTGTGATGCACCAAAATAAAAAGGTGCATCAGAGTTATAAAATTTTGGCGGGAAAATTTTTTCCCAAATTTTTTTTTTTCGCGGGAATTTTTTTTTTTTTGGGGGGGGTTTTCAAAACTTACCCTGAAGTTTGAGATGTTTGCAAATTCAACCCTATAACTTTTTTTCTCACTTTTCTATCTAATTATACTTTTCTCTATAACCGGACCACATATATATCTATATATATATATATATATGGAAAAGTGAATATCGGGTTGTCTCACATCTAAGCTTACATGCGAAACCATAAAAAATCACTAAAAAATACGTCATTTTGGTTATTATTTTTTCAAAATTTGAGTAGTGGAACTAATATATGCATAGTGAAACTCATTTTAATGGTGAATTAAATCAAACAATTGTGGAATCTTTAGCTAATTTGTTACTTAATGAAATCACCTAACAATGTGATGTAGAAAATGCATGAATCAACGTGAACCCAACTTATGTGATGTTGTGTTGAAATCAAGAGAAAACACTAATATTGTGAAGGACATGATACAAATGAGGTAGATTTGATATTTTTCTTGTTAAAACCAATGTTTTAAAAACCGGACCGGACCGGCCGGTTCGACCGGTTCAACCGGTGTCCGGCTGGTCGGCCGGTTCTTTAAACCCCGGTTTTTTAGAGGTACCGTTCTATGGTTAGAACCGGCCGGTTTTGATTATTTATTTATTTATTTTTTTTTTTTTGATTTTTTTTTTAATAATTTTTATGATAATGTGTATACTTTAATGTTATTTTTTTTTTTGTTTGTGAACATTAAAACACATTATTTCTTTAAAATAAAAAATAAAATACATTTTTTTTGAAGTTTAGTAGCATTTAAAAAAAAAAAAAACCAAATGGTTGAACCGGCTGGTGTCCGGCTGACCGACCGGTTCGACGAAAAATCCGATTTTTAAAACATTGGTTAAAACGATGTAATTTTTGATGGTTTAACATGTAAGCTTCGATGTGAGACAGCCTCATATTCACTATCCTCATATATATATATAAAGTGAGACTTTCTTTTCAGAACCACCTTATCTGCGAGAACTGCGAGAACTCTTTTTTTGTTCACCTAAATTACCAAAGTATTTTTTTGTTCAAACGGGTTACTGGACCTTCTTTACCGGGCAAATAAGGGATGGAACGTTTTTTTAACCTCTTGTAGTCCGTTGTATCCACGCTGGCAGCTAAAATGGGTTTATTTATTTTATTAATGATTTTTATAATATATTAATCCGATACTTAAAATAAGCAAACCCCAAATTTCATATCATTTGCCTCTTAGTTTCACACACACTCAGTTACTAAATCACTAAATCGTGGTCCACCAAATCTTTCAATTTGCTATCTAAATCAAGCTGTTATCTTCGCAAGAAGGTAATCTAATGTCCAATCATCCTTTTTTTATGTTAAATAATCTTTGTTTCTATTTTTACAATTAGGGATTTTGATTTAAAAATTAGGGTTCTTATGTACAAATAATTGATCCTTTCGATTTAACCTTTTTCTCGTTTGATATTGTTACAGATGGCATCATCATCTCAATCTTCTTGTTTTGTGATAAATTTTCATCGTGGTGGTTCATTTATAAGAGACCCTCTTTCTTATGAATTTGAAATCCTTTCAAAAGTTGAAAATGTTGATCTTTCTTCAATGGACTTTGCTGCCTTTGTTAGATTCATAGGAAGTGAGTTTTTAGGTGAGGTTAAAAGTATATTTTATCTGCTTCCTGGTAAAGATTTGGATAGTGGCTTAAAGTCTTTAAAGTGTGATGCTGAGTTAAATGAATGTGTTGAATGTGGTAAACAAAATGGCTCTATTTTGGACATTTATCTGTCAAGTTCTGTGTTTGAGTTAAATGAGTCAACTAGTCAAAAAGATGGTAGTGATAATGAACTAGAGGATGATGACTATAATTTTTATGATTATTATAGTTTAGAAGAAGAGAGTGATACAGCCTCTATTGATCATTTGTCTGATGGTGAGGAAGAGATATTTGGTATTAGGACTGAAAGGGCAGCCCCTAAACCTAGGCAGAAAGCAAAAAAAATGTTTGATGAAAACTATTTGACTAGGATATACAATGGGTTGGATAGGGATGAATTTGTTGATATAGATGTTGACAAAACTATAGAAGATCAGGATATGGTGGGTGATCAGTATCCAATCCATGATCCTTCTATAAAATGGAATTTGATGAAACCATTGATAGGTGAAAGGTATGAAAGTCCAGAACAATTGAAAAGAGCTTTGTTTAGATGCTGGTGCAAGTCTTACTATCATTTCAGATCAACATAAGGTACATTGTTTATTTATTTACTATCATTTCAGTTCAGCCTTGATTGATGACTTGATTGATGATTGATGACTTGTTTATTTCAGGGACTCATAGAAGCTGCTAAAGAAATAATGCCTTTAGCAGAACACAGACAATGTGCAAGGCACATTTATGCCAACTTCAGACAGAAGTATAATGGTGTTTTGTACAGGAACCTGTTTTGGAAAGCAGCTAAGGCAACTTACCCAACAAAATTTGAAAAAGTAATGACTGAGATGAAGAATGTTAGCAGTGAAGCACACAAGCATTTGATGGAAAGGAAACCAGAAAGCTGGAGTAGGGCTTTCTTCAGTACTGATAAAGCATGTGATGCTGTTGAGAATAGGATTAGTGAATGCTTCAACGCACTAATAGTGGAAGCAAGAAGGAAACCTATAATTAACATGCTTGAAGATATAAGGTTGATGGTTATGGAAAGAATGCAAAAGACGAGGGAAAAACATGTGAAATGGAATGATGGTATTTTTCCTAACATCATGAAGAAGTTTGAAATTATCAAGGATATGCACAGGTATGTTCATACACTTATAATTGTTTTATCATTGATATATACAATTAACTTAATTATTTTGTAAATGTAGGAAATGGAAAGGGATACCAAGTGGTGAAAGTAAGTTTGAAGTCAGAAATGGTTATGAGGGGTTTTGAGTAGATGAAAGGTTGAACACTTGTAGTTGTAGGGCTTGGCAGTTGTCAGGTATTCCATGTGAACATGGGTGTGCAACAATTTATTGTCTTCATAAGAATCCAGAAGATTATATTTCACATTGGTATGGTAAGCAAATGTTTGTGGCTGCATATACGCCTTACATTGAGGGAATGAATGGCATGGATCAATGGCCATCCACAGAGTATCAAAAACCATTGCCTCCTATTGTTAAAAGGATGCCTGGAAGGCCACCCCATAAGAGAAAGAGGGATGCAAGTGAAAATGATGGGAATAGAACTAGGTTGGGTAGAAAAGGTCAAATATGTCATTGTAAAATATGTGGAAAAGAAGGACATAATGTAAGGGGTTGTCCAACAAAGAAGCAAGATGATGGGGAAGCTAGTGGTTCTACAAGGGCTGTTAAGACTGCTGGTGCATGTGGTTATGCAAGGGGTGGTAAAACAGCTGCTGGTGCAAGTGGTTCTGCAAGGGGTGGTGAAATAGCTGGTGCAACTGGTTCTGCAAGTGGTTCTGCTGGTGTTAGGACTAGAGGTGGTGTTAGGATTAGAGGTATTAAACCAAATGATTTGTTGGGTGTTGATCATATGCCTGATGAGATTCCGGTCACTAACACACAACCGATGGCATCACAAGAACCAGTTATTGAATAGTTTTTAGGTTCTTTTGAAATGGCAAGCCATCTATTAGGCACTTTTGTATATTTGCCATTTTTAACCAAGCCAAATGTTTTGCACTTTTGTATATCTGCCATTTAAAATGGCAAGCCAACTGTATTTGCCCCTTTGTATATCTAGCATATGTGGGCAGTTAACTTAACTTTATGGATGATTAATTGTCTTAACTAATGAATGTCAATTTCCTGCATTGGTCTTTTGATAATTTCAGTTTCCTGTTTTTGCATTTAAGTTGTTGATTGAATGAAAAAATGGAGAGGGGAGGCAAGAAATTAAACTCTAGATGAGAGGGAGAGTGTGTGTGTTTGTGTTTAGGTTAGGTCGTAAATAAATAAAAAGAGATGTGGCTCAGGTGGAAGATGTGTTTAGGTTAGGTTAGACTTATCCACAAATGCTGATGTGGATAAGTCTAACACCGAAGCTCCCGGTTACCAGTAAGTGGGGTAATGGGTATGAACAAGTTTCCTAAGTTAAGTAACTTGAATAGCAAACCCGTATACTTCAGTAACCCGTTTGAACAAAAAAAATCTTTGGTAACTTAGGCGAACAAATTTGCAAAGTTCAGTAACCTATCTGTCTAATAACCCTATAAATGAAGGTGACAGTTTTGTAATTATACTAAAAGTAAAACATATTTAATTTAAAGAAGAAGGGTATTATAGGGTTTTACTAAATGTGTTGATACTAAATAACATTTACATTTCAAAAACTACTCATCAGATCCACACATCTCTCCTTAAAACTGCCGCCCCTCTCTCCTCTTCTTCTAGATCTAAAAGCTGCCTTATTTCTTCTTCAAAAAGTCGCCGGAAAATATATGTATTATCATATTAAAATTACAAGTTAATGGTGACTCATTCATTTTGTATTATAACAGAAAACGTCCAAGATCATTTGCGCCAAATTGAAAGGTTTAATTTTTAATTTATTTGAACCTTTTTCTGTTATAAGATATTTGGTTGAAAAAAATGTGTATGTGTTAGTTTCTATGGTTGAACATGTCTCGTTCTCACCTTCCGTTCTCGTTTTTTTTCTTTTTGATTGTCTTTTTTTAAATAGCGTAAATCAAGTTGTGCTGTAGGTTTTATTAGTTTTAAATAGAAGTGTGGTTGTTGCATCATGATTGTGTTTTTGTGTTATTCGGATCTAATATGAGTGAAAAGTATGATTTTGGTTACTGATTGGTTAATTGGTGATCTATTGCAATATTATTCGGATCTAATATTTGGATCTAGTATGAGTGAAATGTATGATTTTGGATCTATTATTCGGATATATTGCAATATTATTCGGATCTAATTTTGGTTACTGAAAAGTATGATTTTTGTATTATTCGGATCTAATATGAGTGAAAAGTATGATTTTGTTGATCTAATATGAGTGAAAAGTATGATTTTGTTGATCTAATATGAGTGAAAAGTACGATTTTGGTTACTGATTTGTATTATTCGGATCTAATAGTTATCTTTCTATCATGATGTTATTGAATTCATGTTGCCATGTTAAAAAAAATTCATGTTGCAATAAAATAATTAGAAATCAAATAGTTATAAATCTCAAATCGGATTCAAAAATTTGATAGGCACATGTGACATGGGTGTAATTGGTTGACATATATGTTTGGTTTTCTTTCTCAGGTTTATAGATACATCTATTATATATAAAGATTCAATAACTTAATTTAATGTGGAAGAGTGAATGTAAATAAAAATTTGTACGGTGCAACATGCTTAAGCTCAAAAATATCAATGCAACCTCATAATAAGTATACAATCATGAAAGAAGATGAAGTGCAAGGGTTGCCGGAATTGATTATATGGTATTTAGTATAGAATTAAAAGTTGGCTAGATGAAGTGCAAGGGTTTCCGGAATTGATCACATGGTATTTATTATAGAATTAAAAGTTGGTTAGATGAAGTGAAAGGGTTGCAAAAATAATTTATGATTTAACCTAATCCATGCCTATATAAACAGGCCAAAATCACATGCAAAAACACAAAAGTTCGAATCTTCATTCTTGATTTTCAAAAGTTCAAATCTTCATTCCTGATTTTTTTTTTCGTGTGCAGGTTATACAGCATGATGGAGCAATCCTCTCTATAATCAGCTTTGAAAACTCATTCAACAACACTCACCAAAGAATAGGTCTGGCACTTTACGGTGCCATTCTGGTGCAAACATTGGTCGGGTTTGGCAGGCCTAAGAGGTAGCATTTTTATTCTTAATTACAGCCCAAAATCCATGTCAAACAATAACAACACGCTTTTGCTTTGCATGCAGGGGGACTAAAGGAAGGACCTTCTGGTATGTTTTTCACTGGATTTTTGGCACAACAACTTCATTAGTTGGGATTTTGAACACCTACACAGGTCTAAGAGCATATCACAAAAGAACATCCATGAGTGCTAGAGTTTGGAGTATTATTTTCACATTTCAGGTCTCCTTCATGGCTTTTTTCTACCTTTTTCAAGAGAAATGGGGTTACATGCAGAAACAAGGAGAAATATCAGGTGATGAACCGGTCATAGTAATCTCTTCTGATCAAGTCGACAATCAAAAGGAGGTGTTACCGCCACTTGATCAGTCGTCAAGAAAGAGTAATTCATTAGGAAATTACTTTGCAAAAAATAACGCCTTGAAGAAGTTATTTCAAGCAACGTAAATACATAAGGTTATATGTGCATCACTCTATGTTTGCAGTAATGTGTTATTTTGGTACAATGTTTGTACATTTTGGATAGCAGAGGTGATATGAATAACTCCTTTTTTTGTCATATAAGTTAATAAAAATGGCATAAGCGTGAACGCGAGACATATATTGTACTAGGTATATAGAAGTTATAGTTGAGTAACGAGACAACAAGATTGTTATGTGTTGCATAAGGAATGAGAAAAGGATATGTAATGTAGCATAGTTGTATTAACCAAGAGTAAGCAACGACTGTATCATTAAAGCAGATTTTATTTCGTAATTAAATATGTTATATGACTTCAGTTTAATTTGTTGAACTTTTCATCAACGTGTCCCGATTTAGCTTATATACTAAGCCAAAGAGTCACATTTTGACTTATAGATCGAAGTGGTCGATCTCTAGCTGGGATTAGAGCAGAGCTCCTGATGGTTTTAATAGATGACTATGATAGATTAGCTTAATCAATACGATGTTTCACTCAAAGTTGGTGATATCGGCTAAAACATCTCTTTCTCAAAGATCGAAAGATGAATAGCAATTAATGAATTTGAGGCAACCTACGTTATACCCTTGAGAAAAGATATAAAGTGACGAGTATTAATTACATCTCTTTCTCACACTTAAACCCACGTAGCCTTCCATGCATAGAGGAGAGTTAAGTAGCCTAAACCAACTTACACATTGTAAACAAAGGAAGTGTCGGTGTGTAATTTTGTTTTAGAGAGAAATAATTAATACAAAGAATCATTTCCTCAAAACACATTGAATTGTCATCTTCATTTACTTTTATAGTCATCTGTGTTTAGATATAATTAATTCATTGAGTTAGTAAGGCAGAACTCAAAAGTATTAACTAATCATGGAATTCAGTACCTGTGAAATAAATCATCAAAGTCGAGTCTAGGCAAGTTCAGAAGTATCAATAAGTTTTTAATTTGAGATTTTTTTGGTGTAGTTGATAAAATCCCAACAATTATTTTAGTTTGCTCATCATAGTTAGAGGATATTATAATCTGTTTATCTTATGGTCAAACAAATTTGTATCTTAATCAAATGGTTTGATTTCTAAAAATCTTATACATTAAATTAAAAGAGTCCTTTGGTTTAGGTGAGTTTCCAATAAACAGATCACATGATTAAAAATTGTAACTATTCAGAAAATAGTTGTATGCCATTTCTTATATAGCTAATCTCATTTACTATACTTTAATGGTGTCATTGTTTAGGAAGTCAATGGATCTTTATAGCGTGTGTGGCATCTCCAAATCTGATATTACTATATGTGTTTCTTGCAGGCAAAGGAAAGAAAGAAAAAGACAGTGGCGGCTCACCGCCGACGACGCCGGAGGAGCAGCGAGGTAGCAGTACCAGGTCAATGGTGTTTGTGCATCAAAATTTGATTGTAGTTCTAGAATTTAGACTAACCAGTTTATTAGACATGTAACCTAGCAGTACAAACTTGATTCGACCTTCGGCTAGCAGTATAAACTCGAACGGTTGCAGTACAAACACCTTTTCTCGAGCAGTACTAAAAGAACCCGAGCAGTGCAAAGTGAAGTATTGAGAGTAGTACTAACCCGACATCCTAGCAGTACATAGTCGAACAATATGAAGAATCTTCTGTCAGTTTGATCAACTTATCGTTTGTGTCTTGGATCGACTGGCATTGTGCTTCATATTAGCGAAGGGTTATTGGATTGAGATCAATGTTGTATGATAGGATTTTGTCCCTTCATAAAATGCAATGAAAGAGTTTAAACATCAAAGCACCATTTTCCTATATTTTATTATGGCGGTTGATTCCAAAGTGTCATGGTTTAATGAAAGTGAAGAAACATTGAACCGTGGTCGAAAAGGTTATGCAATTATTGTGTGTTTATATTCAGACAACCCAAATAGTATTGTACATTACTACAAGTAGTGTTTTATTTGCAATTAAATTTAATTATTGTTGCGTGTCAAATACACCTATCTAATACGCAAATACACAACATTAAACTAAATAGCCATCAATCACTTTCAATAATCTAATAGATAGTTACAATATTTTAATCATTAGTCGACATACACTATATATTCATAATTAGTGAACTTTACGACTCAAATATATAGCATATGTTACCTATACAGGGTCATGTATGCATGTCACTTTATGTACAATTACTTGAAAAGACATACACTTTTGTTTCTCAATAAATGTACATATTAGAAAAAAGTCTCTTCACGTATACTCTTTTAATGTGAAGAAAATAACTTAAATACTGGAATGCCCTTTACGTGAGATGTCGCATCAATTACAATGTTATCGAATCGTGATATTTGATCAAAGTACATTGCTTTTGAATATACAAGTTATATAAAATCTTGAAAGATTACTTGTGAAAAGCCTCATTTAAAAATAACATCTTGCAAAAAACCTCTTCACATGTACTCTTTTAAAAAGAAGTAATTATTTTAAATAGTGTAAACCATTAAGCTATGAACACTTAGATACAATTGGTGCAACGCACGGGCATGCCAACGCCTCGTAATAATAATATGTGGCATTGGAAGAAACAAGATTAATGAAGGCGTGCACGAATGTTCTTTGAAGAAGGTGTGCGTATATATGTTCTAACGAATTTGATGAGAAACTAGGCGTGCATCTATGTTCTTGGAAGGCATGCATTTATGTTCTTGGAAGGTGTGCACATATGCTCGAAAGAATCTGATGAGAAACTTCAAATACATATGTTCTGTGCACATATGTTCTCAGAAGGCGTGCATATGTATATTCAAAATAATACATTTGTATAAGAATTGTATTTCATTTGATATCAAAATTGTATATTATATTATGTTCTTGGTTTATTATAAATCTAATCGTTACAACTATAAGCTTTTATGCATTTTGTTTTTATTCTAGAACTTCATAGAATGTAAAGTACAAACATATGTGCAATTACTTTTAAGTAAAACTCATTTTAAGTAAAAACATACATGCACCTCATATATATATATATATATATATATATATATATATATATATATATATATATATATATATATATATATATATATATATATATATATATATATATATATATATATATATGCACATGTAATATTCTGTAACCATGCTAGCTAAAAAAAAATTCCGAAAATTTATCAATATTTAAAAACGGGATTTATTAAAAAAAAATTCAAAAAATATAAAATTTATATATTACTATAATACCCTTTTGGATTAATAATAATTTTTAATATTCAAAAAAATCTCATTGGTTTAGAGGAGTTCTCGCAGATAAGGTGGTTCTCGCAAGAAAAGGGACCCTATATATATATATATATATATATATATATATATATATATATATATATATATATTCTTTTTAAATAAAAGAAGAAGTTTAGATTTCACAAAGACATGACTCTTCTTTAAAGAAATTTGTTCGTCAATTGGTAATGGGTGTGATTACGATTGATGGATTTTTCTTGCATGTTAATCTTTTTATCTATTTAATTTTTTTTATGATCTAATTTCATCATATTTTTTACAATTTGATAATTTGATGCTCTTTAAATTAACATTTATTTTGATATATTTTTATAAATTTTTAGTTTTACATTTTTTTTTAAATTCAATTTTTTTACAATTTTATCCTTAATTTGAATTAATAAAAACTTGGTTCGTTAAAATTATATACTTTTGGAGGGAGTGTTTGACACATAAGAGAGTGTGAGGGTCTTTGTATATGCGAGAATAATGATGTTAATATTGTGTTGCGGGAAAGCTACTAGAAAATCAAACAAACACATACAACGAACACATATACATTCAGAGTGTTCTGAAACGAATTCACTATGCTGGTGATGAATTGCGGGGAGAGTTGGGTTAACAATTCATTCACTATATTTATAATATAAATATATTTATCGCCGTCGTTATGCGCGGGTATCCAACTAATAAGATTAATATATCAGAAAGGTGGGGTGAATATATAAACATAAAAAAGATATTAAGAAAAGAAATGTGGCGGCAATTACCGGCTCGACGTAGGGCAAGCATGTTCAGCAAAAAAATGATGTGACACGGATCAATAAAAATTAACAAGTTGAACAAATGTTTGACAAACAAATTTCTTTGTTCTAAATAGTTATAAGACATTTTAGTAATCAATCCGATTATCTTTTAGTTTGAAGGGTAAATTACAAAAAATGTCTTTGTAGTTTCACATTTTTGCACCATATTCCACTCTTAAACTTTAATTACAAAAAATATTATTGCTGTTCACACTTTTGAACAAAGTAGACGAGTACCTGTGCTGAAATGCGGATCGGATCGAGATTGAGAGCAAGAATCGAATGAATATGTAAAATATGAAAAAAAAAAAAAAAAAAAAAAAAAAAAAAAAAAAGCTCTGAGTTTGGATTGTATTTATACTACATATAAAGCATGAATGACTCTCTCTCCTCTTGGTCTTAAAATTAAGACTTACAAGCTATAATGCTTATTGTACAATACACAAAGCACTATTAATGATTTTTCTCATCAATCTTAATTTTAAGACTTACAAGTCTTAAAGCTTAATGTACAAAATACAAAGCACTATTAATTTGGTCAAGATATTTAATGTAGTCAATTAATTAATTGGTCAATAAATACAATTAATTTAGTTATTAAAACACCCCTTACATAAGAAATACAAATTATCAAGCATATTGTACAACCAACTTAAACACAATTCCTACATTAAATGTTACTAATTCAAATAATAAAGTACATTATACAAATATTCAAGCACGAACGGGCAACGGGCCAAACGGGCACGGGCTAGAACCCGAACGGACACGGGTCAAACGGGCACGGGCTAAACGGGCACGGGCCAAACGGGCTAGAACCCGAACGGACACGGGCCAAACGGGCACGGGCTAAACGGGCACTGGCCAAACGGGCTCATGTTATACGAATGACTTTAAAAAAGACCCAAAAAGATGACATAAATTTCTTAGTTAAGGAGTTGAAATACGTCACATGAAATTCTTGATATCCGTAAATTTATTATTAAAAAGAACATAATAAACTAAAATACATGATTCACCGGAAAATATTATTTCAGGGTACCCGCCGCCGCAACGCGCGGGTACCCTGCTAGTAAAATATCAAGAGTACATGGTTTTAAGTATAATAATTAAATTTAAAAAAAAAAATATTAAATGGGGGGGGGGGGGGCGAATATAGGGATTAGGGGGAATTAGGAAACCAAATTTGATCCCAAATATACTTACCAAATATTAAGGAGGTCTAGAATAATCAATGAGTCATTATAAATACAAAACCAAAACCCTCTCATTCACCCTTTGAGATTTTCGGCCAAGACCAAGGAGAAGGGAAGAAGAAAAATTTTAGGGTTTTTATTCTTGAAGCTAAAATCAAGATCAAGATATAATTTTCAATATTTATGCTTAATTAATTATTAAAATTCATGTAACAATAATATGATGGATTAGGGTTTATGTTAACTTCTGTAAATTTATGATATAAAACATGTTGGGGTCATTAATTAGTAATATTATGATGATTGGTGAAGATGTTAGGGTTTAAAACTTATTAATTTATGAGTTAAGTTTCTAGCAGAATATTAAGGCTGTAAAGATTCGATCATATTTAATACATGGAGATGAGTTAGGTCACGAATTTTATATCTAAATTATAGTTCAGAGAAAGTGCTTTCCAAAAAGTCCGGCCACAAGTATTTTTGAGATCGGGAAGTCAGTCAAACGAATTTTATAAGTTAGGGTGTCAAAACAGTTAAACCGGGACAGAATTAGGGTAAAAGTATTGAGGTCAAAAGTGGTTTAAAAAGTGTAATTTGGGTTATCCCTTCTGGGGGAATTGAGTTCTATATTATCTTTGACTTCCACGCGAAAATTGGACGATAATAAGTTGTGCAAGTATGTCTTCTAGGTCAAAACATTTTGGTGTGCCTTCAGATCCGAATCTGGATAGTTGTCATGTTTGATTTTTCATTGGGTACTTGTGTGTGTTTTTAGTACATCGCCTTATGGGAGAAGTTTTTATGCTCATTAAGGATCATGGTGAATTTTTGGTGTGAGTTTTGGAGAGTTTTTGGTCGTGATTTTATGTGGGTGAAAGTACCCTAAAATTCTGGGTTTCTGAAAAAGTTTATTCAAGGGATTTAGTGAGTATAAGTGTTTGGTAATGGTTAGTGTGGAGTCTAGGTGATCCATTGTGGGTTATATAAACCTTAAACATCCATCATATGTGTGTTACATGGACTATAGCTTTTAGCTTGGTCGCGTGTAATGTGATCTTATTTGTGTTATATAGATTGTGGTTGATATTTGGAAGCTGCAAGGTTTGAGGTGAGTTTCATAGTCTCATTTTTACTTTGTTTTAACTTGGGATGGGAATGATGCTTGTGTTTAAATGTTTTTGAGTTACTGTGATTATGTGGTTGTAAAATGCATGGACTTGTAAGTGTTATTATACGTGTTTTGCATGTTATGAGATTATTGTGTGGTGATTCTGTGTGGTCCATTTGGAGGGTAGCTATGCTCCCATTATCCATTTGGAGAGTAGTAAGTTCTAGTTTGGATGGTATTATTACACTATATAATCACTCAATATAGTTCACCCAATAATGACACACCAATATTGGAGATTGAATATCTCGAACATGCTAGATGGTTTAATGCTTTGAAATTTTTGTTTGATTTTATATATTGTTGAATGATTTTGTTTAGCATAATATTTCAGCAATGATTTATCCAAATTCAATAATTATTTATAATTTGAAAAACGTTTACTTTTTCCTAGTAAGTTTGCATGGATTTTGTGTTGTTGGAAATGCATAGGAAACACATATGCACTTTCTAGGAAACCACTAGGAAATGAAATTGAAATTCAGTAGGAAATCACTAGGACATTATGATGAAATTTCATCAATACCATTTCGTCTTTTGTGAGGGACTTCCTAGAGAATATTGCCATTGAAAAATTTAAAAATCCGTTGAAAAAGGGTTGTCCTTAAGCATTTCTGAGCATGGTTTTCATTAGGGATTTTTTTTCTCGAAAAGTCGTTACTAAAGACTTTTTTTTGACGGATTTCCTAGGGATATTGCCGTAGGTAAAGGCCAGTACTATATTCCAGTAATATATTCCTATTTAATATAGTTTATTAATTATCATCTTGTTTTAACTATAATTTTCGATATATTAGTAAAGTAATCAACATGGTTTGAATTCACCACTAACCAGATTTAAACCGGGTAATACTTTCCTTTTCAAAAGGTTAACGTGATCATTTTACGGTTGTCTGTATCTAAGCAAAATTTAAAATTAAAACCTTTGATATTAGTTATAATTGTTAGAGTAAATTACACGGATCGTCCCTGTGGTTTGTCCAAAATTTCACGTATAGTCCCTCAAAGTTTAAAGTTGCATGTATCGTCCCTCTGACTGCAAAAGAATAACATCTATGGTCCCTGTGATGGATGTCCGTCTATTTCTCCGTTAAACTTCATACACGTGATAAACACATGAGGGTAATTAAGTCTTTTTCACTATGTTTTGACTGATACTTAAATAATGGTTTCTCCTTCACGTGTTTATCAATAAAGTATGCCTTCTACCCCAGGCATTAATGATATGTGTCTAAATACACATATATTTTATATTGTTTAACCCCACAAAAACGACCAAAAACACACAAATGACCATATAAATGTTACAAATATCATTGAAATGTGTTTTTATGTGATTCAGGTACAAAAAGATTGAAAACAAGTGAAAAGCATGCAAAGTTCACAAAACTGTCAATTTCAGTCCCTGAAGTATCACCAATTTGCAAAACTAGTCCCTGAAGGTTTAAAATGAATGAAAAGTCAACTTAAGTCCTTGGACAATCAAACTTGTTCAAAATAGTCCCTGGATGAAAGTTTTCTACAAATGGCAACTTTTACCCCTCAAAATCCAAAATTGACATAAAAGGTCCTTGGAAGTTTTAAAAATGGAAATTTACAATTATGGTCCTTGTACTAACGTTAATTGGCAGGTGTGATCCCTGGAATGAAGTTTGGAAGTTTGTCACATCAGGCCCCTCAAGTTTCAGAAATTACAACTTTAGTCCTTGGGCTTTATAAACACTAAAACCAATCCGGACCCTTTTTTATAATAAAACCCAACAAACAAACCAAGCCCAAAAACCACACAGCCCATTCCACATTTATTAATAAAACCGGGTTGACTTCGGTCAAACCCACTCCCTCTTCTCCTTCCTCTCTCACCCCGCCAAAACCAGAAACCACCCTCCACCTAGCTGGTTTTCTTCACCACCTCATCACAAGCTCACTACCTACTCCACCATACCATCTCCTACACTCCTCACACCAGCCTACAATCAATAAATGCATTCCCACACCATCGACACTTCACCTCACTCACAATCCCCTGCTTTTGTTACCCACTCCACCACTTGGCCTCTAAACCTACCAAACATGTCCCCTCCACCTCTATAACAAACCAAGAAGCATTAATTGCTCTCAAACTGCCCAAAGCAGCCTATAACACTTTTGGCGCCAAAAGTAGTTTAAACGGCTAGGATGAATTCAGAGCAACCAATGGCCAAGATTGCAAGTGGGATTTGACTGGAATGCTAGTGGGAACTCAGAAGGTTATAAAAGAGAAGAGGAGGCAAGAGAAGAAGGCACCTTGGAATAGCCATGGTCACGTAGTTAATTAAATTTACTGCTTTCTTTAATTTCAAGTCATTTTATTGCTTTCAATGTTGTATTACTCCTTAAACAAGTGTAATAAAACATTATTTACAGTTTTATATCAATCTATCTTTAAAATTCATGTTTTCTTATCCGTACCATTTAAATTTCTTGTCATTTAATTTCTTGTTGATGATAGTTGTTTAATGGACTCTTTAAGCTCATATAAGCTCCTGACAAAAGCTTTCAAGCTTTTAGATATATCAAAACAGTTATGATCTTTTAAAATTCATAAGTAGATAAAAAATCAAGAAAACAAATGAAAAACCAAAAATAATAAAGTGTTCTTGATGAAACTGCATGGAGCAAGGTTAATTGTGGATTGCCTTTGGTTTAGTGACTCATTGGTAAGCTGAAGGATGTGTTCTGTGGCCTTGGTTCTCAGTTTCAAGCAGGATGCACTTGTGAGCCCCTTTTTACCATTTTTTGCATTTTACTGTTCTAGCTATTTTATTGCTTGAATCTTTGCATTTTTATGTTTCTTTGTTGTTATTAAATGTTATTATAGCTTAATATAGGTAGTTTGTTCATTAGATTCACTTGTGCTAAGAAATGGAAAAATCACTCAGTTGAAATACTTATGTGACAAGTTTGTATTTTCTGCTTGTGTGCTTGAAGTTTATTGCTTAATTAATTTTCATATGTGATAATATTATGTTTGGAATCAGGTTCATATACAAATTCATTGAATACTTTGAAATTCATGTGACAAGTGAAAATTGAAGGGCTGTTTGGATTTGTTATGATTTAGGATGCTGAGGTGATTGATGTTGTTTATTTCTGTTCATCCATGACCTATTAGGCCATTTGAGGGATTGACACCCCTTTAAGCTTAGTGGTAATGTGTAAATGGTCAAATTCACCTTCATTCCATTCTTAGTGTCCACTGTGGCTAAATTAGGTTTCATAAACTGGATTTGCTGTCTAATCTATGTTTAGGGTTGTGTGTGTTATTGTTCTTGTTTGATGTATGATGCATATGACCTAAATAACTCAGTTCAAGCAATAAATCCAGGTTTTATTAAGTAAATAGTCAAAATTGCTTTTCATCTTTCTTAATTAGCTCACTGTTAGGATTTGAATTGCAAATTTCATCACAGTGATGCATAAGTAGGTTACCTAGCTTAATTTCATCTTATTACAGCCTAATATTACATAATAAATCAGTAGATTAAGATCAAAGTTCATATTAGTCAACTTATGTGTTTTTGTTAAAAAGTCAAATTTCATAGATTGTCAGTTTTGATAGAACTTGTTAATTTTTGTATGCTCTTATTATTAGGTTTTAGCTTACCATCTTTTGGAATGTTCATATTTTGCTGCTTATCTTCATTAGAATATTTTTAGTTTACTTTATTAGCCTAGCTTAACTGCTTATTTGATAGCTTCTTTTTAGTATTTTTCTGCAAAAGTGCCCTGTGCAGGCAGTTTACCCCGTTTTTCATTTGCTTGCACAATCTTTATTAGTTAGCTTTAGCTTGTGTAAATTATTGTTTTGTGTAGCCCTTTTGGTCATTAGTTTATGTGTATGCTTATTTTTTCAGTTAGTAGCTTATCTAGATAGCTTAATCTTACCACTTATTTTGTTCCACCTCACTCACTTCACTGAGCAAACAGTGAAGTTGAGTAGATTTTCCTAAGCTCATAAAAAGCTCCTCATTAAGCCTGAGCTTGTGATCTTTGGCCTTATGTGAGGCCAATCATTCATACTCAGTGTTTCAATGCTTGTTGAGTTTTCTTAAGCTTATTTGATAAGTTAATTTTGAGCTTGTTGTTTGCCCCATTTCCTGAGCATACTGAGAAACTAGTATACTCAGGCCATTTTCATAAGCTCTTAAAAAGCTCATTATTGATCTATAGCTTATGTGTTTTTGCTTTATGTGAAGCTTATCTACCCAACTCTATGATCCAGTGCTTAATTTTCAACTTGTAGCTTATTTGCTAGGGCTGCAAGTGGCTTTTAACTTGTCCCTTTTTTCAGTGTATACTGAATACTCAGTATATACATAGCTTCTTCATAAGCTCTCAAAAAGCTTATCCTGTGGACTTAGCTTGTGATTTTGGTTTCTTTTAGAAGCTAATCCACTAGCCAATAAGTTCCAGTGCTTAATTTTCCATGTTGTAGCTCATCTACTAGGGCTGCAACAAGCTTTTTGTTTGTCCCATGTTTCTGAGTGCACCAGCATACTCAGACTTGGGAGGTTTTCATAAGCTCCTCAAAAGCTCATCTGTGGACTCCATAGGTTGAGCTTGAGCTTTTTGGAAAGCCAACCAACCTGGCTTGCTACTTCAATCTCCACTAGGTACTTGTGAGCATATTCTCATATCTTAATTTGCCAATCAAGCCAGCAGCACTTTGCAAAAGCTAGCAGCAAGTTGATTATCTGGATTTGCTTATTAGCTTATCTGAGCTTATTTGGTGAATTCCAGTCCATATCCTTGTTCATAATTGTCTATTACACATGTGCACATATTCCTTTTCCTTTTATTCCCTTTTTCAAGCTTATTTCAAGCTTATACTTCACTGTGAGCCAAAAGCTCAACTGAATGAGTCATAAGCCCACGAATTGCTTATTTCTTAGTTTTTATAGTTTCATTTTCTTTAAACTTGTATAATATTAGTATTTACATATTATTTTATCTTTTGTTTCATGTATAGAGATTATCTCAAGCTTATTCAAGCTTTCACCCCAACAGTTAAGCTAAAAGCTTAACTGTCTAAGTCTTAAGCTCACATTTTGCTTATTTTAAAGTTTGTAAAGTTTTGTTTTCATTAAACTTGTTTAATATCATTGTATAATTAGTTCCAGAAAAAGAAAATCAACAAAAAAAGAGCTTTTACAAATAAGTGATAGCTTCTATTTAGAAGCTTAATTGCTTATTAGCTTATTTTTGTTAAGGACATATAGTTTTTAGATTTTTCTTAGCTTCTTATATTTAATTTAGAATTATGTAAAAAGTTTCAGATTTTTCTTTATTCATTTAATACTTTTAATAAATCAATAATACTTTTTAGTAATTAATAATAGTAAATAATTAATAATAAATAGAATAATTGTGTAAAAAATACATTTTCAGTTTTAAAATTCATTTTATAATATTTTAGATTTTTCAGATTCTTTATTTCATTTATTTAGGTTAATTTTAGATTTTCTTATTATTTAATTCATTATTAAATACATTTAATTCATTTTTAATTTATAATAATTAAGTAAATAGTGTAAAAATTTATTTTAATTTTCTAATAATTTTCTTATCTTTTTAGGATTCCAAAAATATAATTTTCACAATTGTGGGAGTTGTATTGGACTGAATTCACTTTTTATTTTGTTACGTTTACGTAATTGTTACGTACACGTACGCGTTTTAGGTTTTTACGTTTTCTTAACTTTTATATAAGTTTGTAAATTATAAGTAAATATTTTAAGTTTGTTTAATTTGCATTTAAGCCCCTAAGGCATGCAAATCCCTACTATAGTTATAATCGTTTTGTTTTTGTACGTTTACGTTTACTTGAATTTAAACGTACGTTTGTATATCGTTTACGTTTTTAGGTTTCTGATTGCACGTTTTTAACGATATAGCTGTGACAGAGCGATCACTATTCACATTCCTAGTGTTAGTCAATCAGATTCCTGTTTTTTATATATTCAATATCATTTAAACACACACATTCATTATATTACAGTTTACACACCTCGTTGGGACATAACAACCCGGGGGTATACTACTATACTCCCATGGATTTAAATTGCATTTGGTCCTAGATTAGTTTGACTTTTATGGTTGACCATTCACAAGTGGTTGACTAATATAAAGATGACTGTTTAGGCCCAATCAATTAACAATCTCTATCTCCACAACTTTACTACTTCAAGCAGATTTGAACCAGCAAGAATCCAATAACATATTCGAACCAACAACAACTAGCACTTCCAACTTTAAAACAAAATTTAAAACACAATCTATCTCATATCCGCAATAACACTTCCAACAGATTCAAACCAAAAAAAAGAAAAACAAAACAAAAAGATCTCGGGTTTCGATAACTAAAAACCTTACAGTTCTTTCAAGAGTTGGCGTGCAAGACAATATATCAAACATGATGATGATTAATTACAGCAGTATCCATGAATCATTAAATAAGAAATGAAAATAATAGATTAATCAATCTGTTAACTAACTAATTAAAGAAGAAGAAATGAATAAGTAAAGCTAGTTAGTTGATTACGGGTTCTTCGGAGAAGTTTATCACAGCCTCGACAATTCCATAAACCACAATCTAATCCTAATCTATGACACTCCCCAACTACAAATCAAACAAATATCTTAGCAATGTTTCAACTTTAGTCTAATCTTTTAACATATTTTTTTAGTTGAAATCATTTCTTCACAGATCTTAAACACAACAATTAAAAGGATCTATTGATCTCAGTTATTTTTCTTATTCGTGTGCAAGAAGAAGTTATTGCCACACTCAACTGTACAAGTTGTTAAAGCAGGATATAGGTAAAGTACAACTATCTAATGCATTGAGTAAAGTGTGACAATAAATTTTAGGAGTGTGCAAATCACTTCTTTTTAAGTTATAACTTAGGTGCTGTTTACTTTCTACTTAATGTCCTGTTTGGTAACAAAACTGGCTGGAAACAGGAAACTTTTGTGTTTCTTTTTAACTTATTGCAAAAGAGAATCCTTAATGTGGAAGGGGGCAAAATTTGATACTGTTTCTATTCAGGACGTCTTAATACGATTTTTTTCCCGAACTAGTGTAGGTGGAAAAAATAAATTCGAAAAATTTAGAAAACTTCGAAAAAATTTATAAAAATTCGAAAAATTTATGAAAATTCGAAAAAATTTATAAAAATTTTAAAAAAATTCAAAAAATTTTAAAAATACAAAAAATTTATAAAAATTGAAAAAATTTATAAAAATTAAAAAAATTTATAAAAATTCAAAAAAATTTATAAAAATTCGAAAAGTTGATAAAAAAATCAAAAAATTCGAAAATTTTATAAAAAATTTATAAAAATTCAAAAAATTCGAAAATTTTATAAAAATTTATAAAAATTCAAAAAAACTTATAAAAAATTTGAATTTATTAAATTTTTTTTCGAATTTTTATAATTTTTTTTGAATTTTTAAAAAATTATAAATTTTTACAAATTTTTTGAATTTTTAAAAAATTATAAATTTTTATAAATTTTTTGAATTTTTTAAAAATTTTAATAAGTTTTTTCGAATTTTTATAATTTTTTATAAAATTTTTGAATTTTTTGAATTTTTATAATTTTTTTGAATTTTTAAAAAATTATAAATTTTTACAAATTTTTTGAATTTTTAAAAAATTATAAATTTTTTGAATTTTTAAAAAATTTTAATAAGTTTTTTCGAATTTTTATAATTTTTTATAAAATTTTCGAATTTTTTGAATTTTTATAAATTTTTTGAATTTTAAAAATTTTCGAATTTTTTTAAAATTTTTATAAATTTTTTCGAATTTTCATAAATTTTTTGAATTTTTATAAATTTTTTCCACCTACACTAGTTCGGGAAAAAACTCGTATTAAGATGGTCAATTAAGCATAAAAAAGAAACAACATATATATCTACATAGACACTAACTAGAAACAGTACACATATATCCACACAGAACCTAACTAGAAACAGGAAAAAAAAGAAACAGCCCCTTACTCTCTTTCCACACAAATTCAAAACTTAAATAATAATAATAATAATAATAATAATAATAATAATAATAATAATTCTTAAACCAGATATTGTTGTGGCTAGTCTTGTACAATAATGTGCAAGTTTGGAATTTTTCAATGGATGACTTGCTAGTTGCAACTTGCAAGTATTATATTTCCATGTATTCATGGTCAAGAAATTTGCTACCGTTCATAAAAGACATGGTGGTCCAGATGTTGTTTTGGCTAGTCTTGTGCAATAATGTGCAAGTTTGAATTTTTCGATGGATGGCTTGCTAGTTACAAGTATTACATTTCTATGTATTCTTGGTAGTGTGCTCCTGTTGTTGTATAGAGTAAATTACACCGTTGGTACTTAAAGTTATGCCAGATTTCATATGACATCAAAAAACGTGAATTATTGCTTTTTTAGTCCACGATCGAGAAAATATTACGCCGCTGGTCCAATTTTCTAACGATCGTTAGGGTTTCTTGTTATCTCGGTCCTCACGTGCAAATCACACGAGGGCACTTTTGTCCGAACACTTTTTTTTATCCTTTTCCTTTGTGATTTACACTGTAGCTTACTGTAGCATCGTGTACTTTTTGTACGTTTTAACTTGCATTTTTTTACTTTTACCAAACCAAAAACATATACATACTTTTTTCACTAATTAAAATTGCTAGATTATTTAATTATTCGTCACGTGCACTTCGTTCCCCAGTATATTTCAACATCCAGATCAAAATTTTTGCTATTCATAATAATAGGCGAGTACCCGCGCCTAGTGGCAGCGGTTCCTAGCGGTAGACAATTAACGATATGTGATATTGCGGTAAGTGTTCCATATAATGTTCAAAATAGAACGTGAAAAAATCAAAATGTAATTGCAAACGGTTGTAACATGTGATAATTCAACTCTAGCAAAAATTCTTAACATGTATCAAAGAACATATAAAAACATTTAGTGAAACGAAAATAAAACATTACATCAATTATTAGATAATAAGTAACAATTCAAATTTTTGCAAACATTCATAAATCACTGTTTGATTTGCCATGTTTGCAACAAATAAATGCTTGTTGACATACTTATTAGATATTAGTAATATTAAAACCATGATTAACAACAGTTGCTTCACAAGTAGTTTATCGCGGCATTAATTGCAATCTTTATAGTACCAACCCCTATTTGCATCAAAGCTTGTAGGAGTTGCCTCACATGTAAGTTGAACCTGTAATATGGATCATAAAAAAGGCAATAAAATTTGAACCATGAAAATTTACAGATCAATAAACAAATATCGTATCTAGCAAATGCACCTGAAGTTCTTGCAAAATCACTAAAGATAAATCCAACCTTGCAATTTAAGAAAGCAGTTCGAACAGTGTAAAAGGCGAATTAGTATATATTTTGACCCATTGGAAATTGTTGAAATACTCACAGTTTACGTTGCTCCATGTATATATTTTGACCCATTGGGCATTACAACCTTGAGCAAAAAATGTTATATTAATCTTAAACCATCATGATACAAACGCAAAAATTTTCAATCCCTTGGAATCAAAACAACTATAAAAAAAGCCTCCTTCTTCATTGATTGAAATTCCACTTTATTTTAAACATCCTACAAAGAATAGCAACATATTAAAAGCTAAGTAATAAACATGATGTTGCAAAATGCTTCGAAAGCTTTAGACTTTTGAATTTAAGTATATCACACATCATGAACCTAAAAATCTCGGATCATTGATTGTATTATTTCAGCATCATCACATAGCTTCAACAAAAACCTTAAAAATGCACCTCTTGTTGATCATTTTATTTCCTCATGAGATCAATCATCCACATGGTCATCCTAATAAATTTACGAAGTATAAGTGCATGACCAAAGTAAAATACCAATAATGAAACAATATGTATGACAACATAATAACAACAATTAAAACCTACCTTCATATTGCTCTGCAAAGGGAATGAAGACTGAAATGCTATATCAATCTGCAAAAGAAAAAAAAAATGATAGAAAACAATTAGTCGTATGAAGAGAATATTAGGCTTATTAGCCTAGAAAAAACTGTGAGTGTTACGTAAAGGTTTAAAATAGATGAGAGAAGCTTCTTATGTAACATTAATATTCAAATTATTTTGGTTGTTTGTTACAAAACTTCAATGAATTTCCTTAACTAACTCATTCATTTACTTTTGTCATTGATTTTCCATTTTGCCATTGTATGGTAGAATATATTACACCTTTACAAAAATTCGAATATTAGTTTGTAAATTGATTTAAAAACTTCAAATCGGTTTTAGAGTGGATGAAAGAAAAATCAATATAAGAAAAAAGAATCAACGTTTGGTTTGATGAAAAAAATGTGGATGCAAATAAAATATGAATGTTAGCTTTATCTCATTTTATTGTGTTTATATTTCGATGAAACTTTTTTTTTAAGAATATCAGTTTCTTTTTTGTTAGAGATTTAAAAAAAAAAAAAAAAAAAATGCTTGTCCCATAATTTTAGCAAATGGTTACGCATGTTTTTATAAACCACAACAACCGAATTTGTAGCGGTTTCAAGTATGTTTTATTTTCGTAAAAAAAAAAAGTGTGGGGATTACATCAAGTAAATAAGGAAATACGTTATAGTCATTTATGTTTTCAAAATGCATGGCTTTGTGTACAAGTTTTTCAAATTAGTTTTAAGTTTTAAAGTTTCTTTAATTAATTTTTCATATTTCTCTCACATTTGACTATTTTCAACATTTCAATATTTTAACATTGACCATTTTCAGTTTATAGGTAGTATAGACTTTTGTTTATTTTGTTTATCATCAGACTTTTGGTAGTTCAACGTCAACCATGTCCCTCGTTCAATTGTTAACAAAGGGGCAGTTTATACGGACCCCCCTATGGGGGGGTTTCTAATCATTGCACGCATCGAGTGATTGTACTGTGTGCATCGCGGTGTTGTACTGTGTGCTTCGCGGTTTGTACGATTGACCCATAGGAAGGGTCTAAATAACACAACCCTATGAAGGCATATGTAGCTTACTACTATTAGATGTGCTCATATATAAACATGTAATGTCTACGTGGCATTTTTTTTGACACTAAGGGCTTGTTTGTTAAATTTTTTTGTTAAGTCATGTTTAATTAAAAGATAATTTAATACTGACAACATCAGTTTTATTACTTAATATTTTCAGTCATCTTTCTTTATTAAGTTATAAACAAACAATTTTCATACGACTTAATTAATTCAGTTTTTTTTCATATTAAATCAATTAAGTTGAAATCAAACACCCCTAAAAGGCAGAGGCGTAGATAGGGAAGGGGCCAGTGGGCACGTGCCCCTCCTCCCAAAAATCTGTGTGTATAAATTTTTTAGTTTTAGGGGTATTTTGGTAAAGTAGCCCCCCCCCCCCCCAAATATATATATATATATATATATATATATTCCCTTTGAAAGTCGAAGCCTTTGTTTAGATGTTTTGTTTAGTAGCAGTACACTTCACGAAAGAAAGATTAAAAAAACGACTCCATAAGACCATAACATTCATTACTCCATCATTACATCAGTGATCAGTCCATTATTATTTTGGGAAATCTACATCTTAGAGGTTGGTTGTTTTTCATAAAATCATCTGAACAACATCTGAAATCTGATTCGGTCAGATGTTTTGTGTTTTCTTCTGTTTGTTTTATATCAGACTTCAGATGTGTAAATCTCTGAAAACCCTCTAATTCTTTTAGAGGTTATATGCTATCTGATTACTTCTGAAACCACCACTGAAAGAACCCCAAACATCAAACATGCTGCTCCTCGTTCTTCAATCCGTCTCCTCATCTTATGAAAACAAAAAACGGTTCACACTTCACATTCGTCTTCAATCCTTGGTCTTCAATCCTCGTTCTTCAATCCTCGTTCTTCAATTGAGATTTATCAATTGGAGTTCGGTTGAGGCTTTTTGGGTTTTTATTTATGGATGGGGCTGATTTATAGATGTGATGACGATGAGATCGGAGGAGAGACCAAAGTAGTGGAACAAGTTGACAGGTGGCGTCAATTTCGGTAACAAGTGTATAATTTCTTCTTCTTCTTGTCACTTTTCCACTAATTCAATTCTTGTTGTGATCGATTGATTGATGTTGTAAATTTGCTTAAACACCAAGGTATACCAATAACAAGATCAATGTTTTTTTTTCTTCTTTAAATTGGGGAATAATAAAGTAACTCCAGAGATGAGATTTTTGTCCATTTTTTTAACTTTTCCAATTGTTTTTAGTCATAATTTAATGTTTTTCTGTGAACTTTATGTTTAAAAATATATAGGAATTCAAGTTAGGAATGGGTGGTGACCAGTTAGGGTTTGTTTTATAGCGAGAAAATTGTTTTTCTGATTGTTTAGACATTTTATGAAAACAAACAGTCAAAAATAAATCAGGTTCAGACTTTTAGATCACCTTATAAAATTCAGAAATTGTATTCAGATTAAGACATAAAACCTCTTAAAAAACAAACAGCACCTAAGTCTATATTGATAATTGATTCATTTATCTTTTGTTGTCTCTTGCTCTTTAATTAATTTATAGAGATAGAATTGATCAATTTTAATGTGATTAGATTAGGGTAGTACTAGTTAGGTTATCTAATATTTTTTGGGGGTTTATCTAGTTCCAGGTTTGTCACTTACTCACTTATCAGTTATCACAAGTATATCATAGCATTTACTGTAATTGACTATATGACATTTAGAAAGTAAAATGCCATGTTTATAAGTTTAAGTTTATTGAATATGTTAGAGAGAATTTCGACATTAGACCAGTCGCTCAACTTTTATACCTTTTGTAGATCAACAGAAGTGCTCTTCCCCAACTAGACCGAGCGACTTGCGACTTTTTTACTTTTAATAAGAACTCGCCAAGTGGCACAAAAAATTTCGCACCATGTCCTTTTTTTTTCCTGCATGTGTAAGCTATAAAGGTGTGTACTTTTCGAGCGACCTAATTTAAGCGACTTGTTTGTACAGCGATTTTTTTTTTTTTTTTTTTTTTTTTTTTTTTTTTTTTGTCAGTTTCTAGTACAAAAGTCAAACATCATATATTAATATTTTATTCTTTATGTCCTCAATAACAATCAAGCGACCGAAGCGACTTACGGCTATGTACTTTAAGCGACTTTTTATGTTTCACATGTTCACGATCACCTATGTAATATGTCTGTTTAATTCGTACTTTTTTTATTCCTATTACTTTTTAACTTTTTTACAAAACACATTTCAAAACACAGTCACTAATTCAAAACCCAAAAAAAAAAAAAAAAAAAAAAAAAAACACACACACACACAAGTTCTAACCACCAAACTGCAAATCAAAACCACTCAAACCCTAACCATAATCAAAACCACACAAACCCTAACCATAATCAAACCCATTCAAACCCGAAATGGAAGGATTCTTTAATGCTAAGATTGTTAGAGTTATGGAAAAATATTAAAATGTATATGACTAGAATCGAACACGAGACCTTGGGATTGCACACTTTACGTATGAATGGCTAACAGAAATAATTAATATATAATCATGTTATGTATTTAATTATTTAGGACACGAAATGATAACTAACGGACGTTAAGTAATTAACGGAATTGACTAACGACCGTTAGGGAATAAAGGAAGGACCGTAGGTGAAATTTGGAGCTCAAGAATGTTCTAGAAACCCATCACATTGGGAGGGCCGATCGGTTATGGGTTGCTATAACCCTAATCGAGCCTTTTCTTGGAGCCTAAGCCAAATTCACTATAAATACAAACTATTGGGTTATTGTTTTCTAGCTTGTGCATTTGTTATTATAACCCTAAGATTTATTTTCTCTAACTTTTCTTTTAAATACCAATCGATCTTCATCTTTATAAGGAAGTTGATTTGTCTTTTATTAAACAAATTGATTTTGGTTTAATACGTGTCTTTACACTAGCATCTAACGTTAGTTGGTTATAGTACGTGTGTACAAGACCTTGGTAATAACTTACTTTAGTTATTCCATCTTGGATTGTGAAACAAAACGGTAAGGGGTTTCACGTTAATCCTTTTATTTGATCAAGAGAAGAAAAGAGAAGTTTAATTTCTTGTTTTACTATAAATCAAAAGTACGCTTTTTCTTTTATATTTAGTTAATTAATTACTAGTATTTAGGTCCTGTTTTCCGCTGCGTGCTTGATGTGTATGTTATATGTTTATATAATTGTTATGATTTACATATTCCAACAGTGGCATCAGAGCCAGGTTAATACTGAGTAATTAATTACTAAAACACATAAAAATTGAATCTTTGTGATTATTACATGCTTTTGGTGTTCTAGGGTTAAAAAAATAATAATAATAGTAAACCCTAATTTTTATATATATAGGTCGATTACCTATTTATTTTTTATTAGGGTTTTATGTTTTGTAAAACTTGTGGAAACCCTAGGTAGCATGTAAAAATTGTTTATGTGTTAATTAATGAGTACTAGGTTATGTCATTAATTGAATATGCATAGAATAGACTTGATTATATGTTGATCATGATAATAAGTGCTATTTGGGATTCCATGACAAAAACATGCATGTTTTGTCATGGATGTTGATGTAATTGCTACATGTTTTAGATAAATCTAAAATTAGGGTAAACCTAATTATTAAATTAATGAATCTGTTATGTGCAACGTGGTATATAATTGTTAAGGCTTACGCGACCAACTTGTTGGTGTCTGTGGTCCATTGGGTACAATGCGCTCGAAAACCAATGAAAGTCTTTATAATTATATACATAAAATTCACATAGAGATTATTAATAGGATTTATTAAAAAGGTTTGCATGTGGCTATATGATTTAATGATTAAGATCATATATGTGTTATTATGTGTTTGTTTATTTTTTTTTGTTAAATTACTTGTCTTTTTTGTTTAAATTATTGAATTGTAAGCAATAAGAGGGTAATTTTTCGTATAAAAATAAATGGACCTAATAACTATGAAACCTTGATGTGGTAAATTATTTATTGCCAAGTCTTATGTGCCGACAGTGGTTCGCTTCGCACGGTAATTTGCTCCCAGGCGAGACTAGCAATTTAATAATTTACAACATGATTTTAAGCTTTAAAAATCTTAAACTTTTAATTGATTGATGCAACTGTACAAAAATGGTCGAAAGGCGGACCTAATTGTTGACAAACTATAAAGTGGGTATAAGGTTGGTTTCGCATTAAATCGTGGCCTTAAAGAGACTCCATTCTGTCTCTCCGCTCGCCTGTGCGTCAAAATTAGACTTACCAAGTACAACCATTAAGTGTACGAAGCATCTTAAGGCAATGTTGTAAGTTTCTCAACGCCATCAATTAAAACTTTGTTGATTTAAGCTTAATATAGTAACGAATGAGTAAAAGTTTTATTTTACTCATATGATACAAGATGAATGCATGACATCTTTGTACATATTTTTTGATTACTCACATCAAAATCAATACCCTAAATTTAAGTTATATGCCATCCAATTAATTGGAAACACCTGAGATTACATTCTACATTGCTAGCAGCCAAAGCTGATGTGATGTTCAAAGGGTGGTAATCAAAGGGTAAATTACATACTTTCATTGCTAGCAGCCAAAGCTGATGTGATGAAACTATGGTAATTTGCAGTTTCTTAAGTTATGGAAAAATATTAAAATGTATATAACTAGAATCGAACACGGGACCTTGGGATTGCACACTTTACGTATGAATGACTAACGGAAATAATTAATATATAACCATGTTATGTATTTAATTATTTAGGACACGAAATGATAACTAACGGACGTTAAGTAATTAACGGAATTGACTAACGACCGTTAGGGAATAAAGGAAGGACCGTAGGTGAAATTTGGAGCTCAAGAAAGTTCTAGAAACCCATCACATTGGGAGGGCCGATCGGTTATGGGTTGCTATAACCCTAATCGAGCCTTTTCTTGGAGCCTAAGCCAAATTCACTATAAATACAAACTCTTGGGTTACGGTTACTGTTTTCTAGCTTGTGCATTTGTTACTATAACCCTAAGATTTATTTTCTCTTCCTTTTCTTCTAAATACCAATTGATCTTCATCTTTATGAGGAAGTCGATTTGTCTTTTATTGAACAAATTGATTTTGGTTTAATACGTGTCTTTACACTAGCATCTAACGATAGTTGGTTATAGTACGTGTGTACAAGACCTTGGTAATAACTTACTTTAGTTATTCCATCTTGGATTGTGAAACAAAACGGTAAGGGGTTTCACGTTAATCCTTTTATTTGATCAAGAGAAGAAAAGAGAAGTTTGATTTCTTGTTTTGCTAGAAATCAAAGGTACGCATTTTCTTTTATATTTAGTTAATTAATTACTTGTATTTAGATTCTGTTTTCCGCTGCGTGCTTGATGTGTATGTTATATGTTTTTATAACCGTACGATCCAAGGTTTTTTTGCTTGAAAAAATTAAAGGTAAGTTGTCACAGAATTCAAATCGAAATAGATTGTGTAGAGATACTGTATTTTGGTCCGATATTCTAGGTCATGCGAATGATAATCATTTGCTAAATTTCGTTTTAAAACATCAAGTAGAAATCCCAAAATTGCGTGATGATTGCCCCCCCCCCCCCCCCCCCCAATTATTTACAGAATTGGTAGTAATGTTTTGCAATTTGATCATGCTGAGTTTCCTATTGCTGATGCTTTTTCCTATTGCTTACATTTTTTTATTTAATCATAATTCAGTGAACAAGAAGTCCATTATTATGATGGTGGGATATCAGCGGATTTTGATACCGGGTAACGTGATTAACAGTTTCAGTAGCCGTTTCGGGTTGTTTTATGCTTGCCCTTTTATATTGAAAATAAAAGTGGGTGATCATGTAAAATTAACCAATGAAAACAATTCTTGAGTGTTTGGAGTTTTGAGACTAATTTTCTTTTTCTTTTGTAGGTTTAGGAATGGTTATACGACTGTTGAGGTTGCTGTTGATTTAGAAGTTGAAGAAGAGGATGATGATGTCGCCAACGACGGTTACATTTTTTTCAAGTCTATTGTTATTGTTTTTCGGAGTACTTATTTATTGTCGAAGTTGTAGACACAAATAAGCGACTTTTATAGTTTTTACCCTTTTTTTAATATTGGGTTTGAAAAATGATGGCAGCCGGTTATGAAAGGAATCAAGTTTTGGGGTTAAAGAGGGGTGCATTAGTGTCAAGGTCAAGAATGGTTATAAGAAATCTTTCGTTGGTATAAATTTCTTACCTTTTATAATGGGTTGTTTCCTTTTTATTGAATAGTTTCTTTTGGATCATATGATAATAGTGGTATGTTTGATCATTGTTTGTTTTTTAGAGATGGCATGGGTATTGTTGTTATGGCATCCGCTTGAAATTTTAACTCTCAAAACACAGTGCCAAACACCGTACAAAATCGTCGGTGACTGCTTGCTACACCTGCTAGCTTAAAATTTGTTTATGCTTCGTTTTACGTAAACTCACTCTCCATTGATATACGGTTTCAGGACATTGCAAAACACGCGGACTGGAAATGGTGGTGCACAGTTCCATCTCGGTAAGTAATAGTGTGACAGTACTGACGTTGGAAAATACTATGGTGAGGATCCTAAAGTTGGGAGCCGACCTCTGGCTTAGTATGCACTTAAAGCCGCAAATGAATATTGTTTTAGTATCACATGTTTCATAAAATCAGTATGATGTTTTTGTTTCAGGTGTACACACATACTTTTGTTCCGAAAAGGAATAAGGCGGCTGAGTTTCACACGGGCTAAAGCAAGCTGGGGTAGTTGACGTTGGTGAGAAACAAGTGATGATAAGTGAGCACGGTGCGGTTTCAGCTGTGGAGTGCGACGGGAAGCGGTTTTATGGATTGCAATACCATATTCAGGTATAGGATTTGTGGAAAACTAGAAGGGGGTTGAATAGTTTTACCGTTTTAAAATTAATTCGCTTTGTTACTTAACGTGATTTCAAAGTAAATATACACAAACAAATAATCAAGCAATATATATGACAAGTAAGGAAAGGAATGATCAAACCACACAACACGGATGTTTATAGTGGTTCGGCTACAAGGACTCTCTTCCTTGCCCTACTCCACTCCTCGAGCCTCTAACTCGAGAGTTATTCTTCACTAAGAAACAAACTCCCTTCTAGGTGGAGAAAACCTTTACACGTCGCTTAATCTTTATCTGGTACTAAGCTAAACACCGAGTTCTTTACAAGGGTACAACCACTCCCGTTGGTTCTTTCACAAGGGTACAACCACTCCCGACACTCTTTGTGTTTTGAGGACTAAAACACTAACCAAACTCTACTGATTTAAAGGTATAACAATGATGTGTGAACTAATACAATATCACACAGAATCTATACTAAAAGGATAGCAACAGTAGGTTGATCCTTGTATGCTTGATCTCTTTGCTACAAAAAGAAAGATCAATAATAATGAAATGAAAGAATGAAATGGGTTAGTAATGTGCAAATGAATGAATGTATAATTTAGGCTATATGAGTGATGATTGTGCCTGAATGATCAGCTTGCTATTTATAGGCAAACTGATCAAACAGTTGGCGGATTTGGCGGATCCCTTAATTTGGATCCGCCCTTGTACTGGTTTGGATCCGCGGGTACAGGACAACTAAGATTTCAACAAATCTTTCCATATCTTGCCATATCTTCTAAAGTCAACTTTGTTGCTTAAGAATCTTTCCAAAATATTTCAAATCTTCCTAAGATTTTCTAATGAGGTATGCCATGATGTCATGTGTTAGTATTTCTAATTTAAGAAATAAAAGTAAAACATGTAAATGTAAAATGTATGTAATGTGTAGAATGTGTTTATAAAAGACTTGTTACTATAAATCCAAAAGACTTAATCTTATATTTATGCCTTGCTTAAAGATAGACTTTGTGATTGTCATTAACAAAATTAAGCAAAGATCATAAAATATAAATAACGTTTTTAGGACGATATTTGTATTAACAGGATTGTAGATGTTTTACGTATTTTAGTTTATGTGACATGATCTACCAAAAAAGTTTTCGAAAAGTCTTCGCAAAACATTGACTAACATTTTAATCATAAATTTAAAATTGCAGTGCTAATGATTTTTCAAACATTTGTATCAGGATCTTGCAGATCCACTAACGTAGCCCTCAGATGGTCAGTTGTCGTTGGTTCACCAAACATCATTCACCATCTTTTTTACCACATGCGCCCGGATCTGTTGCTTAAATTAAGGCCTTTTTTACGCCTATCACAAGAAAATTGCAGCTATGAAAGCTGAGACTGAATTACTGGATCAACACAAATCCGTACAGGCTCAACGTTCAAGGTTAGATGATCTCATTGAAGAAATGCCTATCCGTCGAGATCAGATGATCATGCTGAGGAAATTAAGGAGGAATACAAAGACAGGGTCACGAGGTAATATTTCTCTGCAGGCTAAATCTGTACAATTTTGGGTGACGAATTAAGAATTTTTAAAGAGTTATAGAATTACCCTTATATGGAAACATGCTGAAAAAACTGTCTTTTTGAACGGTTTTAGATATGTTGTGATAAGTGGGCAGCCTTTACTCTTCCGAATGGTAATTATTACCATTATAGGTATGAGCAAACAAGTTGACGATAGTTATTTGACTAAACAACGCTCATTATTGTTAATTGATTGGGCATTTACTTTCAGTTCATCATACAGATTATGTATTGTCACTTTTGCTGATAACATGTCTTAATATGTTTCAGTTGGCGTGTTTGGAGTGGGATTGCAAAAGACTGACGAAAGGGTGTTATGGATGAGGTAAGATACATGTATTGTAAAGAACGAAAATGTCATATTCAGTTTACTTACTCATGTAGAACCATATTAATACTTCTTTTCATTGATACACAGTCGCCAATGATCAGTTATGTAAATGTGCTTGTTGTACTCGAAGGATGCAACATTCATGCAAAATAGGTCAGATCGCATCCTTCTAAGAGTCTCAAATTTAGAGGAAAATTCGCTCATATTCTGGCTTTTATTCTAATAGGAATAGCTGATTCAATAGGAACCTTAATTTGAGCTTACAGAAAGAAAGTCAGGAGGCGATCATGGGAAAACTGCTGTTGTTTATATGCATACATCATGCTATTGCAAGATATGGTATCAATGATGATAGGGGTAAATGTATTTCTTTTTTGAACAGGCAGATTACTATATACATTTTTTTAAAAGTCCATATTCAGACCGATAGAAAGCCAATATCATTGGTAGAATCTACTTAGTTAAAAAGAGATGCGAATCAGAAGAGGATGTCGTACGAGTGGATTTGGTGCAAATTCTTCCGCCATATCCTCTTTTCTTTCCCATATGTCTTTGTATAAGTCCATTTTAGCACTGATCTTGGCTTTCTGTTGATCTGAAAATGAATTTTATAATCCTATCAGGTACTACAATTTACTTTGAAGAGCGTTGTGTAAATTATTTTTTGTAATTACTTTCCATTTCAATCACTTCGGGTTAATCAATCATTAAAGAAGAATTTAGCAAAAGTTTGCTTTCGTTCCATGTATTTTGCACACTTGTTACACATACCTTGACATTATGTGCATTCGTTAACAGTCTAAACAGGAGACAACACGGTCGTAATATGCAAACAAATTGTTTGAACAAGAGACAATCATGATAGCCAAAGAAAATGCTTGGTTTTTATGGATACAAGTATATGCAGTGGCGGAACCAGGAACTAGTTTCAGGGGTAGCGAAAAAAAAAAGTTAACCATAATTTTTTTTTAACCGTACATTTAAATAATTAAAAAAACGCAATAATAGAATAAGTTAAACAAATACCTAATAGATCTCAGAACTCTCCTCTTCGGTCTTTCATAGCTAGAAAACGAACCATTACATCTTCATTCGTTACTTCGTCAAATGTCTCTCATTCGACAGCACATACCATAGCATTGTTCAAATATTCGTCCCCCATTCGATTCCGCAAATCCGTTTTAATAAGCTTCATTTTAGAAAAGCATCTTTCAACAGTTGCGGTTGAAACCGGTAAAACCAATGCAAGCTTCAAAATCCGATAAAATAAAGGAAATGAGAGATTTTTTCCGGTTTCCACCATTACTTGAGCTAGGTGACAAATCCCATCCAAATTCAGAAATCTATCATCTTCCTTTACCGAGTGATAAAAGATTTTAAGCTCACCCAAAATACACCCGCTATCGTTCATATTAAAATCATCCGGATACATCTCAGAAAAGGCTACTATCTTAGATATGTCAAACTTAGAAAACCCATTACAAGGATTCAAACCCGACATATTTTCTACCAATGTAGTTGATACCTCATTGAACCGGTTCCCAAATTCTTGAATTTGCATATCCAAAACCGTATTAAAAACCTCAACCTCAAAATGATGTCGATTACTAATGACATTATTCCGGCTCCTTGGGTTACCATAACTTCCCATCATATCCAACACCGTAATACCCTTTTTTTCACAAAAAGAAGTCACTTTTTTCAACATGTCATCAAACCCATTTTGTCTTAAATCATTCAATGCTTGTTTTGTTGCTTGAATCAACTTACTCGATTCCAACAAGTCTTGACTCTTTTTTTGAAGATGTTTTGAGAGACAATTTGTGTGGCCTAAAATTTCTTCCATCAAGTGTGCATAAAAAACGAACTCAAATTTTTGAAAATAGGATAGAATACCTTTTGCACTAGTTCGTTGTTGAATGCTATCTCCTTCCTCTTTAACATAACAAAGGACGTCGACAACTTCCGGATATAATTTAAGCACACCTATTATTGTTGCATGATGAGATCCCCATCTTGTGTCACCGGCTCGCCTTAGGGAACTCTCTTGGTTTAATCCTTTTCCAGTCTTAATTCCACCTGAAATAATTCCTTCTTCCACTCTCTTTCTTTTTGCCTCACGTATCATATCGTTTCGTTTGCAAGAAGCGGCAACCGTATTAACAACCATGTTGAGGTATTCATAAAAATCTTTAACACCAAGTCTAAACCTAACTACATAAGCAGTCTAACAAAGTAACAATATGAACCTAACTATCTCGAAACTCAATCTTTTCAATCTAATCAGAAATCACAAATTCACAATAACATATAAAATTGAACCAAAATGGCAAAACCCTAATACAGTATTCATAAATTATTGAAATTAATGAAATAAACTTGAAAAATGAAATTACCTAAGACAAGAGCAAGAAGCCAGGAAGGGGAATAATCGAATGGCAGAAGGCCAGAAGGCCAGAATCAGTCAAGCAGATAACAATTAGTCAATTACAATTTTTTTTTAAGGCAAAAGGGGCGCAAGTTTTTTTTTTTTCTTTTCTTCTTCTGGTCTTTAACTTCACGTTTTCAATAGATAACAATTAGTCAATTGCTTTTTTTTTTTTTTTTTTTTTTTTTTTTTTTTTTTTTTTTTTTTAAGTTGGTCCAGGCCCACTAGTCCACTACATGAGTTTTAATAATAAGGCCCAAGCTAGTAGCCTACTATCAATTTGAGTCTATTTTTATTTTATTTTTTTACCATTTTTTCATTTGTTTTTATGTATGTTTTTTTTTTACCATTTTTTTATGTATGTTTTTTTTATGTATGTTTTTGTATGTTTTTTTTTTTAAAACATTTAGTGGGCTAGCGAAATACGAAAGATAGTACGAAAATTTGTTTAGGGGTAGCGAAAATTTGTTTCAGGGGTCGCAAAATACGAAAGATAGTACGAAAAACATAAAACTAAAAAAAAATTTCCACTGCCGGGTAAAAGTTCAGGGGTAGCGACCGCTACCCCTGACCAATGAATAGTTCCGCCCCTGAGTATATGGTCGTAAAGTAGACAAACCTTCATTCTTTTATCAAGTATTAACCACTTCATTTTCTTTCTACCATATTAATTCAATGATCTCAAAACACTCATATAGGTGTTAAAAAATGTCAATTAATCATATTTTTTCCAACCACAACCGCATAACAATTCTCAAAAAAACCAAATCTAGAAACCTAAACAAACAAAGTCATATATTTAAACCATTTGTTGAGTTAAAATTTGACCAAATTATCCCCGACAAGTATTTGAAACATAAAAATAGCCTAAGTCACTAGCTGATAAAATCAGAGAGCCAGTTCAGTCTCTGATAAAGTGAAAATATAAACCATGAGCAAGTTTACTCCCTGACAAGGATCAGCACAGCTGATCACAATCAGCTATCAAAAGACTTGCAAAGGTATACACCTCATCGAGCAACCTCAGGGAAGTCAGAATCAGACCACTTGATATATATACAACCACTTATGTTGTATACTTCTTAGTGAAAAACAATTAAGCTTAAAAGAAAACGAAGTCCAAACTGAATAAATACTTTATAACCTGATGAGGAGTCAGCTAGAAAAGTACAAGGAGCTGAGTTACAAACAACCAGAGTTTTGGGAGTTTTTAATCTTGCTAGATGAATTAAAAGATGGGTATATATGACAACATGGTATATGGATATGGTATATGGCTTTTCATCAGTTTTCAACCCATCTATACTTCATTACATTTAAACTAGCAGGGTACCCGCACGTTACAACGGCGGGTACCCTGTAATTAAAATGTTCTGGCGAACAATATTATTCGATTACATATTGTTTATAATACTAACTTTACGCATGGTGAGAATTTTAGAAATAACTTTATCGCATACTATCTCATATAAATATGGTAAGAAACCCATGCATCGCGATGCAATGGCTATATCAAAATGGTATTATTATAGTATTGTACTATTTTATCGCGATGAAGTGTGTAGAAGCTATGACAATTTTCTTTTAACCTTAGTTATGGAGTACTGTATTATTTTAGTTCAAGCGTCAAAAGTGTGTTTGCATTTTTGTTTCTTGTATTATTCGGTATATATTGTTTTTAGCTAGATTGCTTTGTACAATGGTTTTAGTTAATTGTATTCTTACTACGATGGTATTTTAAAGAAGACATTAATTGAGGTTGTTAATCATATGGGATGTGCATAAATTTATTGTACCTTTTGTTTTAAATCTTGTAATGCTTAAAATTCACATTTTTGCATTAAATGATAGGTTAAGGCTGTAAACGAACTGAACGTTCAGTGAACATTTCATTAACCGTTCGGTAAAAAGTTCGTTTATGTTCGTTTATTTATTAAATGAATGAACATAAACAATATATTATGTTCGTTTAGTTAAATGAACGAACATGAACAAAAGTCGTGTCCATTCATTTATGTTCGTGAACGTCCGATTATTCATTCGTTAATGTTTGTTTATGTTCATTTATTTATTTATGTTCGTATACCATATCTTTTAATTGTATAATTTTAAATTGGTTTTTTAAATAAAACAACGCTTATAAAACAATATATTGTGCATAATTTAATAAAATTTATGTTTGTTTGTCTATGTTTATTTATGTTCGATCGTTTATGTTCGTTTAGTATCTTAATGAACTAACATAAACGAACATGAACAACTCATTTTCTTAATAAACGAACATGAACAAGAAAATTTATCCGTTTAAGCGTTCGTGTCCGTTTATTTGTCCGGTTAAAATTAAATGAATGAACGTGAACAAGGCTCCGTTCGTGTTCGTCCGGTTCGTTTACAGCCACATGCTAGGTAATAGTAGTACTTTACAAAGTTCCTTACCAACAATAGAAATTTTTTTAAAGTTCATAGCCCATTCATGGATTTAACCTTAAATGAAAAGAGATTCATTTACACTTTAAAAAAGAGGGATTCATTTACGCTTTAAAAAAGAGGGTTAGTGCATTTTCCTTCACAAAAAAAGAAAAAACTTTAAAGCGAATTCAAATGACTAAAAGGGTCAAATTTGAGATTATCTTTTATTCTAAACGGTACTCGTTTCGGTATAGTACCGGTTTCCCGAACCCGGTACCGGTATATCTTGTTTTGTACCAGTTATAATAAGAAATCCCCCATAGCGAAAGTTTCTTGTTACCTGATTATGATTAATGGTTTTGTACCGGTTTAGATTACGTTATGCCAACTTTAAACAATATATCCTGTTTTATTGTTGTAGCTAATTCTGATTATTTCGTACCACGTATTCACTTTCAAAACGTGAAACATGCTTACTTGAATCCTTATATAGATTGGAAGTAATCACAAAACAAACACTGGAAATTACAAGCAAGAAGTAACTTCATAGTCGAATGTTTAATTGGATTAATTGTTGAAAGATTAAATTGTTACAAGACTAGAGAAAATTATACATCAAAAGCTAATACGACTGTCAAAGTTAACATACCAAACCTCATCGTGTAGAAATCATCTTGAATGTAATAACTAGTCTTATTAATAACTTGTAATATGGGAATCGCCTAATGCAAGGCTAATCGCGGGCGAAAATGAGCCATGACTCATCAGACTACCTTTTATTTCATGTTATTAACTTGTAAAAATAAGGTTGAGTCTAACAGCTAATTAAGTATATGAGATGAGATCAATATAGATCTCATATTTGCCATAGAACCAATGGACCAATCATAGCCACCCATTTTTATTTTTCATCTTTTTTTTAAAACAACATATCTTGCAAACGGTAAATCTTCAAGCTACAAAAAAAATACCATCGCGACGAGAATTAAATGATCTTTCTATAGATATGCATTGTTATATACTTTCGACGACTTTTTTTTTTCGACGAACTTTTTTTTTTTTTTTAATTTCCGCCCAGAAAGAATCATATATGATTCGTAAAAATCATATATGATTCCGTATGAATCATATATGATTCGATTTTTACGAATCATATATGATTCGTAAGAATCATATATGATTCGTAAAAATCATATATGATTCGTACGGAATCATATATGATTTGTTAAAATCGAATCATATATGATTCTTACGAATCATATATGATTTTTCTGGACGGAAATTTTGGAAAAAAAAAAAGTTCATCGAAAAAAAAGTTCGTCGAAAATATATAACAATGCATGTCTATAGAAAGATAATTTAATTCTCGTCGCGATGGTATTTTTTTTGTAGCTTGACGATTTACGGTTTGCGAGATATTTAAGTTTTAAAAAAAGGGGTGGAAATTAATTTTTTTATTTTGATAAGAAAAATGAGTGGCTAAGATTGCTTGATGAGTTCTATGGTAAAAGTTGGATCTATAAATAACTTTTGCCTTAAGTATATAGTACGTAAGCTACAATCTAAAAAATGACCTAGATATTTACACAAACACCAAATTAGATGTAATTAACAACCTTCAAAGGTGCTAACAGACCCCTCATATTAAAACACCAAATTTAAACATGCAACATAATATAAACACCGTACCAAAAGGAGGAAACAAAAGTAACCATGCAATAGCAACCACCATATATGTGCTCAAGTGACTCGAGACATCCCATCGACATAACTCAGGTATAGCATGAGAACACGGAGAAGAAAGGAAGTCATCACTATGTTAACTTGATCTAAACCAATTATACAAAGATAACAAATAATACTTTGAATAAGTAATTTACCCGTTAACGGGTTTTGGTAGTCATAGCCGCCACAAGAGTGGTCGGCATCTTTCGGTTGCAAGCCGGTTAACTTGTTAATTGGGAGCCCACCAATAAGCTAAACATGAGAATACAAAGATGATAAATCTCATGTTGATTGATGCCAAGCACACAAAAATTTCCAGATTCAAAAATAAGTCAAGGTATAGTTAATTCACAAATTTTATAGCTCTTAAATTGTTTGATTACAAACAAACGCAAAAGTCAATGTTTTGATAGATTAACAACGCACAAAACTGAAAAATGGGAAAAAAGATATATAAGTTAGCTGGTCAACGCCACATATAAGTAATCCCTCCATAAAGTTTTTACCCATTTAACCATTGGCAAACATGTCCAACCCACCCATTTTAGCACATATACCATTTGGCTGTTGGTGACAAAGATAGGAAGATGAAACAAGTTAAGTAGAAAACGCGTAAAGAGGTATATTAGAATAACCTGGATTACTCTTTTTGATCTTCCAACTTATTGGTTTCAACCGATACGAGTATTTCTTAAAAACGCGGAAAGCACCTATTGTTCAAAAAGCAAAAGCAACAAAATTTAGACCAATTAGAGTCAATTCACAAAAATTCACAAAATGACAATCTAAAAACAATTCTGAGAGAACCAAGCTAGTTGTACCAGGCAGAAGAACAAACAAAGAAAACAAAACATATCGTGATTTTTATACAGGCATGAGATTGATATCTAGAAAAGAAAGTATACAATTATATATTAATGTAATAGAAAAGTTAATACTGACCTTTCACAACTTTATAGTCTTTTTTCAAGCGACCTAACTTAGCCGACAGTTTGGATCTCTTCTTAGCTGCAAATATAGAAATTGATTAGGAAGTACATGCGGTTATCTTGACCCATCTACTAATGAATGGGTCGATCTGGATTATTTAGATATCCCACACACTTATCATTAGAGAAATGATAGGCATGCCTAAAAACATGCCTAATGATATGCCTAAAAGTGTGTGGCAAGAGTTTATTAGAAAAAACAGTAACAGATTGACTGTGTGTTATAACCTTCCATCAGCTGACCCTTTATGTCTTTCCTTTGCTCTGCACCTAACAACGAAGAGTCGATCAAAAATTTTTCCAAGTACCAACCAGACGAACAATGAAACACCAAGAACGTAAGGCATGAAGGATACAAAGAATATTAACCTTTCACAAGTTGATAAACTAATTTGTCACGGATCAAGTTACTCATCCCTTTAAATTTCTTACCTGCACACATGGCAATACAAATACAAGTGTTTGATAAAAGGACACAGTGCATTATGCACAGTAGAGGGATAAATAAGTTACATAACGTACGTCTAGAACACGAAGAATGGAAACCATGGAATAATTTCACATATGTCATATACCCTGACTAACTATGACAGTGGGATTGTTGAATATTAGGCACATTAAAGTGCACAGCTAGTAAGAGTAAGACCTCGTATGTTAGTTATTATCCCGTCATCTTGAAAATAATGAATGAAATGGTTGCACTTTATTCTCCCTCAATAATCAATACTTTTTCATTATAATGATACAGATGGAACCATTCATCTGCTCCGATTGTCAAGATACATGATGAATTTACCCTAAAAATAAATTATCAACAGTACTACAGCAGCTCTTCATAACCTATACCCACTATCCTAACCTAAAGGATGTTATTCACCGAACCCCTTCAATACAAACATTTTGCTTATCAAATCAGCCCAACATCCGATACAACTCATACAAGCCACCAATAAGCTATAGCTAACCAAAACCTTAACTCTAACTGATTTTGATGATAGAAGACGAGGGTCTTTGTGTGTGTATCTGTGTGTGTGCGCACATGCGTGTGTGTGTGTATGTGTGGATAAGAGGCACTCCAATAAAAGACGCTGACCAGCTAAAATTTTCATACTGCCACTAGTAAGGTGTGACATTGTTTTACGAGTTTATCAGTTTGCTCCACTGGACAAGGTGACCTTGATTTAATAGATCATTTTAAAGATTTTCAGATGGATGGCAAAACAAGAGTGCAATTAAGAGGGGGGCTGTTGTGGGAAATATCAAACGAAGGTTTTCACTGGAATGCTGAGGCTAAAGTAGCATTTGACGATCTCAAGATGGGCATGACAATTCCATTAGTATTAGTATTGGGCCTATTGGAATCCCCAAACTAAATTGAACCATTCACACTTGAGACAGATGTTATCTACTTGTTAGCCATAACACATCCCTTTCAAAAAACAAAGTCAGTACTTGTTAGATAGGCACTTCATTAATCGACCATGCCATTTGACAAGAATGTTATCAGCTCCATTTTCGATAACAAAATAGTTCTCCAATTACCTTGGATTTGATTACAAGATTAACTACAACAGGAAGTTAGAAAAACAGGACTTTTGATGGCTTAATGCTCTTTCAATAACTACAAGTGGAAATCTTGAACTTGTTAAAGGAATCTTGGGCACATGAAATTACTCTTAAGATGATTATATAAGAACTGAAACAAGATAGTAACTCCCAGTCCAAGTATAGATGGGCAAATCAAGAGATAAGGAGAAAACAGAAGCTGGTAATAGAGGAGTACAGGATTTCAAATGGGAAAATTTGTATTGGTTCAAACAGTAAACAGACAAGCATAAAAATGAGTATAGCCATGCCATTAAGGGGATACTAAGCTACATTGCGTCTAGTATATGAAGAATGAAATTCAAGGAATTATTGCTCATGGCTCATATCCTAATTAACTGTGAGATGGCCTAGTGGAAATGTTAGCCGCACATTACAGTGCAAAATAAGAGTTTCAAGAGAACCTGGAAAAGTAAATAACTAAATGGGTCGAAATTGCCACATCTAGGACCAGCATATACCAGCTACAACTCTCAACATAAAGAGGGAAATGAACAAAAAATATTATAAGATGTCGATATTTGTGGTGAGTACAACGAAAGATACTTGGAAATAATAATAACAATAAATGGATTATGATCAACAGAACTAGTTTATACATACCAGCGGGTGCACGAGGAGAGCGAATGAACTTGATGAGTGTTCTTTTGCCATCATCAGAATTGCATAGGACTGTTGCTTCATAGACACCAGCCACATCTTCTTCCATGGCCTCAATTGTTATGGAAAATAGATATCCGTAACTGTTGGGAGAGTATTTGACATTTATTACTTCAGCTTCATAAACATTGTACTCTTCATCCTTCTTCACATACTAGCAAAATAAAATGTTCTGTCTCTAAGTTGATAAACAAATAACATAAGACTAAAATCATAGAATTTTTAAAAACAAAATTGCACATAAAACCAACCATCCTACACAGCTCGTTGTAAGCAGCGATAGCAAAGTCACTGACAACTGGAACAAAAGGATGATCGAGCTCAATCGACACTTCTCGTAACTCATCATCCATTTCAGACGTGTTAAATAATGCACCCTGTGACAAAAGAAAATTAACTAGGCTATTGGCACAGGACAACGTACATGTACTCGTGAATGTATGTATATATAGCGCGGAATAAGAATCTGATATCGTGTATACATGAGATGAAGCAAGGTCTTTGAGCTTCAGCCAACTTTCGCTCTCCTCTTCATTTAATGGAACCAGTAGGATCCGGGAATCGAGAGGATATATGGATTCAGTAAATACATCTTTAATTTAATACTAAGGGTACTAGGAGCTTCCATGATCTAGTTAATCAAGTACAAAAAAGGTTACTTACAACAAAAATATACATACATACACAAATCATTCTGCAATTAACTTAAATCATAAACGCAAACAAATTCAAAAAATGAAACTTATTAGTTTCCTATGGCCGGTCACAAAGTAAAACATGTTGTTATGTAAAAACATACTTATCACTGAAGAAAATAAACAAGTGTTAGACAATAAAACATGTATTGACCACTTATTATACCAATGAATATTGTAAGAACAAAATGGTTTCCGAGTTTTATTTATTTTAATTTTATTATATGAAATTGCGCCAACCGGAGCAAAAACAATAGAACTAGTATGTGGTCGGTCAGTCGCCTGGGCCGACGCGTGTGTTATGGTCGGTCGCCTGGGCCGGCGTGTCGGCCACCATTACACACCCACATAGGGGATGCGTCGGAGATGGACAAAAGGGACGAATCGGTCGCATATGCGAACGTGTTTAGGCAAGGATGTTTGTGTGTGTGGGTGTTTATTTAAAGGATTTTTGTGGAGTATGTTTTTGGTGGTGTTATCGGTCGCCTTATTACACTATGTTGGTCCTAAAGTTGTCCTGAAGAGAGAAAGCTGATGTGACAGTGGTGTCCTCAGTCTCTTGGTGGTCACCATTACACTTAGCCAATAAAGAAACATACTAAACACTATATCAAACCACCTCCAAGGTGGCCCCGCATACATTTGAGTTAAAGAGTCGTCATACCCGTGTAACCTCATCCATTTACCCGTTTATACCAAACACAATATCTATTTTTCCTTTTTTTTTTCTTTTTTTTTAACTAAATTATATTCATCAAGCCTAATAACTAAAAGGTGCAAAATTTACGAATCTTGAGTTTTATAAAAGTAGTTGACAATTATGTAAAGCAGTCAACCGATTGGATACTAAAGTCAACTAAAATGTCAAAGGCAAAAGTCAATATACGTTAAACAGTAAAGAATAATAAATCAAAGCATGAATAAAAGCAACAAATTATACGTACCTCTGCGTTTTAACAAATCAAAACATGAAACATTATTAAAGTTAGGAGCTCGAGTATAAAACAATTCGAGAAGATGCGTGTATTATTTGTGTGTGTCGTTGGATAATCACACACACGATCTTGATCTTCAAACAAAAAAATATGTGAAACTGGTTTTGTGTGTGTTTTAAAAAAAAATAAGGTTATTTCTATTAAAATATGTGTTAAAGGTGAATTAAAAAACTTATACTTTTTCAAAAAGAAGTGCAAAAGGTAACATTGGAAAGGCAAAAAAAAAGTCGCTTAAAGTACATAGCCGTAGGTCGCTTAGGTCACTTGATTGTTATTGGGAATATAAGAATAAAATATTAATATTTGATGTTTGACTTTTGTACTAGAAACTGACAAAAAAAAGTCGCTCAAAGTACAAACAAGTCGCTTAAAGTAGGTCGCTCGAAAAGTACATGTCTTTATAGCTTACACATGCAGAAAACGTACATGCCACTTGGCGAGTTCTTATTAAAAGTAAAAAAGTCGCAAGTCGCTCGGTCTAGTTGAGAAAAAGCACTTCTGTTGGTCTACAAAAGGTATAAAAGTTGACCCACTTCTCTAATGTTAGAATTCTCTCAATATGTTATTATTTGGTTTCACAGTAGATCCAAAATGAATGTGATTATGTGTACAAGTGTGGTTCCACATGAATTTTGGTTACAAAAATATAGCTTTTAATTGAACTTTTAACCTTAATAAATAGTAAGTGCAGCTAATGGAGTTGTTTAACCCACAACAATTTATCTTCTTTTAAGCTTAAGGAGCTATTTAAGACTAAACGATCATACTATAACTCCAAACTTGTTTTCAGGTAGACCTCGTCGTATGGCTCATAAAGTGAGACTCCTACATCATTATAAGATTGAAATATTTAAAGCGGTGATAGATTGGGTTCTTCAAGAACTTAATAACAGGTTTAATGAGGTCACAACAGAGTTGCTAGTTTGTATGGGTTGCTTAAGACCAGACGATTCCTTTTCGGCTTTCAACAAGGATAAGTTGCTTCGTTTAGCCGAACTCTATCCTCCAGATTTTTCAGAGTTAGATCGCGTGTACTTAGATGATGAGCTTGAGACATTCATATTTGACATGAAATCTAATCCAAAGTTCGCTCAATTAAAAGGAATTGCACGCCTTGCATCAAAGCTAGTCAAGAAAAAGAAACACATTATATATCCTATGGTCTTTCGACTAATCAAATTCGTTTTGGTATTACCCGTTTCGACAGCTTCAGTCGAAAGGTCATTTTCAGCAATGAAGATTGTAAAGACTCGACTTCGCAACAAAATCGGAGATGAATGGATGAATGATGGTAAAGACTCGACTTCGCAACAAAATTTTGCACTATAGGTTTCTTAGGTAAGTGCGCTTATCTTTTTTAAGTACTTTAGAATAAGCTATCCCAAACACCCCCTAATACGGCTCAAGATAAAAAATTTATTCATAGGTTTCAATGTAGAGTTGTATAGTCTTTCATGATTTGACTAGGCATATAGGCAAACTCTTGAATATTGATATCATCGGAATAAAGTCCTTAATACATGATGTTATCAAGGAGTTATGGATCAATTCGGGCATCTGGAATGGGTCAGGTTTGTAGAAATTAGCTAAACAAATAATCCAACTAAAATCCATACCAACTCTGCAAATTTGAGTACTAAATGCTAAAAAATTCCAATTAACAGAACAAAGAAGAGTACCAAATGTATAGCAACAAGACCTAAAAAATACTGCAAAAGAACCCACCGAAACAAAGGGTGAAGTTTCTCTACTGATCTATGGTACAAATAATCCAAGTCAACATTATAGAACACCTTAAAAGGACCCACTTTAGTATATCCGGCACAGAAACTGCCTGTACATCGATTACTTCCAGTAGCCTCCATATCTTCCTTGCCAGATAAATTTATCTAACTGTTACAGATAACTCCTATATCACCCTCCCTATGAATCATTGTCACCATCTTCATCTTCATCACTGCTACCTTCTGCTTCCGCTTTTACTTCATCATCACCACCTTCTGCTTTTGGTTCAACTTCTTTTTCTTCTTCCTCCTCATCTTCATCACCAAGACATGTTATTTATCACATCAGTTATTATAGCTTTCACCTCCGCCTTTCTGTGCAGTAGATCCTGATCAAAGTGCGCACCTAAAACCACAAGTTATAATGTTAAATTCAGGCTAGATGACATTTGCAGAACATTTGTATGTTAACCATAACAAGAAGGAAATAGATGGGTTAACTAACAAAGTTGTTTGATAATGTCAGACAAAGTAGCCTGCATCATAAGAGTATATATTATGTTAGCATAATTGACTTGATTTAGGTAACAATAAAAAGAAGGTGGCCATGGGATTCACTTACAGTGTTGAAATCAACTTCCTTTAAAATACTAACTACAACTGCATGCATATCTCCGTTAGTTGGTTCTGCTTTTGCCTTTTTGTTTATTTTTCATTTTCCTGTAAACAGATTGTTTATCAATAAGCATCTAGAATGGGTCAGGTAGCACGGGTCAGATGTTTATCAATGCAGATTAGATTATTATCGCAGTAATATAGCTTTAGTAACACTTAGTTATCAGTTAGTCAACTTGACCTATCACCCACGGCCACATTAGAACCTTGCTTGTTTTTGTTGCCCAACTTGGTGGGCCCATCCATTTTGCCACCTTGATCATGGGATATTGATATTTGCTTTACCATCCTGAATGGATCATCTTTCATTGTCTGTAACTTGCATATGAGATTTGAGTTCAAAAAAATCTTAATGATTTAGATATGCTGCTATTGAGTTTTTTTCTCTTTTTGATTAATCACGGTTACAACTACTAGAATTAATGAATGTTCTGTTTCTCTAGCTTCTTTATAAGGTATAAATTTTGGTGCCGCATATTAAACAAAAATTGGCATTAGTATGCAGATACCTTCTGGAATTAATGAATGTTCTGTTTCTCTAGCTTCTTGATGAACTCAAATAAGTACATTTTATTATCATCATTTGTCCTATTTATTTGACTTGTTTTATTATATTATATATGAGAATTGATACGTTAATATTTACTTTTGTAATTCTCAGGTAAAAACAAGTATTATGTGAAACTTGGCGATTTTGGACTAATTATGGAGAAAAACAAGCAAGATGTTAAGAGTCTACTGAAATGTACAAGATCAAGATCATTCTGCTCCAGATACGCCGCAACATACTTCTTACATACGGCGTATCACTATCAAGATTTCACAAGTTACAATCCAAGACAGCAAAGGACATGCGCCGCATAGAGAAATGGAGTTACGCCGCATCTTAAGGTGGTGTACGAATATTCCTGAATATATTAATCTTGGACCCCACGCGAAGTTAAGTCAATGCGCCGCATCTACTTATCCTATGCGCCGCATCTAACCCTCAGACAGAAACTATAAATACCCCAAAGTCAGACGAATTTCGGGGTGAGGTTGGACAGTGCAAGATACCAGACGAATTCAGACGTATTAGCAGCACAAGACACACCCTAAACGAAGATACAAGAGCTGTAAGAAGGTCCTGCATGTATTCAATTCATTAAGTAGTTTTGTTTTATTGTATTAGTACACTTTAATTCATCAGGATTGATGGGCCGACGTCATGTGACTACGGAAAATCATGCGCACCCCTTAAAATTGCTTTCCCATTAATTAAAGTTTATATGTTGATGTCTTTGGTGACTTTTATTAGTGCATTGATAACCTCTGTGTCTAGCTGAGCATTGCTTGGGTCGCCATGCCCCTTCCTCGCCTATTTATTCTATCGTTTCTAGAATAGTAGGATAGACATAAGTGATCATTAAGGGTTTACTCGCCGATAAGATTAGAGCCAACGAGAAAGGGTTAATTATATACACTTCATATAAAACTAGCAATAAAACAAGTGACAAGCTACTTAATTATCAGGACAGGTCTTCTTATTGTCTCAAGTATCTATCTGTGTACGTGTGTGCTAATCGCTGATTCGTGCTCATTAGTTTAGTTTTCTATTTAATCATAACCAAACCGTGCCAGTCTCTCAGGCTGAACCCCCTTTGCGTTAGATTAGGTTGTATAGCTAACTTAAGATATTAAAATACTGATTAGAATAACTAGATAATACGTTCCAATCTTAGTGATCGACACTCTACTTACCATTATATTCATACTGACCGGGTACACTGCTCGTTAAGTGTGTGTGTTATTGATAAGTCGGCTAAATATAAATTTAAAACTTGAGTAGGCATTAATACTGCTAAACCGCAACGACACGCGCACGCATCAAGTTTTTGGCGCCGTTGCCGGGGATATAAAAGAATTAGAACAAAAAACACACCATCAAGTTTTTGGCGCCGCTGCCGGGGAGCGAATTGTTATTATCTGTTAATTTGATTAGTATTTTAATTAGGTTTTTCTTTTTAGATTCTAACCACTAACCCTGTTATATATTAGATAAATTGCATTCATTGTATTATTTGCATATTTTCTGTTTTTGTGTGTTTTTATTTTCTTTAAATTTTGTTTCTTTTTGTTTGTTTTTATTTTTGTTTTTCTCTTTTTTTTTTTTCTGCATTCTACTATTGTTGTACTGTGCTGATACAAACGATACGGCGCATCTGTTTTTACAGATACGGCGTATTGCGTTTAATTTTTATAAAATACAACGCGTTTAATAAATTCGAGTACGACGCATCTTTCCCCAAGATACGGCGTATTCTGTTTTTAATAAGAAATTTTTCTAAACCCTAACGCCATACGACGCATCTGTTCTAACAGATACGGCGTATTGTCTATTTAAATTAAAAATAGTTTTCGAATTATTAAACAGATACGACGCATCGATCTCTGTCGATACGGCGCATCTTCTGAATCAAGAATCTTGTATTTTGAAACGTAACGAAAATACGGCGCATTAGCTTTTGTTAATACGACGCATTTAATTTTAATAAATATAAACGATTTTTGATAAATTAAATCTGATACGACGCATGCTAAAATTATAAACAGCGTATCTGTTTTCTGAATAAAAGTCTGATTAAATTTTAACGAAATAAGATACGGCGTATCCAACTTTCTGGATACGGCGCATCGTCTACAGATATCAGCAAATTTTATTTTACTTTGATTGTTTCACTCTTCTTTTGCACGAGTAAGTTTTATTTCATGAAGATGGACGATCCGGATATTACAATGGAAGAATATGTTAGGTTTGAAGAGGAAAAAGCCTTGAGCAATAATCAGGTGTATGATTGGAAAAGAGCAAGATATGGTGCACAAGTCATTGAGACGAAAGAAATCACTATGGAAGAATACTTGATTTTAGGACAAGAAAAGTCAAGGAAAGAAAGAAACAAATTTCCATTTCGATACACTTGGTGTATGTCAAATGATGATGAGGAGGAGTCATATACCGTGAAACCAATTCCGGCAATTGTTATTGATAGTACTTTTTCTCCAAAGATTGCACAAGATGATGTGTATACGGAACCCTACGTTGAAGAATATTCTGCAATCGTATTACCACCATTAGACAATCCAACGGATGAAGATGAAAAGTATTCTAATTTTGATTTCGAACCATTTGACGCCATAATTTATGATGACATACCTCAACCAGATTTTGACCCAACGAGGGATTTTGAAGAAATCTGGGATTACTTATTTAAGGATAAAATTCGGGACGATTATGAAATTGCAAGACCACTAGTTGAAGATGGAGATTCACAAGATGAATTGGAGTCACTTACAACACAAAGTGGTACAAATTTATTTAATATTATTAATCCCGTTACTAATAATCTTGCTAGTTTTCCTAAACAGGTTGCAAAACAAAAGAATGATGAGGTCAAATTTATTACACTACCTATTGAAGCACATGAAGCACCTGTGATCAACCCGTATTTGGTGGAGCTCGAGGAAGAATTTGGTGATGAGCTCTTAAGCATTGCTATGATTGATGAAGATGATGATTTCGACCCTATGAAGGATATAGAGGAACTCGAACTTTTACTTGCTAAAGACCCTTTCTCATCTTCTGCGGAAGTCAAGGGACGCCTTACTACTAAAGAGACTAACCAAGAAGAAAGGAGACTCATTTTTCCTCAACATACTACTCTTTCAGATGAAGTGGTCAAGTCATCCAATTTATCAACCAAACCGGGTAAGGATAGGAAAGATGTACATATATTGCCAAGGTATGATCTTTATGTATTTCTTCCATCTTTAATAGCAAATTTACACTCTTTTCGTGTTTATTGCTACTATCACCCGCACTTGATCCCTAGGGGGGGGAACAACACCCTATTACACAGTAAATAAGGGTGGAGTCAGGCTCGTGACTCGAACAAAAACAAGCGCTTCGTGGGAGGCAACCCATGCTTATCTTTTATTTTATTTTCTGATTTTGTATTGAGTCTGTCAGACCTGTAGAAGATACGGCGCATCTCAATCCTAAGATGCGACGCATCGCCTGCACTGGTCATATCTTATTTAATTTTCTGCATTTTTACTTTTGACTTTAAAACTTTCTGTCAGTATTTTAATGCGGCGCATCCCTGGTTAAGGATGCGACGCATCTTTTATTCTGATTCGTATTTATTCCAGGCTCGATACGGCGTATCTTCTTCCATAAGATACGGCGTATCGACTGACCTGATGATTTTCATTTTAATTTTTATGTTTTATTTTTACTAACTACTAATGTATTATGCAAGTTTGAACCTTCTTAACTCAGGTGTGTTAAAGTCTGAATGGTATTATAGATTCCTGCATTTCTGTGGATACATCATCTATGAAGCTTAAACGTTCTAATCCACAAGAAAGTTAATTTTTGCTCTTATACGAATAATGGAGGATCATACCGAGCAAATCTCAGGGGAGTTTTTTCTGTTCTAATTCTTTTATTTTCCAAGTTTTTAACCTTTGACACAAACAACGAGGACGTTGTTTAACTTAAGTGGGGGGGATTGGAGAATTAGAACACTTATTTGTCCTGAACTTTTGCAAAATATGCTTAAAATGCGCTTAATATATCAAAATTTAAATTTTTTAGCATGTTTTTGTTTAAAGTCTAAATTACATAGCTGCACACATAACATTATTTCCAAAAATTGTGAACTTATCAAAATTCACAAATCTATGAGTGTGCCGGTGACTTGTAAACTTTAGAACTTGGCTTGTATACTATTCGAGACCACCATAATAAGTATTATCTATATAATTGGAATGACTTGTCTAAATTGGTAAATTTTTAGGATTACACCCAAATAGCCTTTATATGTTATGTGATATTAACTAACTACACTGGTTAGTTAACCCCCGTATAAACCCTTTGTTACTCTCACTTTTAGAGTAAGATACCCTTAGAAAAACACTCAGAGCCATTCCTTTCGTTTCTTACACCTTTGTTATAATGTTTCGTTACACCCTTACACCTTAGCCTACCCTGTAGATTAAAATCCGTGGTTAATTGCTTTAGGCAAAGTGTGTTTCCTTACATTACCTGTGTTCGCGTGCGTAATTCATTATCTTTGGTTAGGTCGGGAAATTGCACAATGCAATTGGTGTGAAAGTAAATATTGTATATCTTTGAGTTTATTTTTCGTGTGTTTACTACTTTCACTATTACAGTTATTTCTGAAAGTATGAAGAGTATGGAAAAATTATCCGGAAAAATAGTGATAGAAAAGTTGTGAAATTTTACACATATGTTGATGTAAAAAAAAATAAAAAATAAAAAATAAAATAAAAAAAAATAAAATAAAAAATAAAAAATAAAAAATTGGAAGTTTGTTTTAACCAACTTATGTAAAGTTTTGTATTAAGTGGGCGATATCACCACTATTTGTTGTATATTATATGGATTGAATGGGAGTTGGCCGTTATGGGAACGCCAACTAGGATTATTCTTTAATTGAGATCTTGTTGAGTATAATTCGTGTCTACCTAAAGCGTGTGTTTCAAGTGTTAAAGCGTGAGTTATTCAATGATATGAGTCTTATTCATGGGATGGTTGGGACAGTAATTTACCACACTTAGGATTTTAATTTATCTGTTTTGTTTATTTTTCATTTTACACCAATTTGTATCCCGAATATTATCCATACCCTATATCATTCTTTATCAAAACCTTTGATTTATTGAGATTAGGGATTTGAGCAATCTTAAGTATCGTAGTCGTGGATTCGGCTATGTATTTATGATTTTGTCACCCTTTTTGATATAATATTATTGGTAAAGATTACTTGGTCCTATCTTTAGCCTATTCGAGTTAAGGATTTGAGCAATTGCAAGTATCGTGGTCGTGGATTCGATCATGTATTTGTGATTTTGTCGCCTTTTCTGGAATTTGAGATCGATAGAGATTAAAAAGGATGATCAACCCTTAACCAACAAACCCTTTTTACCGCTTTAGACTTGTCATTCCTTAGCTTTAGTGGGGGAGATGCGTATACTTGCCAAGCTTATGATAGAATATTCGTCACGACTGGACAGTTAAACGATTAGATTTGCTTTTATCGAAATATTTTATTTTATTTCTAATTCGTTAAGTGTTTGGTTGTGCAATTATGACAAAACGAATACATGCTTAAATATAAAAATAAATCCTAATATCTTTTAAGATACATTTTCATAAGATTTATTCTAAGGTTTACTTGGGGACAAGTAAAGTTCAAGTGGGGGGATATTTGATAAACTCAAATAAGTACATTTTATTATCATCATTTGTCCTATTTATTTGACTTGTTTTATTATATTATATATGAGAATTGATACGTTAATATTTACTTTTGTAATTTTCAGGTAAAAACAAGTATTATGTGAAACTTGGCGATTTTGGACTAATTATGGAGCAAAACAAGCAAGATGTTAAGAGTCTACTGAAATGTACAAGATCAAGATCATTCTGCTCCAGATACGCCGCAACATACTTCTTACATACGGCGTATCACTATCAAGATTTCACAAGTTACGATCCAAGACAGCAAAGGACATGCGCCGCATAGAGAAATGGAGTTACGGCGCATCTTAAGGCGGTGTACGAATATTCCTGAATATATTAATCTTGGACCCCACGCGAAGTTAAGTCAATGCGCCGCATCTACTTATCCTATGCGCCGCATCTAACCCTCAGACAGAAACTATAAATACCCCAAAGTCAGACAAATTTCGGGGTGAGGTTGGACAATGCAAGATACCAGACGAATTCAGACGTATTAGCAGCACAAGACACACCCTAAACGAAGATACAAGAGTTGTAAGAAGGTCCTGCATGTATTCAATTCATTAAGTAGTTTTGTTTTATTGTATTAGTACACTTTAATTCATCAGGATTGATGGGCCGACGTCATGTGACTACGGAAAATCATGCGCACCCCTTAAAATTGCTTTCCCATTAATTAAAGTTTATATGTTGATGTCTTTGGTGACTTTTATTAGTGCATTGATAACCTCTGTGTCTAGCTGAGCATTGCTTGGGTCGCCATGCCCCTTCCTCGCCTATTTATTCTATCGTTTCTAGAATAGTAGGATAAACATAAGTGATCATTAAGGGTTTACTCGCCGATAAGATTAGAGCCAACGAGAAAGGGTTAATTATATACACTTCATATAAAACTAGCAATAAAACAAGTGACAAGCTACTTAATTATCAGGACAGGTCTTCTTATTGTCTCAAGTATCTATCTGTGTACGTGTGTGGTAATCGCTGATTCGTGCTCATTAGTTTAGTTTTCTATTTAATCATAACCAAACCGTGCCAGTCTCTCAGGCTGAACCCCCTTTGCGTTAGATTAGGTTGTATAGCTAACTTAAGATATTAAAATACTGATTAGAATAACTAGATAATACGTTCCACTCTTAGTGATCGACACTCTACTTACCATTATATTCATACTGACCGGGTACACTGCTCGTTAAGTGTGTGTGTTATTGATAAGTCGGCTAAATATAAATTTAAAACTTGAGTAGGCATTAATACTGCTAAACCGCAACGACACGCGCACGCATCACTTCTTTATAAGATATTTCTGATATCACTTGAATAATCACATATTTAGGAGGAGCAGCAACAAAAGCACCAAAGACAACGGGAGCCTTTGGGAAAAATGTGGCAAAATTTGTGGCAATCTAGTATGCAAATACCTTCTGTTTCTAGAGTTCCGAATCACCAACAGTCGTCGTCTCAAGGGTAGAAAAAGCGAAGATTGTTGATGTCAAAGGGTAGAAAAAGCGTAGAAAACCGAAAATTTGTATACTCATTGTTAATTGGTTTTTACTTGTACATTACTCGAAAACATGCTAAATGATTGATTAATAAATAGCATTTGACTAATGAATGTAGACATTGAAATATCTTGTTCTTTGCTTAAGTTTTGGTCTACTTTCTTCCTGCATTAGGTTTTCTAATATACATATTTGTATGTATTTTCTTTTTATTTTTTTCTTCTTCCATAAAAATATGTCCACACTTTTAGGTGTGAATATTTAACAATGTTTCAAAACTTTTGATTATAAGCATCTTTTTTCAATTTTGCCACACTTTTAGCTGTGGACATTCAAAGATTGTTTTCACACTTTTAACCATAGACATTTGGATAGTATCTCCACACTTATATGTGTAGCAAAATTTGTCACACCCATTATTACCACACATTTGCAAGTGTGGAATTTATAATTTTACACATTTTTAACCGTGGACAATTTGCCTTTAAAATGTGAAAAATTTAACTAGTGTTTTGTAGTGACATCAAGTAACTTCAAAGGTATAACAATGTACGATCGTCAAGCGTCCCTTAGAGTTTCTCCGAGCACTTCATTGGGATGTTCTATCAGATTAAGATGTCTTACTGAAGTGTTTGGTGGAACTCCGAGTGTCACTTGACACCATGAAAACTAGAAAAGTATAACACTTTTTAATCTTTTAAATGTTGTCAAACTTGCTCTTAACACAGTTTGATAGTAGTCCCTTACATCGAGTTCTTACCACAACTTGATAGTATACAATAATGCATGAACGCCAATTAAGTGTCCCTTAGAGTTCCTCCGAGCACTTCATTATGATGTTTTACTAGGAATGTCTTACTGAAGTGTTTGGTGGAACTCCGAGAGTCACTTGACACTAACAAACTAGAAATTTCAAATGTTAAGTATAGCATTTTTTTAGTGCCTTCGTACTCGTTCTTAACAGTAGTAAGAACAAGGAGACTGCTGCACTTACCAACTTGTCTGCAAAGATGGACAGAGCCTTCTTGTTGGTGATTTACTCAAAGAGAATATGGTGCAGTTGAATGTACGTGATTTTCAGAAAATCAGATCCTAGAAACACCTTTTTTTTATCTGTAGTGATGCCAATCAGTTATTCAGTTCACTTAATTCATACTTACCAATAATAGAGTAATACTTATACTTAATGTTATTTCATAAATATTTTTTATACAAAAAGTATAGCAAAACGTTAAAGGCTGAAACTAAATATGCTTACTATTTTCCTATTAGATGAAACTTTAACTATGCATGATATTGATACGGAAAGACGGACGAAACAAAAGGGACCAGAAATATAATCTGTTTTCCGTAAAACATCCACACAGATACTACTTTTGCTAGAAAATGTAAAGTAGTATACATTTAAGGAAACCTGATTTACATGCTACGTGTAGTATAATAGAAGAAAGCCATACTAGACAGCACCACTAAGATAGTTTAGGATCAAGCCCGGCCTTCCAATTGTAACTGGTAATAGAATTCGTCCTGGTGAGTCTCAGCAAGATCGATATAATTGCTTCCTGAGACCATATTCAAGCCTACGGTCACATTCCATGACAGTTTTGGTTACGTCGTCCTTAGATGAGAAGATCTTCTTGTTCTTCTATGGAATACTGTCAGTTTTAGTACTAGAAAGAGGCAGTGGCGAAGCTTGCCAACTTTTAGTGGGGGGTCGGGATCTAATATACCGAAATTTCACAATTAAATAGGGGGTCGAAACCTAATATACCGAAATTTTTCTACACGAAAACTATATACCCCCTATATCGCAAAAAAAAATTCGGGGGGTCGGGCGCCCCCCCTCCCCCTATAAAGCTTCGCCCCTGGAAAGAGGGGTATTTTGTTTCTTAGAGTTAAGCTTTGTTGTCTTTAATGGTTTAGATGATTGGCCGAATGAAGTTCAATGTTTTTTTTTTTTTTTTTTTTTTTTTTTTTTTTTTTTTTTTTAATTATAGTTTTAATGTTTTAAAGATTTTCATTCCAATGAAGTGTTTCATGGTTGAAAAAGTTGGTTATATATGTTTTTAATCTATTATTTATTTGCATTTTATGTCGAAATTAATTTCAATAGTTGCTTTTTAGTTGAATGTTGTATTTGTCGATCAAGGTAGGCTTTTAAGCTTTTTACTTGCAGCATTGGCTTGTAATCTGAATGACTGATTGGATCTTTAATCCCATATAAAAAACAATATAACCCTAGTTTTGGCAAAAACAGATTAAAAGTTGAATTTATCAATTGCGGGAATATAAATCATAATCTATGAATAATAACAGTTTTAAGAATAATTCAATCTATGAATAATAACAATTATAAGTTTGCAACGAACAAATATTGATAAAAGAAAATTATTAGTTGTAATCATTATTCGAACATATTGGGTGCAAGAACAATAAAAACTATACTTACCCTTGTTCCTTCAATAAATTATGCCACCTCTCATTTTCATTTGTATAGCTTTGATTTAAGTTCTAGTTATAAACGGGATGAAAATTAACGTTTTTGTTAGATGTAAAAGTGAAGATCATTCTAGAATCTAGTCTCTTATCTAACATTTTGAATTTTGCTTTCTATGTATACATATGGGTATAAATACCCCTCTTATTATGGTAAACTAGGAGTGACACTCATTTATACAACGAGGCAGCATGGCCCGTGCAATGCACGGGCTTCGATTATCATGAAGTAGCATTAGTCTGACAACGGTTAATAAGGTGTGTTAACATTAGTCGTGAAACTTAAAGTGTTAAAAAAATTCGCTTTATTAAGCTTTTACAAATAGAAATGTTTCATATGAAATATACTTAAAGATGTGTTTGACCATTAGTACACGTGGTTGTAAGTAGTAAGTGCACGTTTGATTTGCTTACTTATCGGTTCTAAACTTTGAGGTTCCTCAATTTGATCATCCTTGTATGCTGATACTCTACTAAAGGATACTAAAGGTTACCACTTTACCATGATATTTTCTTTTGTACTAAAGGATTTCAAATTGCGATGCACGGGCTTTGTTTCAATATTAATTCAATTTATATATTCTAAAGATATTGGAGCCTTATTGAATTTTAGCAGAGTACAATGGCCTATTGTAACAAACCATTGCATAATCAATGAATAAGCAAATAAAGAATTTCCAAAAATAAATCGTAGTGGACTATTTATTCGACATATTGTTTCAAATGAAAATAAAAATATAATCACTTTAAAGGAAAGACTAAGATGCTTAGGCTTGTACGATGCACGAATTTAGTTATTCTAATGACAAATCAAATGTTTAATATATACGTATATTATTGCACCAATTATGATACAAATAAATTATCAATACATTTGTGGATTAGTAAAAGGATCAAAAGGGCACGACTCAAAGAGTTTATTTGAACCATCTTAAGAGTTTAATAGAAGTTAGCATCGGAATGAATAATCTACATCTAGAATTAAGAAAGTGTTTTGTATAAGCCTAAAGTAAGTATTACTCACACAAAAAGTTATAATTAATCTTTATGGCTTTTTTTACTCGTGTTAACACTGGTTCTTTAACATTTTAAAAACTTAATTTATATCCAATCAAGTAGGTAATACTTAATTTATGGCTTTTTTTACTCGTGTTAACACTGGTTGGAAGAAATACACCAAATTGTAATACTTCTTGTCTTGAAGGATAGAAGTATTCTTCTTTTGCACTTGAGAGGTTGAAGCTCTGGATCACTTGAAACAAAAGCTTAAGAATATAAGATCAAAGGATTTAGAAAGATAGAAGAAGAGATTTAGAACAGAAAGTTTGAGGTGCAAAAGGTGAGAAAAAATCCAGGGGAAAACCAGTATTTATAGGCAAAAACTGGACAGCTGGAGGAGCGGGGCGGTCCCCTTAATTAGGGGGCCGGTCCCCTTTATATTAAGGGGGCCGCCCAAGGTGAACGTTGCCCAGTTCTGTTCTTTTGTGGGAAAGGTTTTTCTAGAACATTTTTGCCATCTTTGGTTGAAAATTTGAATTCATAAATTTATAATGGATTAAACATTTTTATTTATTACCAAAAATGTTTTTCTAAAAGATATAAAATGTTTTTGACATTTTATAAAAAATCTAGTGATTAATAAAATGTTCCTTTGATCATATAAAGCATTAAGCATTATGTTTATTCATACCTTAAGTGATTAAGTTGTAGAAGTAAATATTTACAACTAAGTACTTGTTTATTTGATAAGTTTATGTTTAATGAGTTTAAATTTTGTGATCATTACAACATAGAGATATGAATAAGTATTAATAATGTTTTTAGGCATTATTTATGTCAACATTTAGTTGACATTCATTGAGCTTTTTCATAGGATAGTCTAAATGATGCATGCTTCCAAAATGCTAAAAATTGTTTGCAATGAATCTGTCGTCACATTTCTTTTATAACTTTGTCACACTATTTGCCATGTGTGCACTTTGTCTAAGTGGTTTTAGTATGATGAACATTTAGAAGTCATTTTATTTTACACATAGATCATTACGTTAATTAATGGGTAAGTATGCTTAAGTGACTAAGCCTAACTTCAAAACAATTTCACAATGTAGTATCTAAAACAATGTCATGCTATCTTACAATATGATTATTTGTCTTGATGCCATGTGGTAGCTTTTTGTCTAGTAGATGAATATTTGTTTTTGTTTACATAAGATGCTATGATTTCTATGATATTCACATCTTTTGTCATTAAGACTTTTGTCTTGTAGATTGATAACAAATTATTTGTTATTTCTCTTTGATTTTTTGCATAATTATTGTCCCATTATTACTACTTTGATTAGTAATATGTTTATAAGATCCATTTTCTTACATATAGCTTCAAAAGCTAATAGGATTAAGTTTTACAGGTTTGAAATTTGTGTTTGGGTATCTTTCAACATACCTCTCTCCAAATCGTATTGTTGCTTCCGCTTTCCTAACAACATCTCCATCATCCTTTAGTTATAACAATACACCTTCCATGAGGAAACCACATACCTCGTCGTGCAATCATCTTGCATTGATAGAGAAGAGCTACATAACTTTGAGGATGAAGTACTTTGTATGCTAACCAACTTCCGCAAAAACATTACTAAGCTCATCGCTTTCATTAACTTGCTTCGTCATTCTTAACATCACACATTATGATGGATGTCCACCGATTAAGGGGGAGAGAAATTCATTCACATAATTGTCTGTTTGTATTAAAGAACACTCACACATACCGACACATAGGTTCACACCACTTAGTTAAATCAGTTCACAAAATCACAAAATGTTTCAAACCTTATTAGCTCAACACCACAGTTTTGCACCAATATCTCGTCAAGTGAAAAACACATATGTGTTTAACAAATCTCTTAAATGTGAACCATCAAGTCTCATTCGACTTTGACTAGGATTAGTGAAACCAAATCCATTGTTATAAGTAAATAGACCTTAGTTTGAACCCTCGTTTGATCAAAAATGACAAAACATGACCAAATCAATTTTTGGTCCCACGGTACCCTTCGATAAGAAGGACGGAACCAAAAATTTGGTTTCGCCAAATCCGCGGGTACCAGGTTCTGTTTTTAAACATTCATAACAGAAAACCTTCTCACAACCAACGATTCTAGGATTTATTTTCACATCATTATTCTCTAGAACAAATTCATTGTCTAGAACATCTTCTAGAACACCATCATAGGATCTCATCCTTTTTAATACATATCAAGCACGTCATTGTCAGTGCAAACAGAACCATCACTCTCAACACGTTGGTCCAACCAACACTCTCATTATATGATGTCATTTTCATTTTCATATAGGTATATGGAATCTCTATTCCTAAGTGATCATTATATTCACTTCCTTCATTTGAGCATTTATCATCTTTGGTAGATGATAATATCATAACCTTAACCGCCTTCAATACTCGTATAGCACTTGCTATACAGTTTCTGAATTCATTATAACCACCACCTTCTTTACTAATCATCAACCCCATGGATTAGCGAAAAACCTACTTGCATCAACCTTTAGTTATCAATTGAGTTAACACTAGCATCACTAACTTTAACTCCACTTCATATCTTCATCATAGGCATTGTTTTGTAGGAATATATTCTTGTAAATGTAATTCTTATTAGAAGATTACACTCTTTATAACATGGTTTACTAGATAATCACAATTGGTATGCTGCATCATATTTTTCTTTGATTAGACAATCACAATTGGTAAGTTGTTTGTGATTAGATTATTGATATGTTGCATAATATTTTTCTTTAAGAAAAAATATATTGCACTAACCATTTCATTGTAGGATCATCATATATGCTCGATCGTATATAGCATACTCATCATAGGATGAAGTTTGCATCGATTATTTTTCTTCTTTTATAGGTGCTTCTTGACGCTCTCAAACCAGGAGGATTATCAGTCTAGCACTCATATTGCATCGTCTATACACATTGGTCGTATATTACTTAAGACATAGCTTCTAGTGCACTAATCTTTTGTTTTGTAGGTTCATCTTGACGCCCTAGAGTAAGGGGAGCTTTCGTCAAGCATTTTTTGGATGCATCATATACACGCATTGGTGTATATCACATACTTGTCCAAGGACAAATATTTTTTTATACTAACCTTTATTTTGTAGGATTCTTCATCCTTGGATCATATACGTCGGTACCCTTGCAACGGGAGTATTGATCAAGGGGGAGCATATCATGTACTAATCCTCGTTTTGTAGCATTCATAATCCTTACATCATATATGTTGGTACCCTAGCAACGGGGAGTATTGATTAAGGGGGAGCTACAGCCAAGGGGGAGCACGTAAACATTCTTAAGAATTCTCATTTTTCGACACACTTTTATGTTTCGACAAAAAGGAGGAGACAGGTCAACATAGTCCAACATAACCAACCCACGTGTATCGTTGGCTATATGCATTTCATTCATCATGCATTTTTCATATATATTCTTTTTATGTTGCACACCACTAACCTTTATGTAGGTTAAGAGTCTTAATTTGATCCATGGATCCCCTAACAACCTAGGGAACGCAACAACCATAGGAGATTGGAGTAGTCTATTTAACTTCACTAGGGATGATGCAAACTCGCCATTTCGGGGAGAAATGAAGTTAACTCCAAGGACACACCCTTTTTGCTTCGACAAAAGGGAGAGAAAGGTGTAAACGGAGAAAGTAATAGGCTAGAAGAGTTGAGAAGAGTGTAAACGAAGAAGGTAATGTTTAAGGTAGTACGAACACAAGTAACTTTTTACATTTTACTTTCTATCATGTTTACATATTTTGTCATCATCAAAAAGGGGGAGATTGTTAGTGCAAGCAGTCTCGTTGGGGAGATTGTTAGTGCAAGCAATCTCGTTTGTTTTGATTGATGACAAACATGTAACTTGATACATAACGTAAAATGTACAAGTTACTTGTAATCATATATTGTCTCAACATACATTCAACACCTCTCGAGTCCTCGTATGATACAACACAGGTTCGTACATGTTTGTTACGTGGCATTATGATCAAACCCTTAACAAACCATTTAGAATGTTTAAAATAAGGCTAGGTCATTAAGTATTTTAAAAAGACTAACCATTCTACTTAGAACCTCATTTCATATTTTGCATATACAAGTATTTTTACTTGTACATCATGTTTCCTAAGTTTAGTAGGATAAGTACACTTTAGGTGTCAAACTAACATGATACATCTTGGTAAACACATATTAGTTAAGCTAGTATATACATGCTACATGATCACTAGGATACATGTTACATACATATATACATTTACATGTTTATGTTTATTTCTTAAATTAGAAATATTTAACATGACATCATGGCATGCATCACTTACATATCTTGGAAGATTTGTAATATATTTTGTATAGATCTTCAAACTACTAAGTTGACTTTGAAAGATCTTAACATGACTTGGCTTGATATGGAAAGATATGGAAAGATTCATAAAATCCTTAGATGTTAAGCACTGGCGGATCCAAACCCATACAAGGGCGGATCCAAATTTAGGGATCCGCCAAATCCGCCAACTGTTGAAACAGTTTTCCTATAAATAGTAGCCCATTGTTTACCCATGATTTTAAGCCAATAGAACACACATTTCCTTTACCCTTTAAACACACTTAGATCAGTAGCAAACCATGTAGATTCATACATTAATCACCCTTTACATAATGATCATAATGTTACTAACTTTCATTATATTGTAAGCATACACTGTTAATGATCCTGTGAAGCAAGCTCAAGATCCTGAGTCATCATCCATAGCATACTTCCTGATCCACCAAGAAGGTTAGAAGATCTTGAAGTCATTATCCACCATAGCATTCCAACATATGAAGATTCAAGGACACTTGACATCCTCAATGATTGAAGACTTCTCATTCAAGAAGTTCATGTAGATTTCACATGCATACATGAAGATCCATCATAACAAGTTTAGGGAGCTTGTGATCTTCATCCATTGAAGGCTTCCTATCAATGGAAGTTCATTTAGAATATTCATTCATATCCATGATACATTTATGTCATGGATCATCATTGATCATTGTAAACATCAACCGAGATTAGGTGGTTTATGTGTTTGTGCCATAAAACACAAGGTTTCTATGTTGGGCCATAAAACATAGTGGGAGTGGTTGTACCCTTGTCAAAGAACCAATGGGAGTGGTTGTACCCTTGTAAAGAACTTGACATCTAGCTTAGTGTCAGAAATTGTATAGGCGACGTTAGGTTGGTTCTACCTCGAACTAGAACCCGGTATTTAGCTTTATACCGAAAAAAGTGTAAGCGACGTGTGTAAGGTTTTCTCCACCGAGAAGGGAGCTTGTTGATCTAGTGAAGTAACTCTCGAGTTGGGTACTCGAGGAGTGAAGTAGGGCGGAGAGGAGCTCCGTGACTGAACCACTATAAATCATCGTGTTCGATTTGCGCTTTCTTTTATTTATCTCTTTACTTTTATGTTTGCATTATGTGATTGCTTGTGTTGTGATTAGTTGATAAACCTTGTGTTACAACGTGCTTTAGTTTATGCTAGACATAAACTACAACAGACAGCTTTCATATTAGAACAAGTCAAATTGGAAATTTGATACAACAAGTTTTAAGTTTTTAAAACGGGAACGTATTCACCCCCTCTACGTTTTCACAATAGTTAATGGGGTATTAGTTGAAGAGGAACTTACTAAGCTTTATCTCAAATGGTCAAATGTGTTAGTTGTTAGAAAGATTATGGCATTATGTGCAATTTGCTTATAGTTTCCTAGCTTTATGTAACTAGAAGGTTCATTTGTGTCACTTTGGAATCCTTGTTTAATCCCCTAAATAATTTAAAACTCAAAATCTAAAAGAAGTTAGAAAACCCATTATGTTTGATGTTCTTGAATACTCCACAGGCATTTGTATGATCTGATTGAATGAGTTTCGAATGTTGATTGACTTTTGTTAGTCCATAGCTGTTTAATTGTTGTTGACGTATTGCTTGTGCACTCAGGATATGCTTAGGTATGTAGCTATCGTGTTAGAATCTTGTTTATAAGATCCTGAGTTGAATGTTGAAATATGAGTGAATTGCCATGTTCATGATTGCTGCTTGCTCTTCATGCTAGATAGCGGTTTGAAAAATTTCCTGATTGTGGTTTGATCATGACATGAATATGATTTTATGAGTAGGCAAACCGCTGCGTGGTAGCGGTTAATGTAGAGTTAATCTGTATGTATGCCCATCTTTGTGGATATTCCTATGCAGATTCCATGGCTGATGTGAATGTGCCTGCTCCCGCTCTAACCACTTGATCAGATATTCAAACTCCATTGACTGGCTCTGAATTCACCACAACAACAACATCGGCAGCAACAACAACAACACCTTCACCACCACCACCACCTTCACTTCAACAAAGCATTACTAATTCTGGTCTCGCCGAGTGGGGATCTACAATACTTGGGAAGTTTTGTTGGTGGATGGATAATTGATGTTGACTACTGACTCCCTCAGAGAAGCGAATGATCACATCATCTGTGCGTAAAGGTCAACATCCTTTGTGTCGTAACATTTATCTCGTACATCATAAGTAGTGAATATACAATTGTTGTTATGTGTCAGTGTATGAGTTTCATTCAAATATCTTTCAAACTTATCATACCTGACACTAACATTCTCCCTCAATGATTGAGGGGGAGCATAATAATGTTCCATTATCAGAATACATTGAATTAGACCACATTGTCTCCCATATTTTCTAAACTTATTTAAATCAATTGGGATCACAAATCTCAAAAGGTTTGAAATTTTTGATCAAGGGAGAGAATGTGATTTAAATATGAAAATCTGATATAAAATGTGATCTTTTGGACTCAAGTGTAGGCTCTCTCATATGTGCTAAACTCTTTTGAATATCGATGCACATATTGAGGGGGAGTGAATGATTTATGATGGTAATTGTGGAAGAATACCAAAGACCGACCATTTTATTTATTCTACTGGATTTATAAGGATGGTAAGGTTAGGTATCAGTTCCCATGATCCAGCAAGAACCGGAGGGATCTTCCCAGGGACAATCCTCTAGTTAGAAAAGAAGTCCTTAGGAACGACGAAAAAAGGAGAAAAGTGAGAATAAGGGAAGAATGCCGACTGAGATGGAACTTGTACTGGAACAAACCCAATAAGGTACTAGTGATGAAGTCTTGGTAAGCGCTGAAGGGGTTGAAGAATGAAAAAGAAATGTAAAGATAAAGGGTGAAAAGAAAGAAGCCCTCCTTACACTTTAGGCAGAAACCGGGTCAATACATATACTGTCAGAATCACTTAGTTGATTGCTGACTTTGAAGACAAGTATCATGGACCCAGTGATACGCTGCACAACCCTCCCTAGCCACTCAAGGTCCCTCAAAGGACTCTTGTTTCATTTATCACGGAGATCAATACATTTCTATCATCTCTCTCACTCCGAGTTAGAAAATATTGAAAAGGTGGCAGTCCTCTCCAGCCTTCAATCACTAAATCAAAATGCACTATTGAGTCTAGAGCCAAGAGATCATCCATAAATTTCATTAGGACACATTTCCAATATGCTTGTTGTTTCATACACCGTGAAAAGTAAGAAAACATATATTAAGAGTCCTACGCATTATCCTTGTGGTATTTTCAGAACATCCGAGTGATATGTAAAGTATTCACAATGAAGATGGAAATCCTTCTAGAGCCAACATCAAACAAGCTCTTGGTAGGTGACATGTGAGATCCTACATGGATCAAACTAGTGACAACTGGAAAGAAACGATGGGGCGATTCACATTTGAATCAAACTTGTTCCAGGAAATGGATTGACGGATGCTTTTGGAAAACCTTTCAATGTGCTCCATTGATTGTGTAAATTTTCAAACAAAAGTGTTTATGACAGAAATTTGATTCAATTTATAAAACCCTCGTCGTGTTGCATAAAATGTTTATCCAGTGACACGCGAGTGATTTTTCTAATCAATTTCTCATCAATCAGTGGGTATTTAATTCACTGATTCACTCTACCGTGCTGTCTGCTTTGAGACGTTCCGGTATGAGAACATGCTTAGTATGATGATTCTGATGTTAATTCGTTGGATGATTCTTTACAACAAGCTGGAAAGTCCTGTCAAGGAGAATTTTCTTTAAAGGGGATTCTACCTGATCACAGGTCGGTCCTCACGGAACCGAAGGTTAATCCAACCACACCGAGCAAATGAAAAAGCCATATTCGTTCTCCAACTTTATTGCTAACTGTTTTATTTCAGATTTATATAAAGATGGTGATGGTGGTACATAATTCCAGCAGAGACATGTCAATCCACACCCCATGCTCACACGACCAATTCATTATCAAAGGATCATGAAAGTTGAGAGACTTACAACAATGCTTCCGCAACTCTGATGCAAAGTCTCCTGATCCAGAAAAGTGTGAGCATGTCGGTCCAATGGTCACTACATCACATGAAGGCGATACTACAAAGAATGAACTTGGAGATTTACGGTGGCTGATGATCTCAAAGAATGCTCAAAGATCACATACGCCAAAGGAACATTAATCACACGATCATTGCTTGAAGTACAAAGTGTGCTGAACTTGAAGAATCAAAAGGCTACGAGCTAGGAATTTACAGTCATGTAATAGAATGCTAGAATTCAAAGTGTATTTTCTGGGGTGACCTCCCTTAGGGGAGATTGTTAGGAATATAAATACTCATATGAAAGACTCGGTTACCCCAAGTATCTTTTGGCATTAGATAGCTCGTAGGCTTTATAGTTATAGTTTAGATATCGTTTCACCATGGAGTCGGGTCAGGTCTTTACCCACTGTAGCCCGCTCCATAGCCCACGTGGGGCGTTAAGTAAGTTGTATAAATACCCTCTCCCATGGTGGGAGAGGATTGGAGCTTTTCATTTTCTTAATCTAATCCACACAACTTTCTCTCACTAGAAAACTCCCATTTTCTTTCTCTCTCTAAACTCTCTTGAATTCGGCCAAGTTTAGATCTTTAGTGTGTGTTATGATTTAGTGTTACTTACATATTTTGTTTTTATCATTAATTTTCGCTCATATATTATCATCACGCTCTATTTCTCAAAAATATCTTTAGGTAATTTTCATTATAACGGGTCAAATTTAGGATAGATTGCATTAGCTTTGTCTATTTCGGGAAGCTCCCGGAAGGGATATAAAGTAGTATCTATATATATTAATAAACCAAAGCTAAAAATCCTACATGGCACTCAAAGAGACCAACCTCCCCCTTAAGTGTGCCACGTGGCAGTAGGCATTAAAAAAAAGAAAAAAAAAAACAAAACCTCATCCTGTATTATGGCAACCCGCTAATTTACAGGTCAATACTACTCAACAAACTCGAATTTATTTTCTTGACATTTATTTGAAAACAATTCACATATAACTTTTTACTTGAACCAACGTGAAAATTAGAACATCTTTCAAGTACATTAGGACTTAGGCTATATTTAGTCAACAACGCTCCAGTACCTTGCTCCTACTCCGGTTCACAATTTTAAACCCTAAAACAAATTTCCTTTTCTTAAATTGCTTACGGTTGTCAATTCAACAAACGGTATTCGTAATTTAAAATTTAACACCCGATATACCCAATTCTCTCAGCGATTATTTCTAACGTATTTTTATACTTCCTAAAAGATTACCAAAGTTTCAAAAATATTTCCTTACGCCTAAGGTAAATTCTTTATATCTTATGTTTAATGACGTACAACTTTCGTTAATCACCAAACCAACAACCAATACCTATTTTTAACATCCAATACATACAACATATACACTTTTGTATCAAAACAACTCATCTAATCCCATTTTATGTATATTTTCGCCCCCCTCCTTGTCTTATAAATAATTGTTAGACAAAAAAATGCACATGGCATTAATTAGCCACCAAGAATCCACAAAACATGGAGCCTAATCTTCCAAGGGAGGCTTGACCACAATTTGTCACCCCTAGCCCCCCCTAATCGGCCAACCTCCCCCAACTAACCAAATCATGACCTTGACTTATCTATTAAACCTTTGAAACTCTTGTAGTATAAATAGACCACAAATATCCATTCTTGCACCAACTAGTTCAAGTGAAAAAAAAAATATAATCACCTCCCATTTTATACACCATGTCGACACACTCTAGGAGCAAGGAAGGAAAAATCTTGATTGTGGCTTAGTTCAAGCATACATAGGGTACTCTAGCAAGGGTTTGGAACACTAATCTTGGGGTTAATCAAGTGTCTTATAATCACCTCCCATTTTATACACCAAGTCGACACACTTCATGTTTTTTATGTCATAATGCTAGTTCAAGTATATATACTTAGTTATCACTTTGTACATGTTGACAAAGCTTTAAATCCAAAATGATCTTTTAACAAAAGGCTATGTTTTAAACAAGTTTTTATTACAAGTAAACTAGTTGGTATAATCTCAACAAGAAATTGATGAAATATATATATATATATATATATATATATATATATATATATATATATATATATATATATATATATGTTAGTGAACTTGTAAATTTTAAACATCCTTGATGATCATTTACATGGACTCTTGAATATTGCTAAGTTAGTATTAGATCACTATTGTTATGTTGAGAAGTTGATGGATGAACTAGGACTAGATTTGAAGTGGTTGTTAAGTGGTTAAAATAACTAGAAGACTAGGAAAAATAATTTGACACATTTGATAATGTATCTGTCCTGTTTTGATTAATACAGAAAAATTAGTAGTTTGGTGATAAGTTTAGGCTAGAAATATAGAAAATAGACTCAATAACGAAAACGTAGCCGCTTGAATGAGTTAAAACGGGCTTATAACGAAAAAGATACGCTAGTTTCAATTTATACGATGAAAACTAAATTTTCGGAAAATAGTTGAAGCTGTTAAGAATTTTGAGAGTTGAAAACTGAGGTTAAATGGTAACTAGACTAGCCGAGACCTTAGAAATCCGATAGTATACTTAAATACCTTCGCGGGGATAGGTAAAACTTAAGGAACGGAGCTACGACAAAGAAGATTTGGCCTAACAAAGATTTACGACGACATATACGTTGACAGCTTATATTTTTGCTATTAGAAAAGCTGTTAGAATTATTTGAAGTGGATTTTGGACCCTTTAGAGTGTATTTTGGCTAAAATTACGTAAACAAAAATGGTAGAACATTATATACACTTATTAGGCGCGTTAGAGATTTTTGAAATACCTATTAACATGACGACTAAAATTTGAGCACGAGATTAATAAGTTACGTTTTCTAAAAAGGGTGATTTTCTAAATAAAATATCACGTTGACGCAAATACATTTTTGATGATAAACATGTACAAGTGATAAAGTAGAGTATGAACTTGCTTGCATGACCTTGTTTTCGAACCTAAGACATATGTATTATTTAGGTCGCGATTAGAGATTATCGGACTTAATTTACCTTTTGCCAATTTACCAATCGGGATTTGCTTTTGCTAAGGTGAGTTTCATAGCCCCGATTTTTACATTGTTTATACATGATTTCTAAACCCTCGGGGTGGGAGTACATTGCTTGTTTTTACATACGGACACAAGTGCTAAAACTGTTACTTTGCCTAAGTTACCGCATTGCCATTAAAGTCCCCTTTTGAATCATGAATCGTTAATTACTTGTAAGCGCGGATGTTATGAATAGATCTATTTGGGTTGACACCCCGTCCGAGTTGGTCGCGCCTAGGGGTGTCTGTAGGGTCGGGTCAACCCGACCCGAACCCGAACCCGATCGGGTCGGGTCTAATCGGGTCGGGTCTAATCGGGTCAAAAAATCTAGTCGGGTTGATTTGACCCGAACCCGATAACCCGATAGTGTTATCGGGTCGGGTTCGGGTTAAATAAAAAATATTATCGGGTTATCGGGTCAACCCGATAAGACCCGACAATGCTTTTTTATATAGTTTACAATATTTAATTTTGATATGATTAGAGATGAAAATGGTGATTATTTGGTGATTGATATTAATTATTTTACTGGTTATGAGAAGTTGCATACACATTGATACAATTCAGTTGGATAACTGATTCAATGTGCATGTCTCTCAGTTATCCAACTTGCACATTAAGAGCCAAATGATTATGCATGTCTCTCAGTTATCCAAATATGCAATTACACAGTTTTGTTTTGAAAGAGCTTCTGTTATCATTTGCACAACTTCAAGTTCCTACAAGTTGCATGCTGTCAATATGGAGCCTTTGGATATATTAGTCATAGACGAGCCTTTGGATATATTAGTCATATAATTGACTCAACTTAAGCTCATGAAGAATGCACTTATACATATTTCGTTTGACAAGATAGTCGCGAGTTTTAGATAAACTAAAAAGTTTCATATTGAAAGTCTTTTAGCTATTTCAGACTAAAGTAGCAATTGTCTACGTTCTAGTCGTTTGTTTACAATGTATCGTTTTCAATTCTTTGGATCAAGCAGAAACACATGCATATTTGGTTAGTATTTTGCTACAACGCATGTCATATACCGATATGTATATTATGCACTTAAGTATGACAAAAGAAACCCACAAATTACCATGCTAAATCTAGACATGCAGTAATACACCAGTATCTTGTTACAATCCTTTATGATCGAGTGTGTTTAATAATGTATTAAATTGTACCAAAAAAAAACTAAGCATTTGGACCAAGATCACATGTATGCTGGTTATTAGATATGCCGAATCATATAATATTATTAGTATCATATTTAATGCAAGTATTACAATAGTGCACAACAACACAGTGGCGACTGGCGACATTTACAATTGGGTCACCCGATAACCCGAATCACCCGACCCGACCTAACCCGACCCGACTACGACCCGAACCCGATAACCCGAATCCTTATCGGGTCGGGTGTCGGGTGAGTTTTTAAAAAATCCAAACCCGACTCAACCCGACCCGAAAGACCCGATAACCCGATAACCCGACCCGATAACACCCCTAGTCGCGCCAACCTATCAAACGGACGCATATCATTCGGATTATTTTCAAGTGTCTGGCAAACTCTTATTTGGGGCATTATTATTATTAAGCTTGATTACATACCAGTACGTCGAGCTTCAGGGTCATGAGCTTAGGCACTGTATATATATTATTTTTGATTGTGACGTTATATTTGTTGTAATTGTCTTGCTATTGAAATCTTAAGGTCCGCTATACTGTTTACTTAAACCTATGATCTCACCAGCATTATTGTTGACCCTTTTAGCGTGTATTCTCAGGTAATTAGGTGATAATACACCTCTTTGTATGGAGCACTTTTGAGTCACATTTTGGAAGCACATCATGATGAAGATTTTCTTGCATTATTTAGCATTTGGTTATGTATTTAAATCTTACATTTTGAAGGTGAACTCTGATATATATATATATATATATATATATATGTTTTGTAAAACGTTACGTTTAAATCAAATGCTTGTTTTAAAATGAGCCACTTAGAGGTCGTTCTTTATTCCTTGTACTTTGTTAACCAAGAACATCACGCCCCCGGAATTCCATTTCGCTGCAAACACAGATTTTGCGGGTGTGACAGATTGGTACCAGAGCCAAGGTTATAGAGAACTAGGATGCATCATTAACCCTAGACTATAACCACTAGGTCACGACACTTCACAACATCATGGTGTGTATACCATTTTGTTACATGTTTTTATTTACTTATATTATATGAACACTTGTACTTATATATATATTTGTATTGACCTGGTTTACAGTGATATGTCTTCACCTACCCATCTTATTATCCTCGACTCGGATTCAGACAAGGAAGATTCATCATCATCCACTGTTTCGATCACACCAGTTATTCCAGTTCCTGTATCCTTCGGCTATGAGTCTGCTGAGACTGAGCCATTTTAGGACGCTCAGACCATATCTACACCTCCTGTATTATCACCACCCATTGCACATGTCCCTCCAGTTCCATCACCGCCCGTTTCACCTCCAGTATGCCGGGTTAGGCATGTCCCTGTTGTGCGACTGGACCAAATCCCTATTGGTCGTCGCTATCGACTTTATGAGACTGGCCCTGTCATGCTTCGTACCACCAGGAAAAGGGTACGATCTCAACCCATCCGTGTACCAGCACCTACTACTCCATCTCATATCTCATTACCACCATCATCTCCACCACCACCATCATCGTTTACTTACCACCAGACTACCACAGTCCCATTACAACCATCACCCAAAGATGTTTCTGATACTTTGCTACCGCCTCGTAAGAGGGCTTTTACCATGGCACCATCACCTTCTGATCCCTATGTTACGGCTGCTGCTGAGGCCTCTACTCGACACGAGGTTCACAGATGGGTTGACGCCCGTAGGGGGTCATTCATTCCACCTACTCTCAGTAGATGGAGATACGATGAAGGTACTCCGAGAGCATTTGAGTTAGGAGAGAGTTCGGAGATGGCTGCTGCTCAAGTTCTACCGGTTACCGGTGAGTCGATCCATCATACTATTCCACTTCTGATCGCTAGGATGGTCCGTCATGAGGACCGTATTGGCCAAGTGTTTGATCGTCTCGATGAGCTTCCCCTGGAGCGCATTGAGACTATAGAGACTCAGCTAGAGCACCAGATCATTGCACACTCCTGGATTGCCACACTTGAGCATTTTTTGGAGGATGAGCAGGCGCGACGACGTGACCAGAATGGGTTGATTGCTAGTCTCGTCGATCAGATCATAGATCTCATGCGCTGTCTCGATGGTGCATCAGGCAATGCCTAGACTAGATTTGTATCATAGGTATCTTTTGTATTTATATCCTAGCCACGGGGTGTGTGGAATTAGTAATGACGCTTGTGATCTTTTGTTAGTTGTACAACAATGTAGCAAGTTATTTCGAGATGTATTGTATGGTTACTCTATGGTATGATATCGATCGATGTGAACCGAGACTTTTCATTTTGTATTCATGTATGATGTGATTGTATTTACTCGTGTTGTCATTATATTATGGTTGTCCTGATTTATTCTTATTATGGTTGATTTTTATTACGCCATATTCTTATCGTGATTTATCCTTGTTGTGATGTATTTTTATCTTGTTGTGGTTGTATCTACTCATGGTGAAAATATATTATGACTATTGTGATTTATTATGGATTATCCTTATCACATCATATTTCTATCATGATTTATTTTTGTCATGATTTATCCCTATATTGTTGTGGTTGATCTTGTTGTGATTTTCACATGTCATGGTTGTATATATATACTTGTGATGACCTTTGTTACTTATGGATCCTAATTATTATTGTTTCTTGTGATTAGAAAAACAATGCCACCTAAGAAACAAAGCATGAGTATAGCTGAGATCGATCAACTCGTTTCCCAACGGGTTACGACACAGGTTGCTGCTGCTATGGCTGAATATGAGTCCCAACGCAACAGTGGTAACAGCGGAGAAGCTAGTGCAACGGCAACCAGGGTTGAAACCGCGACTCGTGGATGTACTTACAAGGAATATTCGGGTTGCAAGCCACAGACTTTCAGTGGCGCGGAAGGAGCTATCGGATGGTTCGAAATGTTGGAATCGAATTTTCGTATGTGCAACTGCGCGAAGAACTGTAAAGTGAAATATGCTACAGGTACCTTGTTGGATGGTGTATTATCATGGTGGAATGCTTATGCTCAATCACTGGGAATTGATACTTCTTTTGAAACACCATAGGCTGAATTCAAAGAGATGGTAACAGCTGAGTATTGTCCGAAGAATAGGTTCAAAAATTGGAAATTGAATTTTGGGACTTAACAGTGAAAGGGTATGATATTGCGGCTTATACTAATCGATATCACGAATTGGCTATTCTCTGTCCTGAGATGGTTTCGACTACACAGAAAAAGATTGAGAGGTACATCTGGGGACCTCCATCTTACATTCAAGGAAATGTCACATCTTCTAAGCCAAGTACTCTAGATGAGACAATCCGAATGTCACATAATTTAATGGATCAAATTGTTCGAGCCAAGGCTGCTCGAGATGGCAATAACAGTAACCGCAGCAATAACAACAACAACCGCTACCACAACAGTAACAACAACAAGAGAAAATGGGATACTACTCATGGAGGAAATGCTGCTCAACAACCCATCAAAAGACAAGAAGTTGTTAAGGCTTATGTAGCAGGCCCGACTGAAAGGAAAGGTTATGAAGGAACTCTTCCTAAGTGTGACAAGTGCCAACGTCACCACAATCCTAGACGTTGCCCTACTCCATGCGGCAATTGTAAGAAAATTGGGGACTTAACCAAAGAATGTAGGTCTCCTACTGCTGCAACAAATCAAAGGGTTCCCGGAGCATGTTTCGGATGTGGCGAAACAGGACATTTCAAGAATCAATGCCCAAAGGAGAAGAATCATGGAACGGGAACTCAAAATAATGGAGCTCGGGGAAGAGTCTACAATCTTAGAAAAATAGAAGCTACTGAGGACCCGAACTTTTTCACGGGTACCTTTCTTCTCAATGATCGTTATGCTTTAGTTTTATTTGATTCGGGTGCCGATAAAAGTTTTGTATCAACTACTTTTGCTCCTTAACTTAACATCTCACCGACCACCTTAAACACCGCCTACAACATTGAATTAGCAAATGGTAACTTAGTTGGCTCCGACACCATAATCCGCGACTGCACCTTTAACTTCCTAAACCATCCATTTAACATCGACCTTATGCCTATCAAGCTCGGTAGTTTTTACGCCATAATTGGTATGGATTGGTTATCTAAACACCATGCTAGGATCATTTGAGATGAAAAGGTTGCTTATCTCCCTTTTAATGGTGAAACCTTGATTATCTGAGGTGAACGAAACGGAACTCGATTAAACATCATATCGTGTGTCAAGACCGAAAAGTATATAAAGAAGGGATTTCGTGCTTTTCTAGCACACATAACCGAAAAGAAGTCGGATGAGAAACGAATGGAAGATGTACCGATTTTTCAAGATTTTTCGGAAGTCTTTCCCGAAGACTTGCCTGGACTACCGCCTACTTGTCAAGTAGAGTTCTAGATAGATTTGGTGCCAAGAGCGGCAGCAATAGCAAGAGCACCCTACCGACTAGCACCATCAGAGTTGCAAGAATTGTCTAATCAGTTGCAGGAACTACTAGACAAAGGATTCATTAGACCAAGTTCCTTGCCTTGGGGAGCACCGGTCTTGTTCGTAAAGAAGAAGGATGGATCGTTCCGAATGTGTATAGATTATCGCGAATTGAACAAGTTAACGGTGAAGAACCGTTACCCACTCCCAAGAATCGATGATTTGTTCGATCAGTTGCAAGGTTCCAGTTTTTTACTCGAAGATTGATTTGAGATCGGGTTATCATCAACTAAGGGTTCGGGAAGAAGATATCCTGAAAATGGCTTTTAGGGCTCGTTATGGTCATTACGAGTTTCAAGTGATGCCGTTTGGATTAACTAATGCACCGGCGGTATTTATGGATCTCATGAATCGTGTGTGCAAACCGTACATGGACAAATTTGTAATTGTGTTCATTGATGATATTCTAATCTACTCTAAAAGAAAATAAGAGCACGAAGAACATCTCAAGACGATCTTAGAATTACTCAAGAACGAGAAGTTGTACGCTAAATTTTCTAAGTGTGATTTTTGGATTCGAAAGGTACAATTTCTTGGGCACGTAATTGATAGCCAGGGATTGCATGTTGACCCAGCTAAGATCGAGGCTATTAAAGATTGGGAAACACCTAAGACTCCCACAGAGATTCGTCAATTTCTAGGTCATGCCGGATATTACAGAAGATTCATCGAGAGTTTCTCTAAGATAGCGAAACCTTTAACCAAGCTAACGCAGAAGAACCAGAAGTACGAATGGGGAGAGAAACAAGAATCCGCCTTTCAGTTGTTGAAGCAAAAACTTTGCAGTGCGCCATTTTTGGCATTACCCAAAGGAATGGAAAATTTTGTAGTTTATTGTGATGTTTCGCATAAAGGACTTGGAGTTGTGTTAATGCAAAAAGAAAAGGTTATAGCTTATGCTTCTCGACAACTCAAAGTTCATGAGAAGAATTACACCACTCATGACTTGGAGTTAGGAGCAGTTGTCTTTGCGCTAAAGATTTGGAGACATTACCTCTACGGTACTGTTGGGAATTAAATGTTCTAAAGATTAGTATCGGGAATTAAACTTTCAAAAGGTTTGTTCTGCTCAAGAAAATTCACTAAGTATCATTCTACTGCTAATGCATTTCATGCTACTGCTAGGCTTAGAGATTCTGCTGTCGCAAGAATACTACTGCTGATGCATCAGATTCTACTGTTAAAGAGATAAGTGTCACGTATTCTACTGCTGTATGGATAAGTATACGAAGATATTTTGTGTACTAAAGTCAAAGATATACGGTAGATAATATCTTTGATAGATGATCAGTCAACAAGTTGTGTACACAGATACAAGTTGTATCTGAGGGACTGACACACACAAGCAAAGCAAGTAGTTCGACAAGACTTATCATTTACTGTAAAAGATCTCCTTAGTTGTATAAAAGGAAGATCTTATCTTAGTTACAAGTGTGTCGAATAGAGAGAGTCAAAATTGTAACTAGTTGAACACTAAGAAAACTTAGATTGTGAAGAACATAACAGAAAAATAGTTTTTCTTTGTAATAGAGATTCAAGGTTTGTAACCCTAGTGATAGTGAAGATCACTCGTATTATTTTGAATAATATTGAATCGTTTGGTGTTAACATTGTGTGTTCATTGTTCATTACAAAAGTATTACTGTTCCATTTCCAATAACCAAATAACCTTCTAAGTGTGGTTAAGTAGATTCCGCATACTTAACCATATTAACTCAAAGTATCACATACACAAGTTACAAAGGACTAACATCCTTAAAGTGTATCGAATCCTCTCAATTGGTATCAGAGAAAGGCTGATATCTTTGATTTAGAAGAATAAGAAGAAAAAATGGACGTTGAATCTATTCAGACGAATGTTGCCACAAAGTTACCAATGCTCAAACAGAATGAGTTTGAGATGTGGAGGCTGAAGATAGAGCAGTATTTCCAAGTGCAAGACTATGCACTTTGGGAAATTATTGAAGATGAAAACTCTTACCAGCTTACAACCACTACATCAACAATTGAGGGCAAAGTGGTGACAACTCTGCAGATCCACCTAACATCTGCAGAAGACAGAATAAAGAAGAAAAATGACCTCAAGGCAAGAAGTATGCTGATGATGACCATTCCAAATGATCAACTTCTAAACTTTAGCAAGTTAAAAGATGCCAAGTCATTATTTGAGGCCATTGTAGCAAGGTATGGTGGGAATGAAGCCAGCAAGAAAACCCACAAGACTCTGCTCAAGCAGTGATGAAGCGAAAAGTGTACCGCTTTTAGGGGGTCATTTAAGCCCTAAATCGTATTTATTTGATCAAATATTGCCCTAAATCGTTCCTTTTATCATTTTAGGTACTTTGGAGAAGAAATCTGGAAAAGGAAGCATTTTGGACGTTTTTGGAGCATAAAAGTGAAGAAAATGACAAAGTCTCAAAAATCGGCTGGAAAAGTACCTTTGACGGCGTCAAGGATTGCTCCTGACGGCGTCATGGCTTGGCAAAAGAGGTGGATATGAAAAATACACATGATAAGCCAGGGAGTTTTACAAAGTAAAGTCTGACGGCGTCACCCTTTAAGGTGACCAAGGCCATCACGGTTTAAGTTAAAGAGGGACGGCGTCAAGCCCTATTCTGACGGCGTCAAGCCTTGATAAGCCAGAGCGGATTTTGGTGGACTAAAGGGGGACGGCGTCAAGAAGGCCATCCGGGAACCCTAGACACGGCGAGGTGACGGCGTCAAGATCTACAACGTGACGCCGTCAGCCCTTAAACTCTATATATAGTTTTGCAATTTTTTGTCATTAGTGTGCAACTTTGTGAGGAGAAACCCTAAGACGAATTTCTGCCATTTTTAAGGGTTTTCATACCCTTGGATCTCCCATGTTTAATTGAAGATAAGTAATCATTTAATCAATCAATATGTTTATGTGTTGTTTGATTATATCTTGTTCTTGTCTTTTGATTAACATGTTAGGCTAGATTTATCTTGTGTTTGCTTAGATCTAATGAAACCTAACTATTGATTATTAGTTGTTAGTGTGTTATTAATTGTATTGGATGATTGTTTATCGATGTTAGGCTTAAGAAAACTGGCTAACCTCCTATACGGTAACTTGCTTGAACGTCTTAAGAAACATGAACCAATGCGTACTAGGTTTTTATGGTTGTATTTAATGCATGAGCGAATTCTAGTGATCCCATGTTAGGAGCTTCTTAGCCGGCTTGACATAGGAGTGAAGTAGGAGCTTGTAGAGTTGGGGAAGTACGTACGCCACCCCACGATTGGTATTAAGGAATACACCCGTCATCCACGCAATTAATACACACTAACCAACTGGTAAAAGATAGTTAGGGAGTAAGGAAATCTAAGTAAACACATTTCTCTCCATATAAGTTTCACAACCTTTTCATTTTCAGTTATTTTATTTTATTTGCATTTGTAGTTATTTGGGTTAGTTGACTAGCAACTAATTCCGCCCACTCCTTCAAACCCGAGATTTTACTTGCTTTCTAAAAAATATAAAAAAATACAAAAAAGAATCTTCCTTCACCCTTAGACCTAATTAGAGTAGTTTTTCATACCTAACGAACACTATTCCCTGTGGAGAACGATCAATCCCCCGTACTTACCACTACACTATACTACATCGGTCAGGTACACTGCCTGGTGGGGTTGTAAGCCTCTTGAGATCCCTTGAGAGGTAAAACCTGTTGTAAGGTCGCAAAACCACGCATCAAGTTTTTGGCACCGCTGCCGGGGAATAGTTATTGTTTAGGTTGAGATTTTTATTTTATTAGGTCTACTCACTAGATTCCTTTCTAGTGAGATTTTTTTATTTTATTTTTCTAGGATTTCTTTAGTCTATCTTTTTCTTTGTGCCCTTTGTTTGTAAAACCATTTTCATTTGTCACCATGGCGGATGAAATTCCATTTAGATCATTAACAATAGAGGAACAATTACTTTACACGGATAGATTTGCTTCCTGTTGTTCCAATGAATTTTTAAGTGATCTTAGATATATACAAGAGGAGATGGGTGTAAAGTTTGATAGGTTTGATGAATTATGTGCATGTGCGGCTTCTATTAAACAATCATTGTTAGGATCAACTCCTTTTAGTGAAACCCTTTGGAAAAAATTTGAGGAAAGCTTCCTAACCGTGAACCATAAGTTGAATGAATTGATGGGTTTATATACATCACAACTTGAGGAAACAAATGAGGAGGATTTATCCAACTATAGGTACCATGAGCAAGAAGACCTAGTTTTTAAGAACATGGACCTTGAATTGGACCAAGATTGTGAGATGGTTAGTGTTGATCTACCTAGTTGCATGAGTGGGATAGATTTCACCAAAACATATGACACGCATGAGGAATCCTTTAGGCAATTGGAACATAGTAATCAAGTTGAATATTACTATGAATCGGACTTAGAATTTCAAATGGCTAGAGAAGGATTTGAGATACTTAGGAATGTGTTTGGGTTAGATCCTACCAAAACACATGATGAACATATAGGTGATTTAGATACTATGGAGAATGAGGTTAGAAATGCAAGACCACTAAATACCCCACAAATCCTACCATCATTTGAGGTTAACACACCGCCCGTAACTTACCCGGAAAAAGTAGAAGAGACTATAGGAACCCCAAAAGAGGTAGAACCCTTGGACCAAACACAACTAGAAGAAATAGGTTTGAATACTTGTAGTCACAACCTTTCTTTTAGTTCTAGGGGATTTCCTATTTTTGATGAACCGGAGCCTCAACCAAAACCGTTACCTAATCTTCCATCTTTAGATGTGAATTTAGGAATTAAAAAAGGTCCCGATCCACCCATCAAACCATGTAGTCCGGGTAATGTTAAGATTAAGGTAGTAGACTCTAGGCCATGTGGAGTGGAAGCTAATATAGGAGTGAACCATGACCTTACATACTTACATCACCCATTCATGATTGATCACAAGAAACATTATGGGTTTAAACCGGGTTTATTAGGTCAAGATGGATTCCCAACTAGGAATCTCTCGAAGTTGATAGAAGATGATCCCTTTTTAGGAGAAAACTTTAATTCACCCATTGAACAAAGTGAACTAGGTAAGGTTATGATGAAAGGAGCACACCCCTTTGAGTATATAATTCATCCACCACTCTTTCCTCACGCGGCATACTTCCACCGAGATGGTGTGTATCGCTACTATCACCCGCACTTAATCCTAAGTGTAGGAAAAACCTCTCCTTTATCCGTTAAATAAGGGTAGAGTCAGGCTCGTGACTCGAACAAAAACAAGCGCTTCTTGGGAGGCAACCCAAGCTTTATTTGCTTTGTGTGTTTATTTATTTGTTTGTTTGATTTTATTTGTTTCCGTATGTATGTTTAATTTTTATTATTATTGATTCATGTTCAAAACTAAATTGTGAAAATACTTTATCTTGTTTTTAACTTCGTCTTAACTACATATAAAGGTATTTTGCAAAAGTTAAGTGTAAGGGAAATCCAAAAAGGTTTATTAGAACAAATGAGCATGAATCATAACAATAATAAATTAACATACATATTAGTATTTGTTTGAGTCAAATGCTTGTATCGAGTCATAGTGATGTTTTGCAGGATTTCCAGGAAGTAAGGTATAGATTTTTCCAGAAATTTTCCGGAAACTTAACATGAGAATTCTGTCAGATCATTTCTGACGGCGTCAGGCTTTACAACCTGACGGCGTCAGGTTTTAATTTTCTGAAAATTTCGAAAGTTTTGTTTTCATAAAAAGTTTTTATTAAATCTCTAACTTATAAACTCCAGGAATCTGCAAAATAATCATTCCACAAGCATTATATCCTTATATAGAATTTATCCCGCCGATGTTATGCAGGTTTTCGTGTTTGTTTTTTCAGGTTTAACAGGTCATTTTGGACAAGGAGATGTATGTGGAATCAAGCTTTTGGCGATACTTTAGTCTTGAAGTTTCTACATTCTCTTGGAAGAAGATCTAACCATGTTACCTCTTTATCCACCAAACGAATCAGGGGAGTATTTGATTTCATTCTTTTACCTTATTTACTTTTACCTCTTGTTATTTGAACATTGGGGACAATGTTCATCTTAAGTGTAAGGGGGGGGGGGGTAAAAATACGATACTTTAGAGAATACAACTGCACTTGATTTTTGCTTGTTTAATGGTAGATGTGTAATAAAACTGAGATACATACCTGTTAGGGCAATTTTAGTGCCAAATTTAAAATTTTTTACGACATATAGGAGTGAAACTTTGATCTTAATGAGCGTCTCATGGATAGGAGTTATTTGACTAGCACAAAACCGTACCACTAAAAAAATTTTCCACCCCCAAATATGTGAGGATCACCCCTAGAATTGGTAGGAAAAGCATTTACGCTATGATGTGTGTACCGGTAGCACTTAGATTCTAGAACTTGCGTTAGGACCATTCCGAGGCCACAAGTGAGACTACATTCGTGTAGTTAGATTTACTACATGATAAGAGGCATTAGGATTAACCCATTGTTTTACACCTGTGTTTTTGTTATAATTACTTTGGCTACATTGGTCAAGTAATTCTCCCACACCCTTTGCGTTGTACTCATTTTTAGTACACGATACCCCTAGTACACCCCTCAGAGCCTATCTTTTCGTTTCGACCTTTAAGCATTTTACTTAAAGGAAGAATTTGTTACACCCCACTTAAATGTACACCAAATCGCCTTAGCCTACCTTGTATGCACTCATTTTTAGTGCATTATTGTGACAACATTTGTTTAAACCCCAAGTTAATTATCTAATTGATTACATGGTTGCTAAGTCGAGTCATATCCTTGTACATATTGTTTTGGGACGATTGGGACTCATGGGTAAAGTACTAGTGTAATGGAGTAATGGGGAAGAACAACATTATTACCCCCATATGTACGTTAATATTTTAAAGTACTCCAAGTGTGTCGATTATCTTAATTCGAGTCAGTAGAATAATTATTTGTAAAGTTATGTAAAAGTTCAAGTGTAAGGGGAATGCAACGCCCCTATGATGTATTATTTTGGATGGTAAGTCAATAGTGTATGAAAAAAAAAAAATCGAAAAAATCAAGAAAAATACAAAAAAATGAGAAAAAGAAAAAGTAGAAAAAAAAAAAACATACGGACTACCATCTCGTTTCATTTTATGTTTATTTTATGTTTTTGTTATTTTTTTTTTAGCTTAAGTCGAGTCTAGTCTTGGCTTAGCAACGCCATATTGTGCATGTAATTAATCAAGATCTTTAACTCGCCACCAGTAAAATATCCCTTATCCAACAAATCCGTGTTTATCATATCCCTACACCTTACGTTATAACCCACGTAAAAGTCCTCTTTGATAGTTTATCTTAGGTGCTTACGCCTAGTGGAGGAGGTTTTTGATCCTTTCCCAAGCCTATGGTAATCTATTTGCTATGACAGGTAGTGAGAGATATTATCCGTTTTCATTTATGAGATTTATTTTTATGACCCCTGAGAGATGTGAGTATCTAAACACTACTTGTGAGGTGCTAGTTTGTAATCTCCGTGCTTATTATGATTAAAGTGGAACGACTATTTGTTGTAATTACTTTTATATTAGCATTAAATGACCCCTAACTTGTATTTTGATTAGAATAAAAGCGCATTTGCTTGAGGACAAGCAAATCTCAAGTGTAAGGGTATTTGATGAAGCAAAAAGTGTACCACTTTTAGGGGGTCATTTAAGCCCTAAATCGTATTTATTTGATCAAATATTGCCCTAAATCGTTCCTTTTGTCATTTTAGGTACTTTGGAGAAGAAATCTGGAAAAGGAAGCATTTTGGACGTTTTTGGAGCATAAAAGTGAAGAAAATGACAAAGTCTCAAAAATCGGCTGGAAAAGTACCTTTGACGGCGTCAAGGATTGCTCCTAACGGCGTCATGGCTTGGCAAAAGAGGTGGATATGAAAAATACACATGATAAGCCAGGGAGTTTTACAAAGTAAAGTCTGACGGCGTCACCCTTTAAGGTGACCAAGGCCATCACGGTTTAAGTTAAAGAGGGACGGCGTCAAGCCCTATTCTGACGGCGTCAAGCCTTGATAAGCCAGAGCGGATTTTGGAGGAATAAAGAGGGACGGCGTCAAGAAGGCCATCCGGGAACCCTAGACACGGCGAGGTGACGGCGTCAAGATCTACAACGTGACGCCGTCAGCCCTTAAACTCTATATATAGTTTTGCAATTTTTTGTCATTAGTGTGCAACTTTTGTGAGGAGAAACCCTAAGACGAATTTCTGCCATTTTTAAGGGTTTTCATACCCTTGGATCTCCCATGTTTAATTGAAGATAAGTAATCATTTAATCAATCAATATGTCTATGTGTTGTTTGATTATATCTTGTTCTTGTCTTTTGATTAACATGTTAGGCTAGATTTATCTTGTGTTTGCTTAGATCTAATGAAACCTAACTATTGATTATTAGTTGTTAGTGTGTTATTAATTGTTTTGGATGATTGTTTATCGATGTTAGGCTTAAGAAAATTGGCTAACCTCCTATACGGTAACTTGCTTGAACGTCTTAAGAAACATGAACCAATGCGTACTAGGTTTTTATGGTTGTATTTAATGCATGAGCGAATTCTAGTGATCCCATGTTAGGAGCTTCTTAGCCGGCTCGACATAGGAGTGAAGTAGGAGCTTGTAGAGTTGGGGAAGTACGTACGCCACCCCACGATTGGTATTAAGGAATACACCCGTCATCCGCGCAATTAAAACACACTAATCAACTGGTAAAAGATAGTTAGGGAGTAAGGAAATCTAAGTAAACACATTTCTCTCCATATAAGTTTCACAACCTTTTCATTTTCAGTTATTTTATTTTATTTGCATTTGCAGTTATTTGGGTTAGTTGACTAGCAACTAATTCCGCCCACTCCTTCAAACCCGAGATTTTACTTGCTTTCTAAAAAATATAAAAAAAATACAAAAAAGAATCTTCCTTCACCCTTAGACCTAATTAGAGTAGTTTTTCATACCTAACGAACACTATTCCCTGTGGAGAACGATCAATCCCCCGTACTTACCACTACACTATACTACATCGGTCAGGTACACTGCCTGGTGGGGTTGTAAGCCTCTTGAGATCCCTCGAGAGGTAAAACCTGTTGTAAGGTCGCAAAACCACGCATCAAGCAGCAGTTTGAAAACTTCTCCTCAACCAACTACGAATCTCTTGACCACATGTTTAATAGGCTTCATAATATTGTGAGCCAACTTGCTATTCTTAGGGTTGAAATACCTCAGGAAGATTTAAACTCAAAATTTCTGAGAAGCTTACCAGAAGAGTGGGCTATACATGTTGTTGTCTGGAAGAACAAGCCAGACCTTGACACCATGGAACTAATGGACTTGTATAGCAACTTCAAAATTGTGGAACAAGATTTGAAGAAAACTGGAGGTACTAGTGATGCGTGCGTGCGAGTGGTCTAATTTATACCCACGGTATGTCGTTGTGGTTTTAGCAGTATTCAAGTTTTAAATTTATATTTAGCCGACTTATCAATAACATACACACTTTAACGAGCTGTGTACCCGGTCAGTATGTATATAATGGTAAGTAGAGTGTCGATCACTAAGAGTGGAACGTATTATCTAGTTATTCTAATCAGTATTTTAATATCTTAAGTTAGCTATACAACCTAATTTAACGCAAGGGGGGTTCAGCCTGAGAGACTGGCACGATTTGGTTGCAATTAAATAATAAACTAACTAATAGGCACAAATCAGCGAATAGCACACACGTACACAGATAAATACTCGAGACAATAAGAAGACCTGTCCTGATAGTTAAGTAGCTTGTCACTTGTTTTATTGCTAGTTTTATATGAAGTGTATAGTTCGATGCAACGCACCGAGATTAAGTCCTTTCTCGTTGGTTCTAATCTTATCGGCGAGTAAACCCTTAATGATTACTTATGACTATCCCATTTATCTTTCTTCCTACTTTTCTATAGACGATAGAATGCATAGGCGATCTAATAAATAGGCGAGGAAGGGGCATGGCGACCCAAGCAATGCTCAGCTAGACACAGAGGTTATCAATGCACTAATAAAAGTCACCAAAGACATCAACATATAAACTTTAATTAATGGGAAAGCAGTTTTAAGGGGAGTTGAAGTGAATGATAACATAACACAAGCCCATCAATACTGATCAATTAAAGTGTACTAATACAATAAAACAAAACTACTTAATGAATTGAATACATGCAGGACCTTCTTACAGCTCTCGTATCTTCGTTCTAGGTGTGTCTTGTGCTGCTATCACGACTGAATTCGGCCTAGGGCTTTTGTCCTTCGAATATCGTACGTACCAAAAGTCTGTTAAAGTCGTCTGACTTTGGGGTATTTATAGTTTCTGTCTGAGGTAAGATGCGGCGCATCTAATAAGTAGATGCGGCGCATTGACTTAACTTCGCGTAGGGTCCAAGATTAATATATTCAGGAATATTCGTACACCGCCAGAAGATGCGGCGTAACTCCATTTATAGATGCGGCGCATGTCCTCTTGTATCTTGGATCATATCTTGTGAAATCTTGATAGTGATGCGCCGTATGTAATAAGTAAGATGCGGCCTATCTGGAGCAGAATAGTCTTGATCTTGTACATTTCAGTAGACTCTTAACTTCTTGCTTGTTTTGCTCCATAATTAGTCCAAAATCGCCAAGTTTCACCAAATGCTTGTTTTTACCTGAGAATTACAAAAGTAAACATTAACGTATCAATTCTCGCAGATAATATAATAAAACAAGTCAAATAAATAGGATAAATGACGGTAATAAAATGTACTTATTTGAGTTCATCAAATATCCCCCCACTTGAACTTTACTTGTCCCCAAGTAAACCTTAGAATTAATCTTATGAAAATGTATCCTAAAAGATATTAGGATTTATTTTTATATTTAAGCATGTATTCGTTTTTGTCATAATCACACAACCAAACACTTAACGAATTAGAAGTAAAATAAAATATTTCGATAAAAGCAAATCTAATCGTTTAACTGTCCAGTCATGACGAATATTCTATCATAAGCTTGGCAAGTATACACATCTTCCCCACTAAAGCCATGGAATAACAAGTCTAAAGCGGTTAAAAAGGGTTTGTAGGCTTAAAGGTTAATCATTCTCCTTAATCTCTATCGATCTCAAATTCCAGAAAAGGCGACAAAATCACAAATACATGATCGAATCCACGAACACGATACCTGCAATTGCTCAAATCCTTAACTCGAATAGGCTAAAGATAGGACCAAGTAATCTTCACCAATAATATTATATCAAAAAGGGCGACAAAATCATAAATACATAGCCGAATCCACGACTACGATACTTAAGATTGCTCAAATCCCTAATCTCAATAAATCAAAGGTTTGGATAAAGAATAATATAGGGTATGTATAATATTTGGGATATAAATTGGTGTAAAATGAAAAATAAACGAAACAGATAAATTAAAATCCTAAGTGTGGTTAATCACTATCCCAACCATCCCATGAATAAGACTCATATCATTGAATAACTCACGCTTTAACACTTGAAACACACGCTTTAGATAGACACGAATTATACTCAACATGATCTTAATCAAAGAATAACCTTTAGTTGGCGTTCCCATAACGTTCAACTCCCATTCAATCCATAGATATAATATACAACAACTAGTAGTGATATCGACCACTTAATACAAAACTTTACATAAGTTGGTTAAAACAAACTTCCAACTTTTCCTTTTTCTTTTTCTTTTCTATTTTTTTCCCATTTTTTTTTAACTTGATAACGTAAACATAGATGTGTAAAATTTCACCACATCACTATAATGATAACTCTGGATAATTTTTCCATACTTTTCATAACTTCAGAAATTACGGTAATAGTGAAAGTAGTAAACACACGAAAAACAAGACTCAAAATATACAATATTTACTTTCACTCCAATTGCATTGTGCAATTTCCCGACCTAACCATAGATAATGAATTACGCACGCGAACACAGGTAATGTAAGGAAACACACTTTGCCTAAAGCAATTAACCAACCACGGATTTTAATCTACAGGGTAGGCTAAGGTGTAAGGGTGTAACGAAACATTTTAACAAAGGTGTAAGAAACGAAAGGAATGGCTCTGAGTGTTTTTCTAGGGGTATCTTACTCTAAAAGTGAGAGTAACAAAAGGGTTTATACGGGGGTTAACTAACCAGTGTAGTTAGCTAATAACACATAACATATAATAGCTATTTGGGTGTAATCCTAGAATTTTACCAATTTAGACAAGTCATTCCAATTATATAAATAATACTTATTATGGTGGTCTCGAATAGTATACAAGCCAAGTTCTAAAGTTTACAAGTCACCGGCACACTCATAGATTTGTGAATTTTTGAAAAAAATCACAGTTTTTGAAAATAACGTCATGTGTGCAGCTATGCAACTTAGATCTTAAACAAAAACATGCTAAAAAATTTTAAATTTTGATATATTAAGCACATTTTAAGCATATTTTGAAAAGTTTAGGACAAGTAAGTGTTAAGTGTTCTAATTCTCCAATCCCCCCACTTAAGTTAAACAACGTCCTCGTTGTTTGTATAAAAGATTAAAAACTGGAAAATAAAAGAATTAGAACAGAAAAACTCCCCTGAGATTTGCTCGGTATGATCCTCCATTAGTATAAGAGCAAAAATCATCTTTCTTATGGATGAGAACGTTTAAGCTTCATAATAGATGTATCCACAGGAAATGCAGGAATCTCTAATACCACCAAGACTTTAAACACACCTAAGTTAAGAAAGTTCAAACTTGCATAATACATTAGTAGTTAGCAAAAATAAAACATAAAAATTAAAATGAAAATCATCAGGTCAGTCGATGCGCCGTATCTTATGGAAGAAGATACGCCGTATCGAGCCTGGAATAAATACGAAATAAAAACAAAATAAAGGATAGGATGCGGCGCATCTATTTTTATCAGATGCGGCGCATGTGTTCACCAGACAGACTGTTAACAGTCTATTGTAAAATGGCTCGTTCCACGGTTTTCTCTCACGTCCTCTCGTATTATCATGCTGAACTTAATGCCAGTCTTTGTCAAGCATAATAAGAAATATAAACTGAAACATCAAATGCATAAATGACAATAACGATTAGTACAATCCAAAAAGAATAATAATAATATGCATGGAACAATGTCAATAAACACGTAAAATCAAGAGATCAAGGGTCAGTGTGGTCGTGTGGGTGGGTCCCCGAAGTGCTGGCATCATCCGTCCTAGCCCGGACTCTGCGAGTGTATGCAAGTGTCACTCCTGCAACATGAGTACCATCCGGACGAGTGTGGGTAATACCCTGCTGCTCCAAAAGTTGGCTCACACTCGTAACCAGCCACTCCGAGTCCCTCCTCATACCATCTACAACGCCTCTCAAGGCTCTCAGCTCTCCCTCAACTGCCTCAACTCTCTGACTCATCGTGCGTACAGGTGCTGGTGCCTGTGGCTCCTCCTGATGGGCTGGAGCAGCAGCCGGAGCTCCCTGGGGACCTCCCTGCTCCGCCTCTGGCCCTGCAGCTCTAGTGGGCCCCAATGCTACCCAAACGTAATCCCCCATAGCCAACTGACAGATCCCAAGTCTAACCAAATAATCCCTGTCAATAACCGGGAGATGGGTCACCACAACCTCCAGCCCTGCTGGAATCTCCTCTCCAATCACTCCAAAATGGCGGGCCAGCCTAGATACAAAATGCCCGCCGGTCATATGACTCCTCCTATCTCTGCCTGCAGCTGTACGGTGGAGGTAATGTGCCAGAAAGTGGGGGATGTTCACCGACAATCCCTCATCCATGCTCCTCAAAAGGAAAAGGTCAAGAGTGGTCACCTTCTCAGGTGACTGACCTCTCCCAGCAATGGTCAGAGCTATCATGCGGTGGCACAACCTCCTCATGGGCTCCCTGATCAGTGTGTAAGAAGGGGTGGAAGTAGTGATATCACCCCCTGAAGAGATCCTATCCCAGTAATCTCCCAGTAACGCCCTATCAGGAACTGCCCTCAAGCTGTCAGCCCAGTACCTAGCAAACCCCTCAGACTCAAGCTCCTCAGCAGTGTGTAATCCCATAGCCAGAATAAACTCTCTCATCGACATCTGCCTGTGCACTCCCCCCAACCTAAAAACCAAAGTGTCGGCAGTATCCAACTCTGTATCAGTCTCCCTGTAATGGATAGTACTGAAGAACTCCAACATAAGCTCCCTGATAAGAGGCTCATCGACCCCAAACAATCTCTCCCAAGCAAAAGATCTAAACACCACCTCATCATCAGCATCACTAACCACCATCTCCAACCTACGATGCAAACTATCAGCAGCATGCCCCGCTCCAATCAATCCAACATCAGCAATATCCAAAACCTGGACCCTAAATATTCTCTTAAAGTAAATCGACTCTAGTCTCCGCAAGTAATCCTCCAAAGTGCCAGGAGTCAGTCCCATATTCTCGAAACGTAGCCACTGATGTCTGTGTGCAGCCTCTGGTAATGCCATCTGAAATAAATTTTCAAAGTTAGTAAACAGTCTGCAAATCAGGTAGATACGGCGCATCTGATTTAATCAGTGCGGCGTATATGCACAAAATATAAGAGATGCAGAGCAAGAAATGAGATACGGCGTATGGAGATGCGTCGTATCTAGATTAAGTAATACGGCGTATCTAGAATTTTATTAAATTGTAAATAGGTCGTTACGCCGCATCAATTAACCTAGATGCGCCGCATCTAAAAGCATATCAGTATAAAATAAAGGGGGTCAGTCATGCATTCCAAGAATCCGTATCCGTGACGTAAACTCCCACTTAATATCACAGTTTCATTTACCCAGTATAACAGTTCTAAAAGCTCGTTACACTACCTCTAATCCATTTTCCCACTAAAATTCAAAATCGAATTCAAAACCCTAATTTATATTCAAATCAAACTAGGCCAGAAATTCGATGATTTATGCAAATTAAGTACGGTGGAGATCATCTAACACAAGTCCTAATCATATCTCTATATTATTTAAGCCCTAATCGAATTAATCACATAAACCCTAATTTTTATATTAAATAAAATTAAATCGAAATAGAATAATTACCTTAATTGTATGATTAGTAGTAGGATAAGAGATCGGATTAGAGGGTGGATTTGAGAAAAATGCTCGGATTTAGAGTTTAATTTTACTGCGTGTATGTTCTTAACTGTGTGAGGATTTGGGGTAAAAAAATTGAGATCCGGCGCATTCCCGTCGTATTTATAGGGCAAAACGATGCGCCGTATTGAAGAATTGGAATGCGCCGTATCTATTTAATCTCGTTGACTAGTCAATGAGTCCTAGTTGGTCAGAGATACGGCGCTTGGGATATTTAGATCCGCCGTATCGCTATCTTAGTGAACGAAATTTAAATAAGGAACGTACCTCTGCCTCCGAAACACAATTCCTTATACATCATATTGGGGTTAAACGGCATACCATATGATATAAATGAATTCAAAATAATAGCAATAGGCATAAACGTTTTATCAATAATTGTAATCTTATTGTTTAGTGGATAAGGATTTATTCCGAGGTTAGGAACAAATATCGTTTTTAAGCATACAAAATTAAGATTACAATTAGAATCAGATGTATTATATGGATAATAAAATTGAGATTATATTGTAGAGAACTTTCCTTTGGGCTGGTTGAATTATCGTAGAGGTTACCTGGAATTCTATTTCAAGAATTTAAGACATTCAATGTTACCAGTACTGAGTTTTCCCCACTCTAGTCGTCTTAGGTTCGATCACTCCAGCTAGCGTCTCTCGGTTTGGTTCAGAATGTAATCTTTCATGGTGATGCTTGAGTCATCATTTATCCTGAAAATAAACAACTTGTGCACGAGAGTAGCGGACCGATCAAGGTAAATATCAAAAATCAACTATATTTATCAAATTATATTCGTCGTATTAACAAAAGTTAATGCGCCGTATTTTCGTTACGTTTCAAAATACAAGATTTTTGATTCAGAAGATACGCCGTATCGACAGAGATCGATGCGTCGTATCTGTTTAATAATTCGAAAACTGTTTTTAATTAAAATAATAGATGCGCCGTATCTGCTAAAGCAGATGCGTCGTATCGCGTTAACGTTTAGAAAAAATTTCTTATTAAAAACAGATACGCCGTATCTTGGGGAAAGATGCGTCGTATCGAATTAATTAAACGCGTTGTATTTTATAAAAATTAAACGCAATACGCCGTATCTGAGAAATCAGATGCGCCGTATCGTTTGAATAAGCTCAGTACAACGATAGCAGAACACAGAAAATACGAAAAATAAAAACAAATAAAAACAAACGAAAACAAACAAAAATAAAAGAAAACAAATAACACACAAAACAAAAAATATGCAAATAATACAATGAATGCAAATTAACCTAATATACAACACAGTTAGCGGTTAGATTAAAAATTAAAAAGAAAAACCTAATTAAAATACTAATCAAATTAACAGATAATAACAATTCACTCCCCGGCAGCGGCGCCAAAAACTTGATGCGTGCATGCGAGTGCTCTAATTTATACCCACGGTATGTCGTTGTGGTTTTAGAAGTATTCAAGTTTTAAATTTATATTTAGCCGACTTATCAATAACACACACACTTTAACGAGCAGTGTACCCGGTCAGTATGTATATAATGGTAAGTAGAGTGTCGATCACTAAGAGTGGAACGTATTATCTAGTTATTCTAATCAGTATTTTAATATCTTAAGTTAGCTATACAACCTAATTTAACGCAAGGGGGTTCAGCCTGAGAGACTGGCACGATTTGGTTGCAATTAAATAATAAACTAACTAATAGGCACGAATCAGCGAATAGCACACACGTACACAGATAAATACTCGAGACAATAAGAAGACCTGTCCTGATAGTTAAGTAGCTTGTCACTTGTTTTATTGCTAGTTTTATATGAAGTGTATAGTTCGATGCAACGCACCGAGATTAAGTCCTTTCTCGTTGGTTCTAATCTTATCGGCGAGTAAACCCTTAATGATTACTTATGACTATCCCATTTATCTTTCTTCCTACTTTTCTACAGACGATAGAATGCATAGGCGATCTAATAAATAGGCGAGGAAGGGGCATGGCGACCCAAGCAATGCTCAGCTAGACACAGAGGTTATCAATGAACTAATAAAAGTCACCAAAGACATCAACATATAAACTTTAATTAATGGGAAAGCAATTTTAAGGGGAGTTGAAGTGAATGATAACATAACACAAGCCCATCAATCCTGATCAATTAAAGTGTACTAATACAATAAAACAAAACTACTTAATGAATTGAATACATGCAGGACCTTCTTACAGCTCTCGTATCTTCGTTCTAGGTGTGTCTTGTGCTGCTATCACGACTGAATTCGGCCTAGGGCTTTTGTCCTTCGAATATCGTACGTACCAAAAGTCTGTTAAAGTCGTCTGACTTTGGGGTATTTATAGTTTCTGTCTGAGGTAAGATGCGGCGCATCTAATAAGTAGATGCGGCGCATTGACTTAACTTCGCGTGGGGTCCAAGATTAATATATTCAGGAATATTTGTACACCGCCAGAAGATGCGGCGTAACTCCATTTATAGATGCGGTGCATGTTGTTGGGTTTATAGATTTGATGATACAAACCAAGAAAGAATGAAACAAGAAAGAATTAAACATGAAGGACTTACTTGCAAAAGAAGATTTATATTTTAGTCCTTCGTAGTATTTTGTAAACCCTAAATCTCTATTATATAAAGAGATCAAGGGTTAGGGTTTTTATGATTATATGTCTTCCACGATGTAGATAATAAAGGTGTGTGTGTGTGTGTGTTTAGGCTGATTATAAACGCCTAAACAAGTTGTTCATAGCCTCCAAGATCAAAGGTGTCTTTGATCCTGTTACAAGTTTAGTGTAACCGTATTATTCTGATCAAATAATATTTGGAGGTGATGGTGTTTGGAAAAACTTTGTGTCAATAACAATTGTTTTGTTCTATTCCGCTGTGCATAATTGTTAATTGTTATTGTTGAACCCTAAGGCTCAAAACGATCCAAGAAACTATTTAGCACGTGCATAAGCTAATAAATTCTACAGGTGGTATCAGAGCTTGGGGAGCTCGTTACCTAGGGATTCACAAAGTTTATTTGACGACAGAAGCAGATTTGAAGATGGCGTATGATCGGTGTTAGCGACAAAATTGAAACACGGTAAATATTAATGTTTCTTTATCGATAATTAGATTTGAAGAACAGTTAATTCCTTTTGTCGTTGACTGAATGGCATTCAATTCGTAATGAACCTCGTACTCAAACAAAATTGTTTCTGTTGCTATATTAAATCTCGTACTTGAATTAAATTGGTCGGTGGCAAAGTAGTGCAGATGATGTCGATTGTGAATATAAACGATTATTTAAAAGTACAGTTGTGAAGAATAAATTGGTGCGCACGTGATCTACATATTGAATATTGACTACTGTTTGGATTGGTTTATGAATCGAATTTTACATTGTGGGTCGATAGAAGCTGCACTGATTTAATTGTTTGAAGACAAATTGTGGAAGTCAGTGGTCAAAATACTATGCGTAGGTCAAAGTGGGTGGTGAGTTATTACTTTAGCTTGTCGCTTACTGTTTCTTTTGCAAGTAGAGATACGAATTCGTTTAATATTACTGATTTGATTGGAGCTGGTGTCGATAATATGTTGACTGGTTTGTGGGGTCAGTGGATCAAATTTATTGAATTATCAGATAGTGGGATGCAGTTGGTTAATGTACTGCTCGATGGATTTATTCTGCTGCTGCATATATTACTCTGCTGATATGTCTATTTCACTCTGCTGTTTGTTATATAACTCTGCTGATTGTTATATGACTCTGCTGTTCGATGTGAATTTACTCTGCTGTTATGCATATTGACTCTGCTGTTGGACTTACTCTCTGCTGCTATGTTATTGTTGGGTTTACACGATTGATACTTGCATGATTTACGAGCAGTGAGGGGAAGTAAGTATGGTTATTGGTTTACACACACACAGGGGAAGTTCACACACACGAAGAGGATTTGTTTTTGGTTTTTGTTCTTAAAGGTTTTAAAAGGCTCGAGTTAATTTTCTTATTGGAGAAGAGGAGTTTTTGTTGTTTCTTTGATGATGTGGTTGAATTTATCAAGGTTGTGTCTTATCATATCTTAAACGTTCCCATCCGTTTTAAGATGCTTGTTTGTTCGTTCAAGTGACTCGAATTGACAAAACACTTGAAGGAGTTACGTTATTGTGCTCAGTGGTTATTGTCAAGAGATTGAGGTCTCCCTATACGTGAAGTATACGTTCGAAGTCGTATTTAGTACAAGGCATAAGACACAAGGTTGGTTTCTTCTACTTCAACATCAAATTCGTGATGATTATTTTTCTTCTACAATATATCAAGCCTACAGATTTGAAGAATCATTTGATGTTCATGCACCACTCGAGGGGAAGTGTTTGATTTTTACTATTGTTGATCATTATTACTACTGCTAGTTGGAGTTTCTATTGTTTTGGATTCATTATTCGTATTTGAGCTTCATGGAGGGAAATTTAAACATTGGACAACTTGGATTGGAAGTTTGTGATATTGGTTAGTGGTGGTCAAGATCATATTTTCATACGTACCCTATTTGTTGATAACAAAAAGGGGAAGAGATGTGGTGGTGGCATGGCATGGCTTAAGGGGAAGACAAGGAAGACAAGATTGTTTCATTCATGGTGAGATTTAATTATCTCAACTTCTGCTACTTCGTCTAGGGAAGTTCGTACAAGAATGTGTTTGTTTTGTCATCATCAAATAGGGGAAGATTGTTGGGTTTATAGATTTGATGATACAAAACAAGAAAGAATGAAACAAGAAAGAATTAAACATGAAGGACTTACTTGCAAAAGAAGATTTATATTTTAGTCCTTCGTAGTATTTTGTAAACCCTAAATCTCTATTATATAAAGAGATCAAGGGTTAGGGTTTTTATGATTATATGTCTTCCACGATGTAGATAATAAAGGTGTGTGTGTGTGTGTTTAGGCTGATTATAAACGCCTAAACAAGTTGTTCATAGCCTCCAAGATCAAAGGTGTCTTTGATCCTGTTACAAGTTTAGTGTAACCGTTCTATTGTGATCGAATAGAATTTGGAGGTGATGGTGTTTGGTAAAACTTTGTGTCAATAACAATTGTTTTGTTCTATTCCGCTGTGCATGTTTATTCATTGTTATTGTTAAACCCTAAGGCTCAAAACGATCCAAGAAACTATTTAGCACGTTCTTAGTTTCTACACATGTCCTCTTGTATCTTGGATCGTATCTTGTGAAATCTTGATAGTGATGCGCCGTATGTAATAAGTAAGATGCGGCGTATCTGGAGCAGAATAGTCTTGATCTTGTACATTTCAGTAGACTCTTAACTTCTTGCTTGTTTTGCTCCATAATTAGTCCAAAATCGCCAAGTTTCACCAAATGCTTGTTTTTACCTGAGAATTACAAAAGTAAACATTAACGTATCAATTCTCGCAGATAATATAACAAAACAAGTCAAATAAATAGGATAAATGACGGTAATAAAATGTACTTATTTGAGTTCATCAACTAGTTCTAATACTGGGAACATGGCATTTATGTCATCTCCTAGTACCTCAAATCCAAGTGAAGAGGTTAAGGTTGTTGATGGTGTTGGTACTGCTAGTTCATCAAGCAGTACCATGGGTATTTTGGATGAGAAGACTTGTTGTGCTTTTCTCACAAGTCGAAATGATGGGTCCATGCTTACTTATGAAGACCTTCAAGAAATCAATGATGATGATTTGGAGAAGATGGAACTGAAATGGCAAATTTCTCTTCTTAGCATGAGGGCTAAGAAGTTCTATCAAAGGACAGGAAAGAAGCTCAAAATCAGCAACACTGATACTGCTGGTTTTGACAAGTCAAAGATAGAATGCTATAACTGCCACATGATGGGGCACTTCTCAAGAGAATGTAGAAGACCAAGGCAGAAGGATAGCAAGAATAGAGGTTTTGGAAGCAAATCCAAAACAGGGGATGTAACACCCCAACCCGGCATGGGTAAAAGTATCACATTAATGGTTTCACATCAGATCAAACAAAGCATACATCAACAGTAATACAAGAGTTCTCAAAGGTTACAAATGAAATACTGAAAATACAAGGCTGACAATTGATAATTTTGATAACTACCAATTCTAAACGTAACTACTTCTAGTCAACTCTAATCCCGAAATAGCTATCGAAGTCTTCTAAGTCCAAGGTTCTCTCCACTCATAACCCAGCTTCCAACTAAAAACCTGCCGCCGGAAAAGAAACGAGGCTAAGCTTAAAAGGCCCAGTGAACAGATATATAGAAACGAAAACGAAAGCAAAAGAAAATGAACATGTATAGTTTAGTGCATTGGAATATATTAGTCATAGGCAAGATTATAAGTAAGAAAGAAATGAAAAGAAAGGAAATAAAAGAAAGATCAGTAATCCCCCACGAGCCCGAACAAACCAAATAATAACCCTGTAGCAATCTAGAGGGGATGCCTCTCAAGTCACTAGATAATATGAGGGGTGACCTCATGTATCAAATTGGAATGATCAGTTCCCGAACTTTGTGAGAGACGTGCATTGCACACAACATCAATCACCGAACAATATAATATAATATCCATTAATACAAACACTAACCTAGGATGCATCCATACGCCCCTCTAACAATAATATAATAAATATAATGTGCACGTTACGAACAATATAGGGACGGTGTGTAACTACACTCGAACACACTGGAGTCATGCCATTAGTGCATCAATGACACGGCCATGTTACCTTCATGGCTAGGAAACGAACTTGGCTCGGGTATCAAACTAGAAGGTCAAAGTCAAAGGTCTATATCACAGCAAAGGTCCAAATAGTCTAAGTCCAAATATCAATGGTTCATGGCAAAGGGTTCACGTCAAGATATTTCAGAAATAAATGACAAAGATTCAAAATCCTTTAAAAAGTTTTCTTATAAAAATAACCTTGCAAAATGGTCTTCATAAAAATGGTCTTTTCAAAACAGTTTTTCATAGAGACAGTCTTAAAAATAGTTTTCTTAAAACATTTCCATAAATAATCAAAAAGGTTTTCTCATCCCCTTTACAATGTCTAACATATTTGGGTTCCAGTCAAAGTTCCTATCAGAGTTCACAGCAGGGTTCAAGACAGGATTCAAGACAAAAGATCAAGGAAAAGGTTCAACTCTAAGGTTCACAGTACAAGGGAACATAGCAATGACTTTGGGAATCCTAAACGAACCAAGATAAGAAATCAAGAGAACGAAGGCACCTTACTGAAAAGGGCAGAATATCTGTACCTTATTAGCATAACACAAGGATAGCAATTGACAAGGATCAAATTACTCCTTCCTCGAACCTAAGGGAGTAGAAGACAGAATGACAAGTGGTTTTTAGTTATCTTTTCATTTTAAGTAACTTCCTTGTTAGGTAACTTTCCTTATTAGCAGGTTTCCCGAATTAGCAAGTTTCCATAATTAGCAAGATTATAATATCACCAATTTAGGTTAAGTCATTAATCAAGCCTTATTACGGGATTAAGGTAAATTTTAGCAAGTTACAAAAGTCTAGGTTTATTTATGACAAGTTTTCATAGTTTAGGGTTTTAATTGTAACTTCACCAAATTCAAAGGTCTAATCATGAAAATACTTTAAGTTACTAATTTAAATACCCATGTTATTCAGAATGACACTTTAATCCCTTAAGCTTCACAAATTACCATTCATACCCCTCTAGTTACATTAATTACAAAACAACCCTATATTTACATAATTTACAATTTAACCCATATCGTGTTTATATTTACACATCAGCACTATAATATCCAAGATTATAGAATATACTCTCAAAGTTATGCATGACACGAATTGAACCCCTAAGTTTTACCTATTTACATAATTAGTCCTTTTAGTTTACAAATATCACAATTTACATCACAACTTCATTCTAATTACACATCAAACCCATAATTACCCAAAATTATATTACCTCCCTAATAACATTATTTACACAAAATGATCACAAGTTTCTTGAATTTACACTTTTAGTCCCTCTACTTAATTAAATTGCAATTCGAACCCTAAAATAACAATTAAATCATTATCTTGCAAATTTTACATATAAGGACCTCATGTTATAATTTTTACACATTTGTACTGACCTAATTAACATTATAAAAATAACCCTTAAGTTTCAAAGTTGGCAAAACACACCCTTCTTAATTTAATTCTAAATCGTATACACCTTTATAATTACAAACCCTAACCCTAGCTCACAAATCATTACCCCATTATCACACAATCATTAATTCTGCATTAAATGCTCAGATTCCATGTGCAAACCCTAACCCTAAATCGTTATTAGGGTTTTCTTTTATTTTCTTTATTATCCGATTACAAAATAAATTAACCATGACTAATCTAAGCCTCCATAATTCGAACTATTATTTTTCCTAGGTCATATGCTTCGTATAGAGTTCAGATAAAATAGGTTTCAAACCCAGAAAAATCGTATAGCTTATTTTGGATTTTATGTACATTTTTTCTCTCTAAAATTATTACGGTTAATCTAGCTTGCATGATTCATGTTATACATTTTATTTAGGACCTATATGATGGTAAGAATGTAAGAAAAATACAACATGAAAGATCGAACGTGTAAAAGGGATAAATGGAATTTATACCTCTCGCTAAACCTCAATCGACAAAACAAATCACCAGCGAACACACGAATGAATCCCACGACTTCCAAACAATTTTCTAAGCTTCCTCCAATGTTGTAGATCACCAGAAAAATAGGCTACAAATTTTCCCTAGTTGATTTGATGCTGATCGAATTTTTGTAAAGGTTTAAGGGTTTCGGTATATATTTTCTATATATAATAAAATACAAAAATGTGTATAGATGATAAGGATCAATGAATTTCGGCCCAAGAAAGTTTATTTAAGCTCAAATACTGATTGTGATAATTTCCTAAATTTATTTGCATTTATCTTGTATTTTATTTAATTTATCTTGAATTAATAATATTAATAATATACGAATTAAATAGAAACCGGCCATAAATAATTATTTTGTGTATTTTGTACTTTTCAAAATGTTGAATTGTAATCACAAAAATTATTTGGCTTCATATCTAGTTCATTCCCGAAGGTTTGGAATTTATTTGGTGATTTATAGGCTTTTAAATCAATTTTTAAAATTGTAGGGGCATTTTGGTCATTTTGCACATTTTAGATTTTTAGGTATTACAACTTCTTCCCCTCTAAAAAAATTTCGTCCTCGAAATTTGCAAAGAAACGGAAATGAAATAGAACGGAAAACAAACAAGGACATACCGGATCAAAACACGAAATGTGGATAACTAATTCATATCGATTCCTCGGTCTCCCAGGTAGCCTCACGCTCTGGGTGATTCTTCCAAAGAATCTTTACTAATGGAATAACTTTATTTCTCATGGCTCACATCAAACGAGATAGGTTCAAATTTCTCAGAAGGAGACGAAATAATTTGATTTGACAAAAGGTCTATGCAACATAGAATGGATGATAGGCGAATCTTCCGGAAAGCTCATATGGAATACGAACAAGATTTCAGATCAAATTAATTGTATCGGCAGTAAGGAGTTTTACAAGAATTCAAGATTTATCACTGAGGTCAACAGAATGAAAACGAGAGTCCAAACCCATCCAGATATTTAACGAACGAAGGTAGAGTATACGCATAGGTAGAATGAACCTAAAGTCTCACTAATCACGGATAATCCAACGGAGATTCAAATTCTAAACTTCCTAGGTACTCCCAAGATATCCTATGCCCACAACAAGTGCACGTTATATGATGTAAGTATTATCACGTTGGCCAGACGTCATAATACTGGCATCATATAAATATGCCCTCATGATGGTCATACTTTATCTCAAGTCGTAATCAAAACCACCTATCTTAATCCACCTAGTACTTCTACAGTCTCGAGGTCAACCTAATTTTGAATGCCCTAATCAAGAGGAAAAACAAAACTATTCGCAAGAGTATCCAAATCCCAGATTGCCTAGCAAAATGAGGTACGCCGTCACAAGCATCATATCTTCCACAATTTGCCAAAATCTCCGAACTAACGAAAATAAACACGAAACTGAAATGCTTCTAGGGAACTTAAATCATGAGAGGATCTTATTACTATATAACGAAGCTTAAGTGAGTCAATGGAAGTGAAAGTTAGTCGTCAAAATCTTCGGTCTTCCCAGAATCACATCCGAAACATAGTACTCTTCTAAACATAAAGGGTCTGTTTCTAAACTCCGCCCATTCAACACATCCAATCTCCTCAAGTCCGGTTAATCTGTCTTCGTCTGTCCATCAATCGGAAAGTGAAACCAAAATCGGGAACTTGTGTCTGGTTCGTCGGGCCTCCTGCAGTTCTTCTTGGAATGTGATGGAGTAATGTGGATTTCTGGCACGATCTTTGAATCTCTTCATCTTAGTACATCCAAGATGAATAGGAAAATTAGACTGCATGTCTTCATCAGCTCCAGGTTCGCCATCTTGACTAAATTTCGTCTTCTGCATCGCCAACACTTCTACCTTGTAAGGAATGTCTTCACTCTTCAGGGTAGCCGCCGTTGTTGTCAACTCCAGGTAAGGCAGTGAAATAATTCTTCTGATATGCTTCTAGTTGTCTTTGATGCATCCGAAACTTCCTGTGCGGCAAGGGAGTATCACCGAGTCTCTTTCTGATTTATCCCAAAGATTGTTCCGCCTGAAGGTATGGCAGCTAATTTCTAATTTAGCTTTTCCAAAACTCCATTCTCAACTAAGCTGTTTCTATCTGTTCACGAAATTTCTCAATGGTATCATAAGTTGCAAACATCTTCCAGAATTCTTCTGCAATGTTCAAAAGGTTTCAGTTCTCCATTCTATTGTTGGTTTGACCACATGGTGATAGCTTTCAAAGTTCGCGGAATTTAAAGAGGTATCCTCAATTAAGAACATCGTCGTCTCGACAAATATCAATCTTTCAGTATACACAAATGACTAACAAAGTGTAAAGATGATTTTCATGCTCTTCCTCGTTTTCGAATGTACTATTAAGTCATACAATGACCATTTGTCCAAGTACTCACGAGAAAACATTATTTATCAAATTCACAAGATGTCAGAGCTTTAGCTAATACAATTAGCGTCACTAACTGTCATAGCAGTCGTTTACGAATACAGAAGGCGATTCCAAGAATAAAATTAATTCATCAGAAGAAAACTTCGCTCTCAGAAATTAAACAAACACGTAGTCGTTTCAGGGAGGATGAATATTGGCTCATAACAGTAATACGGTTCAGCTATCTCCAGTCACCATCCTTCTTTATCGCGAACGAAACTAAAACACGCCCATAATATACACTTAGGTAAACTCACTTCCTGGTCTTCGGTTGCTGCTCTTCCCGGTTGCTCGAATCAACTGGTCTGATCCCGGACACATCTGAAAGACACCTTCGCTTGGTGACTAGACAATCTCTAGGTAACCTGTCAAATCCTACTTCACGCTCCGGTGGAAAGTTTGGTGGTTCGACTAGGAATCATATTCAGAATTCGCAGGGTGTCAAGTAACTCTCAAGATAAGGTTCATTTATTGGTGCACGAGATGGGTTCTAGGAAAACTTCACCATCACGAAAGTAACACACGAGTCTCCAGAGTAATAGTGATAGGAGAGAGTTTAACAATCGGTAATCATGGTAGAGAGTTCAAAATTGTTGCAAACGTTAAAGATGAGACACAGAAGGGAAATTGTCAATATTTGAATGCTCAATCAACCAATTCCTTGAAGGAATAAAATCGAAGTTAACTATCCGAAGAAAGACAGATCAGCATAGAAAATTTTATCGTTTCAAAAGTGAGAGGGAAACATTCTTATACTCGTGGTTAAACACTACAAGACTTCTCGTAGGGACCGAGATGGGTGAAACGAAATCAACTAGTGTCGGAAGATTTATAGATACTTATCAAAAACAAGAGACAAAAAGAGAATACATCAAGTACGTCATCGCCATGGAGATTCTCAGAGTGCCCGAAGAGGCATCAAAATGATTGATGAAAGGATTAGAGATCAGAGTTAAAATCTGAAGATGAGAATTAATAGTGTCAGGCAATTATTGTGCAATTCTCAATGTCTTCTAGATTTAAATAGGTTTCAAAACCTAGGTGGTGCAAAGCATAAGCTTTCGATTTTCAAAAGTGATATCAGATATCAACAGGATCTAACCGATAGTGATAATTGTCAGGATTCTCATAGGAGTAGTAATGGATCACTCAGAACTGAGTAGTATCAGATGATACACTTCATATCCGACATGAGTAATGAATTCGTAGAATGTGTCAAACACATTATGGTTGGATGACCATCTGGATGGTCAGAAAGGTATCAAACCATTTATCAACCTAATCGGAAACGGGGATTCCAAATCAGGAAGTGAAACTTAAATGGTGCAAGGTATCCATGTAGTTCTCGAGGGATTTCAAACTTACTTGGTTACTAAACTTAGGTTGCAAGCTTTCTAGCTTCTGAAACAAAAGTCCTTATAAGGCTTAGCTAAAGGCAAAGGCACGAATCAGAGTAATGCGGAAGCAATGATACTTAAACAAATACCTTATAGTCTACCCATTCCTCACTGGTCAAAACTTACGTTCCTATTGGGAAATCTTAAAGCAAATTTTCAAAGGTTGTCCTACGAGCGCCTACAGGGAAAACTTAGTGGTCCTAGCTTATACAGGCCAAGGGTAAATGTATTACGAATCGCAGCCTGTCACTCTGATACCTGATGAGGCGAAAAGTGTACCGCTTTTAAGGGGTCATTTAAGCCTTAAATCGTATTTATTTGATCAAATATTGCCCTAAATCGTTCCTTTTGTCATTTTAGGTACTTTTGAGGAGAAATCTGGAAAAGGAGGCATTTTGGACGTTTTTGGAGCATAAAAGTGAAGAAAACGGCAAAGTCTCAAAATTGTGCTGAAAGTCACCTTTGACGGCGTCAACATTAACTCCAGACGGCGTCATGCTTTGGCAAGAAAAGTTGGATGTGAAATTTACTCATGACGGGCCAGTGAGTTTGCATGAGAATTCTGACGGCGTCACGCTTTAACTAAATCAAGGGCGTCACGGCTTAAATCAAAGAGGGACGGCGTCACGTTATAGGTCCGACGGCGTCAAGCCTTGATAAGCCAGAATGGATTTTTGAAGAGCTAAAGAGGGACGGCGTCAAGAAGGTCACCCGGGAACCCTAAAAGCGGCGAGGTGACGGCGTCACAATGCATAAGGTGACGCCGTCAGATGTCAAAGTCTATATATAGTTTTCTAATTTTTTGTCATTAATGAGAGCTTAGTGTGTGGAATTTTGGGATAAAACCCTAAGACGATTTTAGCTACTTTTTCAGGGCTTCTTGCCTTGAGATCTTCCATGTTTCATTGAAAGATAAGTTATCAATTAATCATTCAATATGTCTATGTGTTGTTTGATTCTATCTTATGCTTGTCTTTTGTTTAACATGTTAGGCTAATTTTATCTTGTGTTTGCTTAGATCTAATGAAACCTAGCTATTGATTATTGGTTGTTAGTGTGTTGTTAGTTGTATTGGATGATTGTTTATCTATGTTAGGCTTAAGAAAACTGGCTAACTTCCTATTCGGTAACTTGCTTGAACGTCTTAAGAAACATGAACCAAACGCGTACTAAAGGTTTTTAGGGTTGTATTTAATGCACAAGCGAATTCTAGTGATCCCATGTTAGGAGCTTCCTAGCCGGCTCGACATAGGAGTGAAGTAGGAGCTTGTAGAGTTTGGGGAAGTAAGTACGCCACCCCACGAATGGTATTAAGGAATACACCCGTCATCCACGCGACTAATACACACTAATTAACCGGTAAAAGATAGTTAGGGAGTAAGGAAATCTAAGTAAACACATTTCTCCACACATAAGTTTCTCACCACTTTTCATTTTTGTTATTTTATTTTATTTGCATTTGTAGTAATTTGGGTTAGTTGACTAGCAACTAATTCCGCCCACTCCTTCAAAACCCGAGATTTTACTTGCTTTCATAAAATATAAAAACATAAAAAAGAATCTTCCTCAACCCTTAGACCTAATTAGAGTAGCCTTTCACACCTAACGAACACTATTCCCTGTGGAGAACGATCAATCCCCCGTACTTACCACTACACTATACTACATCGGTCAGGTACACTGCCTGGTGGGGTTGTAAGCCTCTTGAGATCCCTCGAGAGGTAAAACCTGTTGTAAGGTTGCAAAACCCACGCATCAAGTTTTTGGCGCCGCTGCCGGGGAATAGTTATTGTTTAGGTTGAATTTTTATTTCTATTAGGTCTACTCACTAGATTCCTTTCTAGTGAGATTTTTATTTTATTTTTCTAGGTTTTCTTTAGTCTATCTACCTTCTTTGTGTGTTTGTTCGTAATTGGTTCGTCACTATGGATAGGGAGATTAAGGCATTCAATGAGCTTAATGAGTTAATTGATAGAAAGAAGAGACTCACCCGCCTTAGCACGAGCAGTGAGATTGAGCTTAGAGATGACTTAAGGTTAGTTCACAATTCCTCACCAATTCTAGAAGGATTAAGTCACCATAAGTTTATCTTTAAATGTCCTTGCCCCGCTAAAAATCGTAAGTACCCATGGATTAGAAAGGGGGGTTATTTTAATGTGAAGGTTCCATGCATGATTGGTCACATGTTTAGGGAGCATACCTATATTGATCTCAAGGCACCAATGAATTTCATGTCTAGGCTTTACTATAATTGGATCATGAGCAATGAGCTGAACCCTAGACAAGACCCGTATGACCCCAATCAGATGTGCAATTTTGTAGGTCTAGCAAGTGGTTTACACATCTTTATCGGAGATTTCGTTTACCAATGTGATTTTGTGATCTTAGAAGATATAAGGGGGATTATAGATCCGTATTTAGGAGAGATAGTTTTAGGAGAACCCTTCATAAGAACGTCCCAAGCAATTTATGATAAGGATGAAGGTAGTGTGACATTCTCCAGCGAAATAGGATGCATCAAGTACCTGATGCCCCATAATGTATCTCGTTTCTCTAAGTTCGAACCAAAATTTAAAGGCATTAAGGGCTTGGATGTCGATAATATCCCAGCACTCGAGGTTGATAACAATAACCAAGGAAGGGCTAGAGTTAAGTATTCGATGTGTTTGGCCTTAGGTCCGGAATACAAGTGGGATGAAAGAGTGATACAAAGCTTTAAGACCATATTTTTTATGCAAAATGGAGTCACGTAATGTACGTGACTTTGAGTCTAGCTACAAGACTCGTTAATAAAGGAAAGCGCTTCTTGGGAGGCAACCCAATCTTTATTTGTTTTATTTGCTTTGTGTGTTTATTTATTTGTTTGTTTGTTTTTATTTGTTTCCGTATGTGTGTTTAATTTTTATTCTTATTGATTCATGTTCAAAACTAATTTGTGAAAATGCTTTATGTTGTTTTTAACTTCGTCTTAACTACATATAAAGGTATTTTGCAAAAGATAAGTGTAAGGGAAATCTAAATCGGTTTATTAGAACACAAATGAACATGAATCGTAATAATATTAAATGAACATACATATTCGTATTTGTTTGAGTCAAATGCTTGTATCGAGTCATAATGATGTTTTGCAGGATTTCCAGGAAGTAAGGTAAAGGTTTTTCCAGAAATTTTCCGGAAACTTAAAACGAAAATTTTTGTCAGGTCATTTCTGACGGCGTCAGGGGTTATAACCTGACGGCGTCAGATTTAATTTTCAGAAATTTTTGAAATTTTTGTTTTTAAAAAGTTTTTATTAAAATCTCCAACTTATAATCTCCAGGAATCTGCAAAGTTATCATTCCACAAGCATTATATCCTTATATATAGATTTTATCCCGCCGATGTTATGCAGGTTTTCGTGTTTGTTTTCTCAGGTTCAACAGGTTATTTTGGACAAGGAAATGTTTTGAATCAAGCTTATGGCGATGCATTAGTCATGGAGCTTCAACATTCTCTTTGGAGGAAGATTTAACCGTGTAATTTCATTATCCAACGAGCGAATCAGGGGAGTATTTGATTTCATTCTTTTACTTTTTTCTTTTACATCTTGTTATTTGAACATTGGGGACAATGTTCATCTTAAGTGTAAGGGGAGGGTAAAAGTTCGATTTTTGAGAATACAATTGCGCTTGATTTTTGTTTGTTTAATAGTAGATGTGTAATAAAACTGAGAGAAATACTTGTTAAGGTAATTTTAGTGCCAAATTTAAAATTTTTTTTACAACATATAGGAGTAAAACTTTGATCTTAATAAGCGTCTCACGGATAGGAGTTATATGACTAGCACAAAAACCGTACCACTAAAAAATTTTCCACCCCCAAATATGTGAGGTTCGCCCCTAGAATTGGTAGGAAAAGCATTTATGCTATGATGTGTGTACCGGTAGCACTTAGATTCTAGAACTTGCGTTAGGACCATTCCAAGGCCACAAGTGAGACTACATTCGTGTAGTTAGATTTACTACATGATAAGAGGCATTAGGATTAACCCATTGTTTTACACCTGTGTTTTTGTTATAATTACTTTGGCTACATTGGTCAAGTAATTCTCCCACACCCTTTGCGTTGTACTCATTTTTAGTACACGATACCCCTAGTACACCCCTCAGAGCCTATCTTTTCGTTTCAACCTTTAAGCATTTTACTTAAAGGAAGAATTTGTTACACCCCACTTAAATGTACACCCAAATCGCCTTAGCCTACCTTGTATGCACTCATCTTTAGTGCATTATTGTGACAACATTTGTTTAAACCCAAGTTAATTATCTAATTGATTACATGGTTGCTAAGTCGAGTCATATCCTTGTACATATTGTTTTGGGACGATTGGGACTCATGGGTAAAGTACTAGTGTAATGGAGTAATGGGGAAGAACATCATTTATTACCCCCATATGTGCTAAATGTTTTAAAAGTACTCCAAGTTTTTCAATTATCTTAATTCGAGTCATTAGAATAGTTATTTGTAAAGTTATGTAAAAGTTCAAGTGTAAGGGGAATGCAATGCCCCTATGATGTATTATTTTGGATGGTAGGGTAAAAGTGTATGCAAAAAAAAAAAAAAAAAAAAAAAAAAAAAAAAAAAAAAAAAAATCGAAAAAATCAAGAAAAATACAAAAAAAATGAGAAAAAGAAAAATAGAAAAAACATACGGACTACCATCCCGTTTCATTTTATGTTTGTTTTATGTTTATGTTATTTTGTTTCTAGCTTAAGATCGAGTCTAGTCTTGGCTTAGCAACATTGTATAGTACATGTAATTGATCAAGATCTTTAACTCGCCACCAGTAAAATATCCCGTATCCAACAAAACCGTGTTTTCCTTTTCCCTACACCTAACGTTATAACCCATTTAAAAGCCCTCTTTGATAGTTTATCTTAGGTGCTTACGCCTAGTGGAGGAGGTTTTCGATCCTTTCCCAAGCCTATGGTAATCTATTTGCTATGACAGGTAGTGAGAGATATTTTCCGTTTTCATTTATGAGATTTATTTTGATGACACTTGAGAGATGTGAGTATCTAAACACTACTTGTGAGGTGCTAGTATGTAATCTCCGTGCTTATTATGATTGAAGTGGAACGATTATTTGTTGTAATTACTTTTATGTTTGCATTAAATGACCCCTAACTTGTATTTTGATTAGAATAAAAGCGCATTTGCTTGAGGACAAGCAAATCTCAAGTGTAAGGGTATTTGATGAGGCGAAAAGTGTACCGCTTTTAAGGGTCATTTAAGCCTTAAATCGTATTTATTTGATCAAATATTGCCCTAAATCGTTCCTTTTGTCATTTTAGGTACTTTTGAGGAGAAATCTGGAAAAGGAGGCATTTTGGACGTTTTTGGAGCATAAAAGTGAAGAAAACGGCAAAGTCTCAAAATTGTGCTGAAAGTCACCTTTGACGGCGTCAACATTAACTCCAGACGGCGTCATGCTTTGGCAAGAAAAGTTGGATGTGAAATTTACTCATGACGGGCCAGTGAGTTTGCATGAGAATTCTGACGGCGTCACGCTTTAACTAAATCAAGGGCGTCACGGCTTAAATCAAAGAGGGACGGCGTCACGTTATAGGTCCGACGGCGTCAAGCCTTGATAAGCCAGAATGGATTTTTGAAGAGCTAAAGAGGGACGGCGTCAAGAAGGTCACCCGGGAACCCTAAAAGCGGCGAGGTGACGGCGTCACAATGCATAAGGTGACGCCGTCAGATGTCAAAGTCTATATATAGTTTTCTAATTTTTTGTCATTAATGAGAGCTTAGTGTGTGGAATTTTGGGATAAAACCCTAAGACGATTTTAGCTACTTTTTCAGGGCTTCTTGCCTTGAGATCTTCCATGTTTCATTGAAAGATAAGTTATCAATTAATCATTCAATATGTCTATGTGTTGTTTGATTCTATCTTATGCTTGTCTTTTGTTTAACATGTTAGGCTAATTTTATCTTGTGTTTGCTTAGATCTAATGAAACCTAGCTATTGATTATTGGTTGTTAGTGTGTTGTTAGTTGTATTGGATGATTGTTTATCTATGTTAGGCTTAAGAAAACTGGCTAACTTCCTATTCGGTAACTTGCTTGAACGTCTTAAGAAACATGAACCAAACGCGTACTAAAGGTTTTTATGGTTGTATTTAATGCACAAGCGAATTCTAGTGATCCCATGTTAGGAGCTTCCTAGCCGGCTCGACATAGGAGTGAAGTAGGAGCTTGTAGAGTTTGGGGAAGTAAGTACGCCACCCCACGAATGGTATTAAGGAATACACCCGTCATCCACGCGACTAATACACACTAATTAACCGGTAAAAGATAGTTAGGGAGTAAGGAAATCTAAGTAAACACATTTCTCCACACATAAGTTTCTCACCACTTTTCATTTTTGTTATTTTATTTTATTTGCATTTGTAGTAATTTGGGTTAGTTGACTAGCAACTAATTCCGCCCACTCCTTCAAAACCCGAGATTTTACTTGCTTTCATAAAATATAAAAACATAAAAAGAATCTTCCTCAACCCTTAGACCTAATTAGAGTAGCCTTTCACACCTAACGAACACTATTCCCTGTGGAGAACGATCAATCCCCCGTACTTACCACTACACTATACTACATCGGTCAGGTACACTGCCTGGTGGGGTTGTAAGCCTCTTGAGATCCCTCGAGAGGTAAAACCTGTTGTAAGGTTGCAAAACCCACGCATCAATACCATAATTGTAACACCCCAACCCGGCATGGGTAAAAGTATCACATTAATGGTTTCACATCAGATCAAACAAAGCATACATCAACAGTAATACAAGAGTTCTCAAAGGTTAAAAATGAAATACTGAAAATACAAGGCTGACAATTGAGAATTTTGATAACTACCAATTCTAAACGTAACTACTTCTAGTCAACTCTAATCCCGAAATAGCTATCGAAGTCTTCTAAGTCCAAGGTTCTCTCCACTCATAACCCAGCTTCCAACTAAAAACCTGCCGCGGGAAAAGAAACGCGGCTGAGCTTAAAAAGCCCAGTGAACAGATATATAGAAACGAAAACGAAAGCAAAAGAAAATGAACATGTATAGTTTAGTGCATTGGAATACATTAGTCATAGGCAAGATTATAAGTAAGAAAGAAATGAAAAGAAAGGAAATAAAAGAAAGATCAGTAATCCCCCACGAGCCCGAACAAACCAAATAATAACCCTGTAGCAATCTAGAGGGGATGCCTCTCAAGTCACTAGATAATATGAGGGGTGACCTCATGTATCAAATTGGAATGATCAGTTCCCGAACTTTGTGAGAGACGTGTATTGCACACAACATCAATCACCGAACAATATAATATAATATCCATTAATACAAACACTAACCTAGGATGCATCCATACGCCCCTCGAACAATAATATAATAAATATAATGTGCACGTTACGAACAATATAGGGATGGTGTGTAACATCACTCGAACACACTGGAGTCATGCCATTAGTGCATCAATGACACGGCCATGTTACCTTCATGGCTAGGAAACGAACTTGGCTCGGGTATCAAACTGGTTGTTCAAAGTCAAAGGTCTATATCACAGCAAAGGTCCAAATAGTCTAAGTCCAAATATCAATGGTTCATGGCAAAGGGTTCACGTCAAGATATTTCAGAAATAAATGACAAAGATTCAAAATCCTTTAAAACGTTTTCTTATAAAAATAACCTTACAAAATGGTCTTCATAAAAATGGTCTTTTCAAAACAGTTTTTCATAGAGACAGTCTTAAAAATAGTTTTCTTAAAACGTTTCCATAAATAATCAAAAAAGTTTTCTCATCCCCTTTACAATGTCCAACATATTTAGGTTCCAGTCAAAGTTTCTATCAGAGTTCACAACAGGGTTCAAGACAAGATTCAAGACAAAAGATCAAGGCAAATGTTCAACTCTAAGGTTCACAATACAAGGGAACATAACAATGGCTTTAGGAATCCTAAACGAACCAAGATAAGAAATCAAGAGAACGAAGGCACCTTACTAAAAAGGGCAGAATATCTGTACCTTATTAGCAGAACACAAGGATAGCAATTGACAAGGATCAAATTACTCCTTCCTCGAACCTAAGGGAGTAAGAAGACAGAATGACAAGTGGTTTTTAGTTATCTTTCCATTTTAAGTAACTTTCCTTGTTAGGTAACTTTCCTTATTAGCAGGTTTCCCGAATTAGCAAGTTTCCATAATTAGAAAGATTATAATATCACCAATTTAGGTTAAGTCATTAATCAAGCCTTATTATGGGATTAAGGTATATTTTAGAAAGTTATAAAAGTCTAGGTTTATTTATGACAAGTTTTCATAGTTTAGGGTTTTAATTGTAACTTCACCAAATTCAAAGGTCTAATCATGAAAATACTTTAAGTTACTGATTTAAATACCCATGTTATTCAGAATGACACTTTAATCCCTTAAGCTTCACAAATTACCATTCATACCCCTCTAGTTACATTAATTACAAAACAACCCTATATTTACATAATTTACAATTTAACCCCTATCGTGTTTATATTTACACATCAAGCACTATAATATCCAAGATTACAGAATATACTCTCAAAGTTATGCATGACACGAATTGAACCTCTAAGTTTTACCTATTTACATAATTAGTCCTTTTAGTTTACAAATATCACAATTTACATCACAACTTCATTCTAATTACACATCAAACCCATAATTACCCAAAATTATATTACCTCCCTAATAACATTATTTACACAAAATGATCACAAGTTTCTTGAATTTACACTTTTAGTCCCTCTACTTAATTAAATTGCAATTCGAACCCTAAAATAACAATTAAATCATTATCTTTGCAAATTTTACGCATAAGGACCTCATGTTATAATTTTTACACATTTGTACTGACCTAATTAACATTATAAAAATAACCCTTAAGTTTCAAAGTTGGCAAAACACACCCTTCTTAATTTAATTCTAAATCGTATACACCTTTATAATTACAAACCCTAACCCTAGCTCACAAATCATTACCCCATTATCACACAATCATTAATTCTGCATTAAATGCTCAGATTCCATGTGCAAACCCTAACCCTAAATCGTTATTAGGGTTTTCTTTTATTTTCTTTATTATCCGATTACAAAATAAATTAACCATGACTAATCTAAGCCTCCATAATTCGAACTATTATTTTTCCCAGGTCTTATGCTTCATATAGAGTTCAGATAAAATAGGTTTCAAACCCAGAAAAATCGTATAGCTTATTTTGGATTTTATGTACGTTTTTGCTCTCTAAAATTATTACGGTTAATCTAGCTTGCATGATTCATGTTATACATTTTATTTAGGACCTATATGATGGTAAGAACGTAAGAAAAATACAACATGCAAGATCGAACGTGTAAAAGGGATAAATAGAATTTATACCTCTCGCTAAACCTCAATCGACAAAACAAATCACCAGCGAACACACGAATGAATCCCACGACCTCCAAAAAATTTTCTAAGCTTCCTCCAATGTTGTAGATCACCAGAAAAATAGGCTACGAATTTTCCCTAGTTGATTTGATGCTGATCGAATTTTGGTAAAGGTTTAAAGGTTTCGGTATATATTTTCTATATATAATAAAATACAAAAACGTGTATAGATGATAAGGATCAATGAATTTCGGCCCAAGAAAGTTTATTTAAGCTCAAATACTGATTGTGATAATTTCCTAAATTTATTTGCATTTATCTTGTATTTTATTTAATTTATCTTGAATTAATAATATTAATAATATACGAATTAAATAGAAACCGGCCATAAATAATTATTTTGTGTATTTTGTACTTTTCAAAATGTTGAATTGTAATCACAAAAATTATTTGGCTTCATATCTAGTTCATTACCGAAGGTTTGGAATTTATTTGGTGATTTATAGGCTTTTAAATCAATTTTTAAAATTGTAGGGGCATTTTGGTCATTTTGCACATTTTAGATTTTTAGGTATTACAGGGAGGTTTCTGAGCCAAACTCAAAAGCTATGGTAGCTATTGATGGATTAGGTTTTGATTGGAGTTTCATGGCCAATGAAGAAGAAGCTTCTTCACAAATGGCACTCATGGCTTTCTCTTCTGAGGTACAAAATCATAAAGTTTGTTCTAATACTTGCACAGCTCTTAAAGAACTACAAACTTTAATTAAACATTATGATGACCAAAAGAAAGAGCTAAGCAGAACTCGTCAAGACTTAGTAGATTATAAGTGTGGCTTAGAATCCCTAGAGAAGCAGATCATACACTACAAAGAAAATGAATTTTCTTTTTTTGATGGCAAAGCTCTTCTTAGACAGGACATATTCTTTAGAGATGCTAAAATTAAGCTTTTGAGAGATGCTTATGATAGGATCAAAAAGGAAAATGGAAACATTCACTTGACTGTAGAAACACTAGAACATGCTTCTAGAGGTGTAACCAATATGATTGAATGTCTAGTGATTAATAGAGCCAAGTCGGGGTTAGGATATAATGCTGTCCCACCCCCTTACAGAGGAATTCCTGTTCCCCCAAGGATAAACATAGAGAATTCAGGAGTAGCTGAATTTCAACAACCTGAGCTACAATATGGTGTTCAGCCAAAACCTAATGTAGTTGTTGATAGACATAAGAAAGTAAGTGAAAGTATAAGTAATACTTCACTTCCGGAGGACAAGGTGTCCTCTAGTCCAAAATCAGATGGTCCAATCATTGAGGACTGGAAATCTGATGATGATGATGAAGAAGAACAGGTTATGTCTAAACCTGATGTGGTTAAGAAAGCAGGAACAAATGTTCCTAAGGTAGTCAAACATGATACTGATAGGCCTAATATCAATGTTAAATATAAAAGGCAACCAGTTAGATATTGTGAGCTATATAGAACCAAAAACAAGCCCAGAGGCAACCAAAGGAGTTGGAATGGCCTCAAGTCTCACCAACTAGGTGATGACTTTGCCTTTTATAACAAAGCTTGTTACACTTGTGGTAGTTTTGACCATCTTGAAGCTTTTTGCAACCAAAGGGTATCTAGGTATTCCAAAACTAGGGTGAATCTAAAAAGGCAAACTCCTAAATATCACTCTAATTATACAAGAACAACCCCCAGAGCAGTTTCAAAAGCAGTTCCTACTGCTAGACCATTTATGACTGTTTACCCAAAACCAACAGTTAAAAGTGCAAAAACAACTTACGCACATGCATCAAAAACTGTTGAAAAGCCCATTCAAACAAAAGCAGTGGTCCAAAAACAAGTTTGGAAACCAAAGGGTACAACTGCAAAGCCAGCAGTTTCTACTGCTAGGCAAGCAGTTCATACTGCTGCTAGGGAAAACAGGGCAAATGCTGTTAAGGCCTCAGCATGTTGGGTTTGGAAACAAACTAAACCCAATGGTGCATCAACCATTCTCAAGAGATTACATTACATTGATGCAAGAGGCAGATCCAAGTCAGTAATGGCTTGGGTCCCCAAAGGAAATTAATATTCCTCATTTCTGTGCCGGAACATTCAACTGATAAACAAGAGGATCAAGGATACTCAGATAGTGGATGTTCAAGGCACATGACTGGCAACATGTCTTATTTCTCAGATTTTCAATCAATAAATGGAGGATATGTTAGCTTTGGAGGAGGTATTGGTGGCAAAATTTCTGGTAAAGGTACCATTAAAACTGGAAATTTAGATTTTGAAGATGTGTACTATGTGCAAGAGCTTAAGTATAATCTTTTTAGTGTCTCACAAATGTGTGACAAAAAGAATAAAGTTCTTTTTATTGACACTGAATATCTTGTACTTTCTTCTGATTTTAAGATGCCTGATGAAAGTCAAGTACTTCTTAAAATTCTAAGAAAGGGCAACATGTACAGTGTTGATATGAAGAACATTGTTCCTAAAGAGGCTCTTACTTGTCTTGTTGCAAAGGCCACATTGGATGAATCTATGAAATGGCATAGAAGGCTTGGTCACATTAACTTCAAAACCATAAATAAAATTGTTAAGAATGGTTTGGTAAGAGGTTTACCTCAAAAACGATTTGAAAATGACCAAACTTGCATTGCTTGTCTTAAAGGCAAACAACACAAAGCCAATTGTAAGCCCAAAATTTTTAACTCTATTGATCAATTATTTTTTATGCTTCATATGGATTTATTTGGACCTACTTCTGTAAGTAGTATAAAGCATAAAAGATTTTGTCTAGTTATTACTGATGACTATAGTAGATTTACATGGGTATTCTTTTTAGGTTCTGAGGATGAGACTTCTAGCATTCTTAAAACATTCATTACAGAGATAGAAAACCTAGTAGACAAAAGAGTAAAAGTCATTAGATGTGATAATGGGACAGAATTCAAAAATAGAGTTATGGATGATTTCTGCAAGGAAAAAGTTATTAGGAGAGAATTTAGTGTTGCTAGAACTCCTCAGCAAAATGGAGTTGTTGAAAGGAAAAATAGAACACTTATAGAAGCTGCTAGAACCATGTTAGCTGACTCAAAGTTGCCTATAACTTTTTGGGCAGAAGCAGTTAATACTGCTTGTTATGTACAGAACAGAGTTTTAGTTGTCAAATCTCACAATAAGACATCATATGAACTTCTTAGAGGTAGAACTCCTGCAATAGGATTTCTTAGACCTTTTGGATGTCATGTGACAATTCTGAATACCTTAGACCATCTTGGAAAGTTTGATGGCAAAGCAGATGAAGGATTCTTAGTTGGATATTCTCTTAATAGCAAAGCTTTTAGAGTATACAACTCAAGAACTAGAAGAGTAGAGGAAAACCTACATGTGGAATTTTTAGAGAATAAATCCAATGTAGTAGGTCAAGGTCCTGATTGGCTATTTGATCTTGAGACACTAACCCATTCTATGAATTATGTGCCTGTTGTTGTTGAAACTAATGAATTTTCAGGTTCAAAAGGAGATAAAACAACAAATGAGGCAGGGTTAGACAAAGAGAAAGATCAAGATCATGTATGGATGCCAATATGGACAAGTACAAGTGTGGCTTCAACTTCAACAAATGATGAACCTTCTACTGATAAAGCTAAAGAAGGGATTGAAGATGAAAACAAGGAAGATGGAACAAAGGAACAAGAAAATGTTTCTACTGATGATAGTGTTGCTGAGACAGAGCATTTTACTGCTCGGCTTAATTTTTCTACTGCTCGGCCAAATGTTTCTACTGCTGGCCCTTCAGAACCAAATGAAGCAGATTTCTCAGAAGATGAGGTGGATTTCAACAATCTCCCACCTCATTATCAAGTTCCTACTACACCACACACCAGGATTCACAAAGTCCACTCCCTAGACAATGTGATTGGAGATGTACAATCAGGGGTGAAGACAAGGCAACAACTGATGTCTTCAGACCAACAAGGGCTTCTTGATGCTCTTTATGCATCAAAGCAGCATGAGTATACCAACTCTTGCTTATTTGTATGTTTTCTATCAAAAGCAGAACCAAATAATGTTCTTAAAGCCCTAGATGATTCAAGCTGGGTAGAAGCTATGCAAGAAGAGCTTCTTCAGTTCAAGATTCAGAAGGTATGGGTGCTAGTTGATTTATCTAAGGATGTAAGGGTAATTGACACTAGATGGGTTTTCAGAAATAAAAGGGATAAAAGGGGCATTGTGATTAGGAATAAGGCTAGATTAGTAGCCCAAGGGTACACAAAAGAGGAAGGAATAGACTATGAAGAGGTTTTTGCTCCAGTAGCAAGAATAGAAGCCATTAGACTGTTTTTGGCTTATGCTTCATTTATGGGCTTCACAGTGTATCAAATAGATGTCAAGAGTGCATTTTTATATGGTAAAATTGAAGAGGAGTTGTATGTCTCTCAAACTCCTGGTTTCATTGATCCAGAACATCCAGACAAAGTGTACAAGGTAGTTAAGGCTCTGTATGGCCTTCATCAGGCACCAAGAGCTTGGTATGAAACACTGGCTTCCTATTTAATTACAAATGGATTTCAAAAAGGCAAGATTGATCAGACACTATTCATCAAGAAGCACAAGAAGGATCTTTTGCTAGTACAGGTGTATGTGGATGATATCATCTTTGGATCTACAAGGGAAGAGATGTGTTTGGAGTTTGAGAAGCTTATGCATCATAAGTTTCAGATGAGTTCCATGGGGGAACTTACATTCTTTTTGGGTCTGCAAGTTAGGCAATCATGTGAAGGCATATTTATTAGTCAAGATAAATATGTTGCGAAGATTCTAAGGAAATTCAAATTTGCTGATTCAAAAGTGGCAAGCACACCAATGGACTCCGATAAGCCACTTCCAAAAGACTTAGATGGAGAAAATGTGGATTTACACACATACAGATCTATGATAGGTTCTTTGATGTATCTCACATCATCAAGACCTGATATCATGTTCTCTGTTTGTGCTTGTGCAAGATTTCAAGTAACTCCAAAGGTTTCTCATTTAACAGCAGTCAAGAGGATTTTTAGATATCTCAATGGTCAACCTAGGTTGGGTCTATGGTATTCAAGGGAATCACCTTTTGACCTGGTATTGCTTATGCTGGTGCAAGCTTGGACAGAAAGTCAACAACTGGAGGATGTCAATTTCTTTGGTGTAGACTCTGCTGCAAGTTGCTGTGGTCAAGTCCTATGGCTTCAAAACCAACTTCTTGACTATGGGTACAATTTCTTACACACTGTCATTCATATTGATAATAGTAGTACAATTTGCATTATTAAAAATCCAGTGCAACATTCAAAAACAAAACACGTTGAAATAAGACATCATTTTATAAGAGACTGCAATGAAAAAAAGTTGATTCAAGTTTTTAAATAGATTCTGATCACAACTTTTCAGATCTTCTCACTAAAGCTTTTGATGTTGGAAGGTTTCAGTACTTAGTAGCAAGTATTGGGATGCTTAATCCTCAATGATTTAAAACTATGTGTTTTTGTATATAACTTTTTGTTTGTACTGCTAGCATTGTTAATTACTACTGTTTCTTAAAAGTTTGTACTGCTAGTACAAATTTTATTTGTTAAAATTCATATTGTTAGTCATATTATGTCACTGCTATAAGACAAATGTTTTTGCATTTTGTTTCTTGGTTTTAGACTAACATTTTCAGGTACGAACATTTGAGCACAAAGGAAGTTTGAAGTGAAATGTATGAGCAGCAGAATGATATACTATTTGCTGACATAATAGGTTCATGATGGACTGAGTTTGGGGATTCTTAACACAGGTTTACACCAAAGTTAATTAATTCTTTAAAACTTCTTTCTAAAAACCTAGTTATGGTGTTTCACATTGACTTGATGGCTCAGTTGGTCAGATAGTAACTGACTCAACTCACTTTCTATCATTTTATACTTTAATTAGTATAATGGGAAAGTCTAAGGACATCTGATAGAAAGAACAGCAAACAAAAGTGCATCTAACACTTGTGTTAGAAGACACAATTGTCACGAGCTGGAAAACCTATCAGGAAAGCTCTTTGAATGAGTTTATCTGCTCACAGGCAGTTATTTATAACTGAAAACATTGGTTCTCACACAACCAGAGATTACTTTAAACCGAAATCATGATTAAGTTTTTGCTACTACACTTAATCCCTTCAAAATGGTTGTAAGTAGTATGATTTTTCATAATAAAACCAAGTTCATACTGGTAAGTACAAAAGTTTCTTAAAAAGGATTTTTAAAGGGGCTCAGAAAAACCATCAAATGATGGATAATGGGTCAAATTCCCCATGATTCACCACTCACAGGAGTTAACACACCTGGAAGTGATGAGGGCAGCAAAGAAACTCTTAAGGAATTGATGGCTTTATGTACAACATTGTCTAAAAACATGTTCTAATTGGTAGATCAGATAATGGTGAGAGATTTTCCAAACAGGGGAGGAAATATTTTGGTACATGGTGAGAGATCTTCCAAGCTCAGGGGAGGAAATAAACTCAGGAGAGGAAGATTAACTAATAAGGGAAGAAAAGTCTATGGTTGTGTATGCTCAGAATCAGGGGAGGAAACGCAAATTGATCAAGTTCTAAAAAAGACCAGAGCATACAAGATGATGATGTCAGCTTTTTGAGAAGCTAACATGTCTTATTATTCAGCCAATAATAAGAATGAGCATTCAGTTGATGGATGCTGGGAATAAGCTTTTTCAGTTGATGGATACTGGGAATAAGCTCTTCAAATGAAAAAAGTTCAAATGAAGATTCTGGAGTATTTTATATATTCAGAAGGGATGAAGCATTCAAAAGGAGAAAGTTCTAACTAGGATCTTTCAGTTTCAATTTCAATTCACTATGTTTGTTCATCTCTTGCAAAGGCATGCTGAAAAATGATTTGACTTCTTGGAACAAGCATCCAAGATACACAGCACCATTGCCTCTTATAATTCCTCCATCCAAGGAAATTGCACCATCTTTCATTCATGGTACGACTATTGTTCAAGAAAAAGAAAGATGATGTTATTGCTGAAAGAGTTTCACAGAAAGCAGATGAGTTAGACAGAAAGATAGTTAGTCTTACAGAACAGTAGAAAAGCTCAGATCAAGAGTCTACTATTTAGTGTTTGAAAGATTCTCATAATCATAATTTAATTCAGAAGAAACATGTTGATAAGGGAATCACATGTTTAGGGGAGGATTGTTAGGAATTAAATGTTCTAAAGATTAGTATCGGGAATTAAACTTTCAAAAGGTTTGTTCTTGATAACGCTCAAATTGTACATGTTTTTAGGAGCGTTGTCGTGGATTTTATACATATATATTGATCACTTTTATGAACTTTTGGTACTTAATGAAGTATATTTCCTATTTTAGGTTCATGGAAGCTTACGACAAAGAAAACGAAGAAAAAGACGAAGAAATGATCAATAAACGAAGATTTATGCATAAACGAAGAATAGCCAACAAATGAAAGTCTCTTGGAGTATATTCGAGAAGATAAAGTCATGAAGTTGTCACTCCAAAGACTCAAGAATAAAGCACAAGAGGGAAAACGAGAAAAGAAATGAAGAAAAGAAGCTTAAACGAAGAAATAATGGAAGACTCGTTGTTCCCGACACACCTTCACCATTTTGGCCATAACTTGAGCATACGAACTCGGATTTAGTTGATTCAAGCTGTCACGGAAAGCTAAGAAAAAGATATACAACTTTGGTCTTTATCATTTCTGACCAGAAGGCTCCATCCGATCGGTAGGAGCCCACATCCGATTCGGATGGAGCAAACTTGTCAACACCGAGAGCTCCAATCGATCGGTATGGCCCCGCATCCGATCGGTTGGCTGAATCTGACTTCTCCAAGTTATTTTTAATACTTATTTAAGTGCCATTAAGCCCCATGTCTGATCACTTGCCCCTAATAACTCCTAAACCTGCTACTTTATGACACTTAGTGCCCAAGTTTCATACTTAGAGGCTAAGGGTTGATCTCTACTACATATAGGAGTGCTTAGGCTTGGTTTTAATTGTGAAATTATAGCCTCCACCCTTAAGGACGAATTTTCACCAACTATTATCAACCCCAAAAGACCACAAACCTCTGCCATTTCCAGAAGTAGTGCTCAAGTGCTTGACGAAGTGTTCGGGTGTGTTTTTCCGGCTTGGTTAGAAGTTGTAGTTGATTGGAGGCTTGAAGGTTGCTATAATCCTTCACCTTTACCTATTGTAATTGATACCTTGGGTAAACTCTTGTTACTTTTATGATGTTGAATTCAATAATATTCATGTTTGGTTTCTTTGATTGTGTTGATGATGTGATTATTCTTATGTGCTTTGTCTTGTGAATGATTATGTCTTAATACTTGTTTGGTTCATATGATAATTTGTGATAAAAGGATGTTTGAATATTTGTAGTGTTTGTTTGATAACATCATATTTGGTTAAATTAGATCTTGTCTTGTTTATTGTTTTGATTAATCATTGTTGAGTCTAAATGTCGAAAGGATTCTCAATAGTGGTTGATTTCAATTCATTAGTCAACGAATATTTTGGTCTTGTACTTTGTGACGATTGTATGAGAAACTTAATAAACATAACAAGTGAAAGTTTAATTTAGATTAAAGGTCAAAAGGCATCTTTAGAATATGTGTTCTAATCATTATTTTTCAAGTAAATGGAACTTCACAAATTGATGACATCAAAGTTATGGGTCGAAAGAACTCTTTGTTTGTTGTTGGTTTAGGCATGAGTTTTATGACATGACCAATTGATTAAGACTTATGTATATTTCATTTATAAAACACTAAATTATTATTGGTTCTAAGAGGTCGTAAGGATTACCTTTGATAATATGTTTTCCAAACTAACCATCCTAAAACTAGTAAAGGCTTACACCAAGTTCTAACTAATTTATTATAAGGCTTACACCAAGTTCTTATTAACTTATTATCATTGCCAAACATGTATGTTCTTTGTGTGATTGTTCTTATATTGCTTTTCTTGTTGGTTTGATCCGTGACAATCATAACCATCAACTTGTTACTTGCTTAAACAAACAAACGACATTTGAGTACAACCAAGTCTCTTGGGATGACCTTCACTTACCAACCTCTATACTACATACGACTAGGGTATACTTGCCCGAATGTGTTCCTAGTTAATCGGTAATTCTTGTTTATAAATTTAAAACCTAGTGCAAACGCATCAGTTCTGCTCAAGAAAATTCACTAAGTATCATTCTACTGCTAGTGCATTTCATTCTACTGCTAGGCTTAGAGATTCTGCTGCCGCAAGAATACTACTGCTGATGCATTAGATTCTACTGTTAAAGAGATAAGTGTCGCGTATTCTACTGATGTATGGATAAGTATACGAAGATATTTTTTGTACTAAAGTCAAAGATATACGATAGATAATATCTTTGATAGATGATCAGTCAACAAGTTGTGTACACAGATACAAGTTGTATCTGAGGGACTGACACACACAAGCAAAGCAAGTAAGCGTTCAACAAGACTTATCATTTATTGTAAAAGATCTCCTTAGTTGTATAAAAGGAAGATCTTATCTTAGTTACAAGTGTGTCGAATAGAGAGAGTCAAAATTGTAACTAGTTGAACACTAATAAAACTTAGATTGTGAAGAACATAACAGAAAAATAGTTTTTCTTTGTAATAGAGATTCAAGGTTTGTAACCCTAGTAATAGTGAAGATCACTCGTATTATTTTGAATAATATTGAATTGTTTGGTGTTAACATTGTGTGTTCATTGTTCATTACAAAAGTATTACTGTTCCATTTTCAATAACCAAATAACCTTCTAAGTGTGGTTAAGTAGATTCCGTATACTTAACCATATTAACTCAAAGTATCACATACACAAGTTAAAAAGGACTAACATCCTTAAAGTGTATCGAATCCTCTCAATTATACTAAGTGTACATTGTACACAGACCACAAAAGTCTTCAACATATCTTAGACCAGAAAGAGCTTAATATGAGACAACGTAGTAGCAGATGCCCTTAGACCAGAAAGAGCTTAATATGAGACCACAAAAGTTTCAACATGTCTTAGACCACAAAAGTCCTCTCAATTATACTAAGTGTACAGTGTACACAGACCACTCAGTGATTATGATTGCGAGATCCGATATCATCCTGGCAAAGTGAACGTAGTAGCAAATGCCCTTAGCAGGAAAGAGCGACTTAAACCCTTAAGAGTAAGATCATTGGGTATGATAATTAGTTCACCTCTTCCATCCAAAATTCTTGAGGCTCAGGCCGAAGCGCTTAATACAGAGAACCGACATAAGGAGAATCTTCATGTTATGCCAGAAAGTAAGAATGGTTTTATAAAAAGATCCGATGGAATGTTATGCTTCAAATATAGGAGTTCGATACCACATTTTGGTGGCCTACGAGAGTTGAACATGCACGAATCACACAAGTCCAAATATTCCATACACCCAGGTTCTGATAAAATGTACCAAGACCTCAAAAAGCTGTATTTGTGGCCGAATATGAAGGCCGACATTGCTACTTATGTTAGCAAGTGTCTTACTTGCTCCAAAGTTAAGGCCGAATACCAGAAGCCGTTTGGTTTACTATGGCAACCAGAGATTCCTCAATGGAAATGGGAGTTTATCACTATGGACTTTATCACCAAACTTCTTGAAACTCCGAGCGGTCACGACACGATTTGGGTGATCGTTGATCTTCTCACCAAATCAGCTCATTTCTTACCCATTAAAGAAACCTACAAGATGGATAAGTTAACCAGAATCTATATCCCGAAAATCGTCTCGAAACATGGTGTACCAGTTTCAATGATTTCGGATCGAGACAGTCGATTCACTTCTAGATTTTGGGAATCGCTTAATGATGCCTTTAGAACCCGTCTTGATATGTGTACAACCTATCATCCATAGACCGATGGTCAGAGTGAGAGGACCATCCAAACACTAGAGGACATGCTCCGTGCCTGTGTGATTGATTTTGGCAATAGCTGGGATACTCATTTGCCATTGATTGAGTTTTCCTACAACAACAGTTATCACACAAGTATAAAGGCTGCACCATTTGAAGCACTCTACGGTAGGAAATGTCGATCACCAGTCTGTTGGGCCGAAGTCGGAGATGCTCAACTTACCGGTCCAGAAATTGTTCATGAGACAACCGAGAAGATTGTTCAAATTCAAAACAGACTGAAAGCCGCCAGAGACCATCAGAAAAGTTACACCGATGTGAGGCGTAAACCCTTAGAATTCAAAGTTAGAGACATGGTAATGTTGAAGGTATCACCTTGGAAAGGTGTGATACAATTTGGGAAACGCAAAAAATTGAACCCTAGGTATATTGGACCATTTAAGATTCTAACAAGAATCGGTCTAGTAGCATACAGACTTGAGCTCCCGCCAGAGCTTAGCAGTGTGCACAATACCTTTCATGTTTCTAATCTTAAGAAGTGTTTATCCGAAGAATCCCTCATCATTCCGTTAGAAGAGATTCAACTCGATGACAAGCTAAATTTCGTCGAAGAGTCAGTAGAAATTATGGATCATGATGTCAAACAATTAAAGCACAGTAGAATTCCGATCGTCAAAGTTCGCTGGAATTCTCAACGAGGTCCCGATTTCACTTGGGAACGTGAAGACAAGATCCGTCAAAAATATCCGCATCTCTTCACCGACAACACTCCAATGACCAACACTGACTGAATCTCGAGGACGAGATTCATTTTTATGGGTGGTAGACTATGACAACCCGCTAATTTACAGGTCAATGCTACTCAACAAACTCGAATTTATTTTCTTGACATTTATTTGAAAACAATTCACATATAACTTTTTACTTGAACCAATGTGAAAATTGAAACATCTTTCAAGTACATTAGGACTTAGGCAATATTTAGTCCACAACGCTCTAGTACCTTGCTCCTACTCCGGTTCATAATTTTAAACCCTAAAAAAAAATTTCCTTTTCTTAAATTGCTTACGGTTGTCAATTCAACAAACATTATTCGTAATTTAAAATTTAACACCTGATGTACCCAATTCTCCCAACGATTATTTCTAACGTATTTTTATACTTCCTAAAAGATTACCAAAGTTCCAAAAATATTTTCTTACGCCTAAGGTAAATTCTTTATATCTTACGTTTAATTACGTACAACTTTCGTTAATCACCAAACCAACAACCAATACCTATTTTTAACACCCAATACATACAACATATACACTTTTGTATCAAAACAACTCATCTAATCCCATTTTATGTATATTGCCGCCCCCCAACATGCCTTATAAATAATTGTTAGACAAAAAAATGCACATAGCATTAATTAGCCACCAACAATCCACAAAACATGGAGCCTAATCTTCCAAGGGAGGCTTGACCACAATTTGTCCCCCCTAGCCCCCCTAATCGGCCAACCCCCTCCAACTAGCCAAATCATGACCTTGACTTAACTATTAAACCTTTGAAACTCTTGTAGTATAAATACACCACAGTTCAAGTGAAAAAAAAATATAATCACCTCCCATTTTATACTCCAAGTCGACACACTCTAAGAGCAAAGAAGGAAAAATCTTGATTGTGGCTTAGTTCAAGCATACATAGGGTACTCTAGCAAGGGTTTGGAACACTAATATCTTTTGTAAGTAATCTTAAATTTGCAAAACTTCATGTTTTCCATGTCATAATGCTAGTTCAAGAATATATACTTAGTTATCATTTTGTACATGTTGACAAAGCTTTAAATCCACAATGATCTTTTAACAAAAGGCTATGTTTTAAACAAGTTTTTATTACAAGTAAACTAGTTGGTATAATCTCAACAAGAAAGTGATGAAAAACACTATATGTATATATATATATATATATATATATATATATATATATATATATATATATATATATATATATATAACTGAACTTGTAAATTTTAAACATCCTTGATGATCATTTACATGGACTATTGAATATTGCTAAGTTAATATTAGATCACTATTGTTATGATGAGAAGTTGATGGATGAACTAGGACTAGATTTGAAGTGGTTGTTAAGTGGTTAAAATAACTAGAAGACTAGAAAAAATAATTTGACACATTTGATAATGAATCTGTCCCGTTTTGATTAATACAGAAAAATCAGTAGTGTGGTGACAAGTTTAGGCTAGAAATATAGAAAATAGACTCAATAACGAAAACGTAGCCGCTTGAATGAGTTAAAACGGGCTTATAACGAAAAAGACACGTTAGTTTCAATTTATACGACGAAAACTAAATTTTCAGAAAATAGTTGAAGCTGTTAAGAATTTTGAGAGATAAAAACTAAGGTTAAATGGTAACTAGACTAGCCAAGACCTTAGAAATCCGATAGTATACTTAAATACCTTCGCGGGGATAGGTAAAACTTAAGGAACGGAGCAACGACGGATAAGATATGGCCTAACAAAGATTTACGACGACATATACGTTGACAACTTATATTTTTACTATTAGAAAAGGTGTTAGAATTATTTGAAGTGGATTTTGGACCCTTTAGAGTTTATTTTGGCTAAAATGACGTAAACAAAAATGGTAGAACATTATATACACTTATTAGGCACGTTAGAGATTTTTGAAATACCTATTAACATGACGACTAAAATTTGGGCACGAGATTAATAAGTTACGTTTTCTAAAAAGGGTGATTTTCTAAATAAAAGATCACGTTGACGCAAATACTTTTTTGACGATAAACATGTACAAGTGATAAAGTAGAGTATGAACTTGCGTGCATGACCTTGTTTTCGAACCTAAGACATATGTATTATGTAGGTCGCGATTAGAGATTATCAGACTTAATTTACCTTTTGCCAATTTACCAATCGGGATTTGCTTTTGCTAAGGTGAGTTTCATAGCCCCGATTTTTACATTGTTTATACATGATTTCTAAACCCTCGGGGTGGGAATACATTGCTTGTTTTTACATACAGACACAAGTGCTAAAATTGTTACTTTGCCTAAGTTACCGCATTGCCATTAAAGTCCCCTTTTGAATCATGAACCGTTATTTGGGGCATCATTATTATTAAGCTTGATTGCATACCAGTACGTTGAGCTTCGGGGTCATGAGCTTAGGCACTGTATATATATTATTTTTGGCTGTGACGTTATATTTGTTGTAATTGTCTTGCTATTGAAATCTTGTGGTCCGCATTACTGTTTACTTAAACCTATGATCTCACCAACATTATTGTTGACCCTTTTAGCGTGTATTCTCAGGTAATTAGGTGATGATACACCTCTTTGTATGGAGCACTTTTGAGTCACATTTTGGAAGCACATCATGATGAAGATTTTCTTGCATTATTTAGCGTTTGGTTATGTATTTAAATCTTACATTTTGAAGGTGAACTCTGATATATATATGTTTTGTAAAACGTTATGTTTAAATCAAACGCTTGTTTTGAAATGACTCACTTAGAGGTCGTTCTTTATTCCTTGTACTTTGTTAACCAAGAACATCACACCCCCGAAATTCCATTCCACTGCAAACACAGATTTTGTGGGTGTGACAGATTGGTACCAGAGCCAAGGTTATAGAGAACTAGGATGCATCATTGACCCTAGACTATAACCACTAGGTCACGACACTTTACAACATCATGATGTGCATACCATTTTGATACATGTTTTTATTTACTTATTTTATATGAGTACTTGTACTTATATATATTTGTATTGACCTGGTTTACAGTGATATGTCTTTACCTACCCATCCTATTATCCTCGACTCGGATTCAGACATGGAAGATTCATCATCATCCACTGTTCCAATCACACCAGTTATTCCAGTTCCTGTATCCTCCGGAGATGAGTCTGCTGAGACTGAGCCATTTGAGGACGCTCAGACCATATCTACACCTCCTGTATTATCACCACCCATTGCACCTGTCCCTCCAGTTCCATCACCATCCGTTTCACCTCTGGTACACTGGGTTAGGCGTGTCCCTGTTGCGCAACCGGACCAGATCCCTATTGGTCGTCACTATCGGCTTTATGAGACTGGCCCTGTCATGCTTCGTACTGCCAGGAAAAGGGTACAATCGCAACCCAGCCGTGTACCAGCACCTACTACTCCATCTCATATCCCATTACCACCATCATCTACACCACCACCACCATCGTTTATTTACCACCAGACTACCACAGTCCCATTACCATCATCACCCAGAGATGTTTTCGATACTTTGCTACCGCCTCGTAAGAGGGCTTTTACCATAGCACCTTCACCTTCTGATCCCTAGGTTATGGCTGCTGCTGAAGCTTCTACTCGACACGAGGTTCGCAGACGGGTTGACGCCCATAGGTGGTCATTCATTCCGCTTACTCTCAGTAGATGGAGATATGATGAGGGTACTCCGAGAGCATTTGAGTTAGGAGAGAGTTCGTAGATGGCTGCTGCTCGAGTTCTACCAGTTACCGGTGAGCCGATCCATCATACTATTCCACTTCTGATCGCTAGGATGGTCCGTCATGAGGACCGTATTGGCCGAGTGTTTGATCGTCTCGATGAGCTTCCCCTAGAGCGCATTGAGACTATAGAGACTCAGCTAGAGCAACAGATCGTTACACACTCCTGGATTGCCACGCTTGAGCATTTCGTGGAGGATGAGCAGGCATGACGACGTGACCAGGATGCGTTGATTGCTAGTCTCCTCGATCAGATCAGAGATCTCCAGCGCCGTCTCGATGGTGCATCAGGCAGTGCCTAGACTAGATTTGTATCATAGGTATCTTTTATATTTATATCCTAGCCACGGGGTGTGTGGCATTAGTAATGACGCTTGTGATCTTTTGTTAGTTGTACAACAATGTAGCAAGTTATTTCGGGATGTATTGTATGGTTACTCTATGGTATGATATCGGTCGATGTGAACCGAGACTTTTCATTTTGTATTCATGTATGATGTGATTGTATTTACTCGTGTTGTCATTATATTATGGTTGTCGTGATTTATTCTTATTATGGTTGATTTTTATTACGCCATGTTCTTATCGTGATTTATCCTTGTTGTGGTTGTATCTACTCATGGTTAAAATATATTATGACTATTGTGATTTATTATGGATTATCCTTATCACATCATATTTCTATCATGATTTATTTTTGTCATGATTTATTCCTATATTGTTGTGGTTAATCTTGTTGTGATTTTCACATGTCATGGTTGTATATATATACTTGTGATGACCTTTATTACTTATGGATCCTAATTATTGTTGTTTCTTGTGATTAGAAAATAATGCCACCTAAGAAACAAAGCATGAGTACAGCTGAGATCGATCGACTCGTTGCCCAATGGGTTACGGCACAGGTTGCTGCTGCTATGGCTAAATACGAGACCCAACGCAACAGTGGTAACGGCGGAGAAGCTAGTGGAACGGTAACCAGGGTTGAAACCGCGACTCGTGGATGTACTTACAAGGAATTTTCAGGTTGCAAGCCGCAGACTTTCAGTGGCGCGGAAGGCGCTGTCGGTTTGGTATGATGGTTCAAAAAGTTGGAATCGCCTTTCCGTATGTACAACTGCGCGGAGAACTGTATGGTGAAATATGCTAGAGGTACCTTGTTGGATGGTGCCTTATCATGGTGGAATGCTTATGCTCAATCAGTGGGAATTGATACTGCTTTTGAAACACCATGGGCTGAATTCAAATAGATGGTAACAGCTGAGTATTGTCTGAGGAATAGGTTCAAAAGTTTGAAGTTGAATTTTAGGACTTAACAGAGGAAGGGTATGATATTGCAGCTTATACTAAACGATATCATGAATTGGCTACTCGCTGTCCTGAGATGGTTTCGACTACACATAAAAAGATTGAGAGGTACATCTGGGGACTTCTATCTTACATTCAAGAAAATGTCACATCTTCTAAGCCAAGTACGCTGGATGAGACAATCCGAATGTCTCACAATTTAATGGATCAAATTGTTCGAGCCAAGGCTGCTCGAGATGGCAATAACAGTAACCTCAGCAATAACAATAACAACCGCTACCACAACAGTAACAACAACAAGAGAAAATGGGATACTACTCATGGAGGAAATGCTGCTCAACAACCCAACAAAAGACAAGAAGTTTTTAAGGCTTATGTAGCAGGCCCGACTGAAAGGAAAGGTTATGAAGGAACTCTTTCTAAGTGTGACAAGTGCCAACGTCACCACAATCCTGGACGTTGCCCTATTCCATGCCGCAATTGTAAGAAAATTGGGCACTTAACCAAAGATTGTAGGTCTCCTACTGCTGTAACAAATCAAAGGGTTCCCGGAGCATGTTTCGGATGTGGCGAAACAAGAGATTTCAAGAATCAATGCCCAAAGGAGAAGAATCAGGGAACGGGAACTCAAAATAATGGAGCTCGGGGAAGAGTCTACAATCTAAGAAAAATAGAAGCTACTGAGGACCCGAACGTTGTCACGGATACGTTTCTTATCAATGGTTGTTATACTTCAATTTTATTTGATTCGGGTGCCGATAAAAGTTTTGTTTCTACTACTTTTGCTCCTTTACTTAACATCTCACCGACCACCTTGGACACCGCCTACAACATTGAATTAGCAAATGGTAACTTAGTTGGCTCCGACACCATAATCCGCGACTGCACCTTTACTTCCTAAACCATCCATTTAACATCGACCTTATGCTTATCAAGCTCGGTAGTTTTGACGCCATAATTGGTATGAGAGGAATAATAATAATAATAATCAGAGATGGGTTCATCTTCCATTGACAATAT